>CM074949.1:3262587-3274702 GCA_037577455.1 Pangasius macronema
AATCATACAATGTGATTTCCGGATTTTTATTTTTAGATTCTGTCTCTCACAGTGGAAATGCACCTATGCTGAAAATTATATATTATAAAATTATATATATATAATGAGAGAAATAAGTGATTTGAGCCTACAGCGTAATCTGTATATAAAAACGCAGTGATACGATTCTAATCCGATCAAGTCGAGGTTTACATAAGTTAGTCTACATATGTGTAAATTACGGGATATTCATGAATACCAAATTTTTTGTGTAAACGTTCACAACGTTTGATAAATAAGGACCACTGATCGTAAACACTATTTTAAAAAAAAGTGACGAATAATCCATGCACCTTGTTTTCACGTGATTTGCCAACTTGGTTTAATTAAAACTAAGACCATTTTGCGCAGTTGTTGGTGTCCTGTCAGGCCAGGAGCAAACATGCTTTTAGAAAGTAAAGTGTAGTGACTGGAGTAGTGTAGCGTGGAGTGCTGCAGTGAAGAGAGACGGCTGGATACACACTAAATCCAAGGTCAGAAAGCACACATTCTATCTCAACTATTACATATTTACACAACGTGAGCCATCAGCTAACTGTATCAGGGTCAGAAATTGAAAACCTGAGGCCAGTATCAGCTGCATACTGTATCCTAAACAGATGAATATTCAGCTGTGTAATTTGCCAAACAAGAATGATAACCAGCATCCACCCACTTCCTTCTGAGCAATGAACCATGCTGAGTGTGTTTGAGACTGCATTTGACTGCTCCGCCGTCTCCCTAAAGATGCCTTCCACATTATAAGAGCAAATATTTCCCATCTTTTCACTAAAAAAAGTCATTATCAGAACCCAAAGTGTGATAAGCTTTCGCCATCTCCCTGATGTAAACACACTCCATATCAATAAGGTCATGATGCATATCAGGGTAAGTCGGGTGAAAGATTTAAGTCTGTGGAGAAAAAGGTTCACTATATTTTGCTGTTCGGGCGACTCGAGAAGTACTAAATTGTCATTGAAACAGCCTACGTGCTCACCAGCATGTTTTATTCCTTACTTCATGTGCTAATCTTCAAGTACAGCTCTGTGCAGACGTCTCAGGCACGTGCAAAGAAACGCTGTAGAGCAAAGACGCCTTCGAAAATAATGAAACTCAATGTTTTTACATTAAAAAACACTATAAAGAGCAGTAAACAGTAATAAATGAGACAAAGTCAATATCTGGTGTGACAAGCTTTCGCTTTAAATAAATCCTCAGTGTCTCAGGTGCAGTGTGTGCAGGTTTATAAGGAAATGAGCTGGAAGTGTTTCTGAGCNGACTGTCGACTCGCTTCTTATTTCTGCAGCGAAACCCAGCAGCCTTCATTCTGTTTTTATCTGAAAAGCGTCTCTTAATGATGGCAAATTAATGAATGGAAATATCCCCAAGGCCCTATTCTAAAGGCTAGTCTTTGTTATTCTCAATCAAACCCGTCTCACATCGGGAAGAAAGCAGAAGATTCATCTGGAAGAGGATCCAAGATGAGAGCTAGCTAGGATCCAAGTGTGAGCTAGCTAGCCTGCTAGCCAATGTGCTATAAAGTGAGTGGATCTATTTCTGCTAGTAGAACAAAAATAAACAGAACATTTGGCCACATTTGTGTCCGAAATGTCACTTACTCTTGTTTACAGAACAGCAATATCGCACTCGCAACCGTGTGGTTATGCTGAATATCGGCACGCGTGGCTGATTAGCTATGACACTTAGCATGTAGGTTCATACCTAGCGTGCCGATATTCGGTATAACCACACTCTTGCTTTGCGATGTCGCATAAATATACAGTACATACTTCTCTATGAGTTATGTGTTGTCATCTGGACTGCTTTCAAACGTGTTTAATTACATTAGTGAGAAATGATGGAAGTGACATTTGGACAGAAATGTATAAATATCTGTATAAACAGTATTAAAGAAATGAAGTTACTGAAAATTAAGACTGAGCATTTATATATATGTGTGTGTGTGTGTGTGTGTGTGTTTGCCAAAGCATATGGAAGGAAGGTCATTCCGATGAGTGGAACTTGCTTGTGACTTTAAAAGATGTTTTGCTGCGTTCCCACATACCGTATGCGCATATTGGCACAATACAGCGTACTCACTAAATTAGACTACATCAGTCTGATCCCACGTCCCACGATTCGACGGACATTGCACAGACGCCGCACGGTCGAACTTTTGTCAACGGTCTTGAAATGAAAATGCGACCTGGAAATGTCTAAAGAAGCTTTATTCATGTTCACATTCCCCAAGCAGGCATATATTGAGCTAGCAAGAAGAATGAATGATTACGGTTTTAATTATCACAGTGAGAGTAGGACAGATAGTAATTGTATGCTAACCGCTAATTAAGCTAACCACTCAAATAAGTACCTGACATTTTTAAACACACTAGGGAATTTCTTGCTGATTAAAGCTGTCACGGGATGATTAGAGGTAAACTGATGAAGAAAGACCAACGCAACCTCTGATTGGAAACATAAAAAAAAATACATTTGTTGTGCACTGAGTGCATTTTAGGAAATTACATTTATGATGATGATGATGATGATGATGTCTTAACACCGGGTTTAATTATTCTACTTGATTATTTAGTTATGAACATCTATTTAATTATACATATACAAAGGCACGACTCCTTTCTTTCTGTGGTGTGTTCGCTGTAAATCGGGGTGAATCGATGCTCGTTATAATTACAGACACACAGGCGTTTTATTATTACCGTGTGATGATGTTGATGATGTTGGGAGTCTCATTTACAGTAAGATGACACCTTGGTGCATTTTTTAAATTCCTATCCATATTCATTCATCTTCAGCAACCGATTTTTCCAGGGTTGTAGTGGCTCTGGAGCCGATCTTGTTAACACTGCACACAAGGTGGGAGAATTCACCCCTCCGGATGGGACTCCAGGTCATTGCAGGGCGCAAATACATTTGATTCATTGTAAACGTGACTTAGTGGCTGAGGTTTTGGCAGGAGAAGATCTTGAGCGTTAAGCAGCTACAGTAGATATTGTTTCTGCATTACAAATCATAGAAAAAATCTCAGATCTGAGGAAGATATTAATATTATAAGCCATCTACTACACACAGCTCTCCATATTGGGCATTAGGTGAAGAGGCTTTATGTGAATCATACATCAAACCTTGACTGAACCTTGACTTATTATTAGAAACCAAACGTAGCCATAAAAGGAGTTGGCATGTGCAGGAAAACCTGCCACAGTCATGTCATGTGAGAGCAAGCTCTGCCCACACTACCGTGAAATACTGACGATTTTCCCTCAAGTGCAATAGATTATAAATTCATAAACTGGATTATAAACAGGTTTCAGAAATACTGCATACAGATCAGAAGAAAAATAATCCACAAAGAGAAACTAGCTCCTTAGCCTGTATCCAAGGGTTACATAAAATAATAAAATATCAACCTTTTGTCCCAGATCTATTATAACACTAGAAACAAATTCAGGATTTTTAAGGCTGCGTCCTAAACTCACCAGATATGACCAGAATTTCATACAGAACCTGAGCCGAGTGTTTTCCCCTAGCACTAAATCTGAAATTCATAATACAATTTAAGATTTGTGTGAAAACACTGGCTTAAGCTCACAGTGACAGTATATGATACACAAGCCGTGGCAAAATATAAATACTTTCACAATGTAATCAGAGTTGTCATTTTGAAATTGTGCATTCTGAGTTCCTGTTTGTGTGGGCATACCTGTACAGCACATCACGCCGCTTTTCATCAGGAAATTATGGGATGTTAGCTGGCGTTAGCGCTTGCTCTTAAATGGGTAAACTATTAAAAGTGAAAATAGAAATCTGAGCACTGTGTGTGGATTGTTTACTGCTGTACTGCCAATGGTGTTAGCTTTCATGCTTGAACTACAAAATCAGAGGAATTTAAATGATTTGTGAGAAAATGACAACAATTTTAGGAAAAATTCTCCTCCTCCTCCTCCTAAACATGGCCCGGAATTCCCAAAGGGCTAAATGGCAGAAATCATGTCTATTGAGTATGATGACTAGAATGTCAGCTATTTTAAGACACACTCATCATTTCCAAGTGTTCATACAGTCTTGTTTCATTGGATAAGAGACAAACGCTACATTTCTCTGAATATAACTTTCGACTTAAAATCTGAAAGATCGTCAGATGAAGATGCACCTTTAATGGAAATGTAGATATCGACGTGAGCTAGCTAGCCAGCTAGCCGACAGGCTATCAGCGAATGTGGCTAACCAGAACATTTGGCTATATTGTGGACGAAATATCTCTCACTTGATAGTAATTTCTTGTCTATAGCACAGTTGTATAAAAGCAACATGGCACAGAATCTCCAATGGGCTAAATGGTAGAAATCATGTCTAGTTAGTATTCTTACTAGAATGTCCAATATGAAGATATTAAGATATAAAGATACTATTAAGATATGCTCTAACAAGACTTCTTGGTGGTCATAATTTCCAAGCATTGAGACAAAGCATTTACCCGTAATGCAAAACCTGCTATATAAAACTATAGAAAAGTCAAAGTGAAGTGCTGTCTCTTATACGAGATGCTAATTAGCTGATTGATTAACTAGCTAACAGTTGCTAGCAACAAGCACATATGTGTATGATATGGATTGACAAAGGTTGCTAGCATTAACCTTCACAACAAACTTGTTCTGCTCATAAACTTTTCTACCAATCTTTTGGTCCCAGGAAGTGAATGAGTATCTGAAATGTTTATAATGCTGTGCTAGCGCCAAGTTTTAATATCCCTTCTGATTCAGGCCACGGTACACCTAACAAGAAGTCATCTTTTCTATGCTATCTTTTCTTGAGGTCATGGTAGCACCCAAAGTGGTGCTGAACTACATTAACCATCAGCCCCATCGTGTCACATGACCATGTCACATGTCTCACTGAGCACTCTTACCTGTTCTGTATTACCCCTAATCAGCACCCCTACTTAAGTTCTGGCCTCCGTATGTGTCATTGTCAACCTTTTGTCATTGTCATAGCACATGTGTGCTACAGCCTTGATAATTCAGTAGTCTTGCCTTGTATCTCATGTTTGTTTATGGTTCTAGTTTTCACAGTTTTGGTTATTTTGCTTTGCACTTTATTAAATGAAATCTGCACTTGCATCTACTCCCTCTACCGAATCGTGCCACCTGAAGAACAGTGAGAGACAGCCTTTTCTTCCTGACCGTCTAGTCGATTGACAAGATGAGCCGCTGTCAGATGAGCACCAATGCAGAAGAGCTGTCAGTCAAGTGTTGACAGGGCCTGTGGCATCTGAGGTTCTCCACTGGCAGATGGTCAATGAAGACATCATATCATCTGTCATGTTGCACAACAAATGATTGGAACTTGAATCTGAAGGCAGGTGACTGATTGGGACTTCTGGAATCAAGTGCACCAACAACTTAAACTTGACAAATGATATTGGGTGTGTGGGCTAAACATTTATTTTGTAAGAAGAGTAATCATGTTTGGTGAAAAGATACATTTCCATCATTAATGGAAAGCTCACCTGCAATCAATCTTTACATTTAAGACTACCTCAATCATCACTGACGTGCCTAGGAACATGTCCAGGCATTAAAGTAGATTTCAAAAACCAGAGGTCACAACCCAATCTCACAGAACATGTACAGGAATACATTTTTTTCAAATATGCAAATTCTTATGAAGCTGACATCATAAGAAGCTGTTAGTTAAGTATATACAGTACATATCTCTTAATCCATCCAAGATCTGGAATAAGAAGCAATGTGCTATGCAATGTATAGGACGTAAGAGAACCTAGAAATCGGCAGTAGTCAAACAGTTAAAAAAAAAAAGCCAGCCTAGTACACTAAAGTAGGTTCCTAATTAGTGTGATATTGTGCATAGTTAATGAAAAAATCCCCAACTTGGCCTGTGATATATTAAGGCATATACAGTAAGTCTCATGTTGGCAACCCGCCCACCTCCACTGCAATATCAGAGCAAACAAACTACACCTCCTTCAGTTCCCAGTCTCATTATTTGAACAAACACAATACTCACAATCAACCTATCCTTGGTCAATGATGCTGATCACACTGACCCTCATCCAATCAAAGACTCGGCCATGAACTGTCCACACACCTGCTTGTGAAATCTTACATCAGCATTCAGTGATGGTGAGACAAAGCTTCATAAAGAGTTAAAGCTTTTCAGCCAACCGTGTTGAAAAATGGTTCCAAGGACCCATTAGAACTAAAAAAAAGAAAAATTAGTTTACAATTTTTTCATAGCCTAGACATTAACTTTAAATAATACAGTATATGTGGGTAGAGACATCTTTCTATATGTCGATTGAGCTTAAAAGGCACAAGTTGTGCTGCTTTAATAAGCCGTTGATGTAATTATGTCTGTCAAATTAAAATCTATAATACAATACTGTGCTTCAACTGAACATTGACATTGTTTCTTTAAAGAGGCTTTAAGATTGGACGTTCTTGTGCATGGTCGGAGATTAGACTCTTGGTACCAGATGGGCTGGTTTGAGTATTTCGGAAACTGCTCTTGGGATCTCTTGGGATTTTTAGACATAACAGTCACGAGAGTTTACACAGAAAGGTGCAAGCAAAGTCCAGTGAGTGGCGAGTCTGTGGGTGGAAACGTCTTGTTGATGAGAGAGCTCAGAGGAGGATGACCAGACTAGCTGGAGTTGACAAGAACGATATAGTAACTCAAATAATCACTCTGTACAACCATGGTGAGCAGATAAGCACCTCCGAATGCACAGAATGTTGAACCTTGAGGGAACCACACCAGGTTCCACTCCTGTGAGCCAAGAACAGGATTCTGAAGCTACAGTGGGTAAAACTGGACAGGTGAATATTGGAAAAAGACCAGGTGAAATCTTTCTGATCTTCAGCTATCTAGTTTTGGTCCACACAAGCGGCTGGTGAGTGTATTTCTTGTATGGGTTGATTCTGGTTTTGACTTTGTTTTGGTTTCAGGCTTTTCTCTTTGGATCAAATCTGTAAATCCATGACACTCTGGGCATAAATGTGTCAAATGGATGTCAATAACAAACATCTTAAGAGATATTCATGAATAATGAATGATGAAAATCCAATGGAATAAGAAGATTGCAGTTTTATAAATAGGAATAATTCCCTGTCCAATTCCTTCACCTACTGAGAGAATTTATGTTTAGGAAAAATGGATTCATACTCAAATATGAGTCATAGATTCAAATCTGGTCTGAATGTACTAATCAGTAAGGACCGTGATGAACAGAAGCACCATTGTCGCTTTGATTTTACCTTTGCCTATAAGGCAATGGAAAGAAATGAGCAGATTTGTTCGAATCAACTTGCCCTGATTAATGCACAGAACTAATTTTGCCTTTTGTCTTTCCTTGCTAAGGGCCACTAGCAATCATACAAGGACATCAAAGATCTAAATGCCTCTTTGAATCTACTCAGCTACTATTTGGCATTTCATCTTATTCAGAAGAAAGACAAAAAAAAAAATTAAAGAGGGAAAGAAGAGATTCAAAGTTTTGGTATTTTCAATTGAATTCCCATTTGAAGTGCTCTACTAATTTTGCTGTCTGATGTATTGCATGGTAGGATCCTATTCTCCTGGAGATTTGTCATAATACACGGCCTCGGGTAGATCCATTTCCTTCCTGTCGGGGGCCTTTTATCTTGATCATACCTCTCTTCTTTGCTTCATTTCCATAATTGCCCACAATGGAGGTTCTTCCCTCCTTCCCCTCCCCTTCCCCAAATACAAATAATGTCTTATTACTTCACTACAATAATGGCCTAATCTCGAAAGGCAGGTGAAAAGAAACATACACAGCATCTTGAGAAGCTATTATGCATGTAATTGTTTGTCCACTCAAAACAGTATGCAGCCTAAACACTTACCATTTCAGTTATTTAAGACATTAATAATTATCGCAATATAACATTTAGGATGTCTATAATCAGAATCCTGGGTAATTGTTATATTTTCTCTGGATCCGTTCCCACCTGTGCCATGTGCCGTCTGTGGCTTCACGAATTCGACGACACACTAATTGTACCTGACCTTCCTTTAAGTAGCTTCACAGTGAGTAAGGGAAGAGTTAACAACTGCCTGCATTCTGAGAAGTTGGTATTCACTTCCCTTCATAAAACAGAAGTGTGTATCACCTACTCTGGCCTCTTGTAGCATAATGAGGCAATGGACAGTAATGTGTAATGGAGAATGGATTCAGCAGTAGGATCACACTCATCCACGGCAGCAACAACCATGTTGGATTTTTGCAATCGTTTGGCTTCAGTCTCTTTAGGCTTTAAGTTGAGTAGCACAGTAGAGAGAGTCATGCTGTAAAGTGCAGCTGTTTGGCATAAAACAGGCCAAATTTGGTTAATATATGGATAATAACTCCAATAATGATTATAACAAATAGTTTAGATAATAATCATATAGTACTGATCATGAAAAAAAAAGACTTCACTCATCTTGAATGTTCTCTGCCCAATTTATGTCATAGCATGTCATTATTTATTTATTTATTTGTATTTTTGTACATGTATACAGCTACTTTTTCTTTGTTTAATGAAACCGTCGACTGGCTAGTAGTCATCAGGATATCACTGCCACCAATCCTGAATAATAATCCTGAATCTCTGTGTGGAGTTTCATAGTGTAATGGACGAGCCAAGCTTGCTGTCATTAAACAAGGTTTTTGAACTTATAAAGTATCGGAATGGCCCTTGCTGTCATGGGCAAACGAACAAGAGAAAACAACACAGGTAGATTAAGACCAGTATTGAAATATGGGTAGAACAGACATGCCTTATAGCTGACTCTATGGAGCTATGGTGGGTTTACAACTCCCTTTCCGATAAAAAAGGATCAACATCCTGCCATTTAATCCCCTGTGTCTATTAAAACTGCACAATGATCAACACTGGTATCTTGTGTGTACAGTAGTGCCAGTCACTGGACAGATTTCCCTCAGTAGACCATCTCATCACACATTCCCGTAAATTAAGATCCATGCATACCAGTAAAGAAGTTATTATAGCTGTCCTATATACACCATAATGAAGCTGTGCTGCTCATAAACATGTAATTAGGTCCTTTTCAAAACATCCACCAGCCCCAGACTCCAGGCCAGAAGCTTGTTTGCACACGTCAGCTCGTTTCATTTTTTACTGGAGGTGTGCCACTCACATCCCCAAAGATCACTGAAACTTGAGTAAACAAAGGTTTTTTTCATTGATGAAGAGTTTTGAGAGTACCGCTGAGTGTTGTTTTAACACACACTGTGCTGCACTATGCTTGGGCTTTGACTTTAGATGGACACAGTGCACCTTACAAAACTAGTCATTTCACAGCTTGTTATTTTCCCCAAACAATTTCACAGAAACAAAGAAAGAAAAGAAGAAGAAAAGAAACGAAAAAAATGGATTTTGTTTCTTAGTAGAGGCAAAACTGACATGAACACGCAAGCTAAAGTTCAAGTATAATTAAATAATTACTTACCCAATTACTGATCATTAAATAATGTATGGCTTATTATTTATGTTTTAAATTGAGCAATATTGTCAGGTTGATGGTTTAAATGATTAATAACTCTGAATATCTACTCTGGGTTTCGCATTTGCCTATGTGAGAAAAGCAAGTTATTTTGAAGCTGAGAAAAGAGGGAAAATCGATCAGAGCCATTGCACAAGTACTGGGTGTAGCCAATACAACAAAACTGGAATGTCCTGAAAAAGAAAGAAACCACTGGTGTACTAACAACCAGACATAAACAGATTGGCCATGGAAAACAACAGCAGTTGATGACAAGAAACTACCTCTTCAGAGCAGGGCTGAAGGTATCACAGTCCACCATTCAAAGAAGATTTCAAGAGCAGAAATATAAGAGNAGGCCAAAGTGTGGAGAAAGAAAGGATCTGCTCCTGATACGAAACATATGAGCATGGTGGAGGTAGTGTCATGGCTTGGGCTTGCATGGCTGCTCCTGGAACCGGCTCACTAATCTTTATTGACGACGGAGCTCTTTGTGATGGTTGCAGCAGAATAAATTCAACTGAACAGAAATGAACTGTCTGCCAATCTGCACAAGACAGTGACCCAAAACACAGTGCCAACACAGCCAAGGACTTCATCAGTGGGAAAAAAGCGGAAGGTTTTAATCAATCAACAGACCTTTACCCAACTGAGCAGCATTTCACCTCCTGAAGAGGAGACTGAAGGGCGAAACCCCCCAAAACAAACAACAACTGAAAGAAGCTGTGCTACAAGCTTGGAAAAGCATCACAAAAGAAGATCTGATGCAGTTATTGCAAGCAAAGGATATGCAAGCAAATATAAAAATGTTATTAACTTTACTTTAAGACTGTCTGTTCCTATACTTTTGCTCCACTAAAAATTGGATGGTCTGCCACCAAAGGTACCATGTTCTAAGTTGGTTAACACATCTATTGTCTTTTGATCTCAAACCCGAATGTCTCCAGTGTATAGCAAAAACAAAATGGCCTTGCCGTTCCAATACTTTAGGAGACTGTATCTTAAGATGACATTTTTTTAAAGTATTATCTCCTGGGCTGGCATTATGTATTTAATTATTTAAATAGGTATTAATTTTTTCCCATTATGCAGAGATCTTTTAACCAACATTGGTTGGCATTTTTTTTTTTTTTTAATATAAGATACCAATAATTAATGAAAGCAAGGAGGATCCTGCCAAGCTTTGTACATAAATTATGTCAGCTACCTTTCAGTCATTTAATCTCCTTTGCATTTTTGGCTAAACTGTTATTTGAAGCAGTCACAAGTGATTTATAAAGTATCATCCCTGATAAAGTCCTGAAAAAGGGCTGAGATCTGCACTCACTTGGGAAGCGCAGTCTTTGCCAAATCTCCTCCTCAGTCTTTATGAGGAAAGACACACTGGCTAATTTCATTTAGAGCATCCAATACTGCCAGTCAAACAGCTAATCAAGTCCTTCTGCATCCTATTACTGGACCATGCAGGCTTGCTAGGTCGAAGCAATGCTATAAGTACATTAATGTATGTATTAGCCTGTGCTGATGATAGATTATAAGATATGCAGCACTGTTTCACATGCATTTAAATAATATTCCACTCATAAGATAGCTGTACAGACAGCAAGCATTTCATTTAAGTGTAAGGTTTCATAGCATCTTTATTATTATTATTATTTTTTAACTTTTAAGCAATATGTTAGAAGTTAGCATGACTATTATAATGCTGACTAAAATCGCAAACAAAAGTTGTTAGCAGGACCTAGCACCTAGCATCTAGCTAGCTATATTAGCTTGCCCTTTAACACAAGACTTAATCAGAGTTCAGTTTGCAGAATTACTTAGAATAAAGTGTTACTAAGACTATCAGAGATTACCATTAAGGCAAATGGTAAAAAAAAAAATACATGCTAGGCTAATTCCTCGAAAAAAGCAGCACAACATGGAAAAAGCTCTTCAGTTACAGGACATTATATATTACTGAATGTGCACCAAAATACAGAACGCTACGGTGCATAAATATAGACATTTCATTAAATAATTCCTCTGTCTCTCTCCGTTCTCAGAGGGCTTTTCACTAAGGCGACAGCTCTCACACTGATACTTTTCATGGGCAAGGGCAAATGTGTAAAGTGGTACCAGCTCTGAAATTACATTTCTTTCTACTGCATCCACGTCCATGTTCAGATATCACCCGTGTAACTGACACCCTTAACCCGCAAAACAGTCCAAACAACATTCGTTTAAATGACGTAGAGTCAGAAATCATGCCTTAAAGAGATAATTCACCCGAGAATATAGATATGACAATGAAGAAAAGGTATTAGGTCCATTTTTTTAATTTTCTTTCATGCATAGTGTCCATGCTTATGGAGAGTCAGTTTAAGAGTTTAACTCTTAATGCAGCAGTCCTAAACTGTGTAAATTGTGTATGTTCAGTTGTGTATTCTCAATCCTTTTGTGTATTTTGTGTATTTTCAGTTGCATATTGTCTTCTTTCTTCTTCTTTCGGCTTTTCCCTTCAGGGGTCTCCACAGCGAATCATCACTCTCCACCTATCCCTATC
>CM074949.1:3324420-3355621 GCA_037577455.1 Pangasius macronema
AGTATTAAAATTATGGTTATATTTACAATTATGTCACTTTGTCCAAATACCTTTGAGCCCCTGAAAATGGAGGTACTCTGCTGAAAATGGCTGTAATTCCAAAATGGTAAATGCCATATTTTTGTGCAACCTCTTAAAATAATGCTGAAAGTCTGCACTTCGATCACATCTTGATTGTTTTATTTCAAATCCATTGTAGTGGTGTAAAAAGGCAAAATCAAACTCTGTCATTGTCCAAATACTTCCGGACCTTATTGCATTTATACAAAAATACAAAAATTAGTTTTGAAGATATTCTTATTTTAATTTTATAGCTCATCACTTTCAGGAAAATTATTAAAAAATATTTAATGACACATTCCTGTAATAGTCTTATGTTCATCCAATAAAATCCTCTCTAGAATGCATGTCTCCCACCCCTGGGGATTGGTCTGGCTTTATTATTGATCTAGCTTATTATCAGTAAACATGGTTCCTTTGTATCTTTTTGACTGTATGCATGAATCAACTTTAAAAATTTAGTACAAAGATCTTTTTTAGTGCTTACAAAACTTTTTATTTAATTTTTAACAAAACTGCTTGCTGTTTTCTAAGTCTCAAGTAAATGCCTTTTTTTTTACCTGAATCCTTGGGTGTAAACAAAGTAGGCAACAATAAAAGAAATACCCTGAATGCAGGTCATCCAGCATGTTGTTATTACAGAAAGGCTTTTACAATATACCACCAATAAAATTTGGACTCCAAATTGTTTTATTAAATTTGAGAATATGCAAATGTAATGTAAATATACATATTTACAATAAAGAATGCTGGAAGTGCTGTGTTGCTATTGAGTCCTCACCTTGTCAACGTCCCCCAGTCCCTCAGTGTCCAGCAGCACTAGAGTGTGTCCTGTTTTATAAGGATGTGGCACACACCACATCCAAATACCTTTAGTCTTTGACTCAATGGTGCTGCCCAGAGCAAAGCCTGAAAACATCCACAATAGTCACATTCACTATTATTTGAGAACCAAATAAATTTTGATATTATAGACATGTTGGGCTGACAGAAGTGTTCACATTTTGCTCATTAAGCAACTTTGGTGTGCACACTTCACTGGTCCAAGGCAGTTACAAATTCTATAAGCTATAAGGCAGAAAATTTGTGTTTTTTGATCAAATTAAGCCACAGAACTGTATTTGGGTAATGTTCTTATCTGTCCAATTCTGCAAGATAGTGTTACCAATTCCATCACAATTTGGACAAATTGCAAAGTAAAGAAAATGTCTTTAAAAACAAAACTCACCAGTTTGTTTTCCTGCCAGCCGGTTCATAAGGTAAGACTTTCCTGTGCGATAGAGTCCCACCACAGACACCACCACCACTGGCTGATTATTCCTGGACAGGTACTCAATGGCTCCGTCACTCACACTCAGTGAGCCATTCACATTTTCCACCAAACAAATAGGCACTGTCATTGGGCTGCACATGGCTCTCTCCAGTCTATAGGTTGAACATGAAAATTTCTTTTAATTGCAAGTGCACAAAACAGTCAGTTAAGATGTAAGCATGATTAAATCCCTATTATGATTGGATTGCTTTATCAGGGGGACGTTGGTAATAATTTTTTTCATAATTTTCTCATCAGTGATTAAAAAAGAAAATCTCGCATCAGGGTAACTATAAAAATGACTACAGGAGTGAGTTTCTTGTGGGTTGTATTTTCTATCATATGATCACGCTCCATTCACAACATGGCTTCCAAACCGCCAAATATGCAGTGGAGTAGAGAAGAAATGCTGGCTCTTATTTCAGTTTGGTGTTAATGAAAGTTCCAGCAACAATTTGAAAATACAATAAAACAGTAATCAAAGTATAGTAGAAGCACTCATTTACCATTTCGCAACTTTAGATGTATTTAAAATCTGGGGAAGGGTCACTGATACGCATGCTACAAGACTGAATACAGCATGTAGCAGCAGTCAAACATCTTTTTTTTCAATGCGAGGTGACATCTGCATAGAAAATCACGGACGTGCATCCAGATAACACTAAAATTATCAGATGACCGCTGAAATGGTGAAACACCGTAAGTAATTCAACCTGTAATTTTCTCCGAGGAGGCCTGAGAAAAACATCAACATGGCCAATCTGGACGGTAACAAATTCAAAGAGGAGTACCTGTAAAATAGGAAATTACCCCGGGACCCTATATAAATTTAATCCCATCTAGATAGGGTTTAACACAGTCTAAGCCCCCAACAAACCCAGTGGATACTAGTGCGGTACTACACTGCTAGTCTGCTCACTGTTATAACACGCTGACTAGTTCTGCATTTATCCAGTGTAATTCTGAGGAAGCTACAGCTTTATTCTAACTAAAATTTTCTTATGGTTCATAAATTTTATGCCACAGTGCTGCTGAATTTTTGAAAATAGTGCTGGCTGCAAGACAACTCACAGTGCTTGTTGTAATATGTTATTATTTCTATAGTAAGGCCTCATTCACATGTGGCCCTCAGCAAGTAGTTAGATGCTGCTACACTAACTCATAGATTCACTGTAAGCAAGCAGGACCAAATACTTTCAAATTATTGGAACATTTTAATAGTTTATTAATTGTATAATTTTGTTAACAAAATGCTGTACAAAATGTGCACTGAATCATAAAACCAGGGCACTCACTCCCCACTTAAGCCATGCAATATCCCAAAATAGAAAAGGCAGTCGGGCTACAGGAGTAGCAACCAACTCCAAATAAATAAACTAATTATAGCCTGATTAGAAAAAAAAAACTTTGGAACATGCTGTAACCAATCACACCATCCAATTTGTTTGTTCATCTTTTCGTGCTAGAGAGATTTGTGAAAAACCTGTTCCCCTTCAGGAACTCAAGCTGCGTCGAAATGCTATGGGAATGCCCTCAGCGTGACCACGCTCTGATTCACATGTGTAATCAGTCCAATGGATGGGCGGGGGGAGGTAGCGACCTGGAAGCTTAAGGGTATGTGCGGTGGATACAGGGGCAGCTTACTGTCATTCAGCAAGCGGTCTGTGTGTGTCAGTCTGATTTTGTATTGTTTGTCTCTCAAAGCATTATGCCAAACACTTTAAAAAAGACAAAACATGAGGGCGAGAGCGGGCAGCGTTTTAGGCTGTGTGTTCTTCCCTGCCCGCGCTATATTACGGGTGGGGATACACACAGCCTGTGCTTTGTCTGCTTGGGAGAAAAGCACGCAGAGCCGGCTCTCGATTGTGAGCATTTGCTGCTGCGTGTGCTTCGCTCCCAGAAGGCTCTCTTTGAGGAGGGAGCCTTCACCAGCGTTCCTCGCGGTGCTGGTCCCGCTTCTTCTGAGGCAGAGCAGCGGTTACACTTGTGGAGTTCACAAATGGATTTGTTGGAGGGAATGGAGACGGGCAAGTCCCTTTCTTCTTCCTCACCCACCAGATCCACTGCCCACTCTCTGGGATCCTAAGCCCACTCTGCAGTTTCTTCCCCCCAGGGAGAGGGCTCGGCGCTCCTCCTGTCTTCCTCCGAGGAGGTTGACGTGGAGGGCGCTGATGAGGATTCGTCCCCTCAATCTCCCCAGTATAAGGAGCTGTTGGAGGTGGTTACTCGTGCTGTGGCCAAGCTAAATATTGACTGGCCTGCCGAGATACTGGCTGAACCACAGAAAAGCAAGCTCGATGAATGCTTTCTGCAGAGTATGCCGCCACCTCCACACCAGAGCATCCCTTTCTTCCTCAACCTCCACACCGAGGAAGAACTTTTGAGGCCCCTCTGGGGAAGAGAGGTGTACACCTCATCATACTGTGCCTGTCTCTCCTCAGTGCCCTCAGGAGATCGATCTGCCAACCCTGCCACCCATGGTGCTTCAGGGCACAGCGGTCTCCGGTGAGTGCTTTTCTCAGTTTCCAAGTCGATCCTCACAGCAGTCACAAGAGTGAGAGAAGGCCAGTCACTCCCCGAGGGGAAACCTGCTTCGCATGAACAAGGTCACGCGGCAATGCCTACGTGTCTTAGACATGTGGAGGAAACCTTGCTTCCTGTCTCAGGGCCCGGTGCTGGGAGCTCCTTGTGTAGCAGAGTTAAAAACAACATTAATTCCAAATATATTCATGGTGTTGAATTACATGAAATTAGAGGATAAATTAAATCAAATGGTGTTTTGGGTGCCCCGTAGTGGTTAATGCATTGCAGACATTTATTATTTTGTCTTTGCGCACCTACTGTAGTTCAGCAGAAAATGGCTGAGACTGCTGCGGTGGGTTATGTCTGCAATGTTTTCACCCTGTCTAGTAATACATTTTGATGTATTCCTAAGGTATGTAATTTTCATGTTTATTTTTGTTGTTTTGTTAACATGGAATTGTTACAAGATGTATGAGTTCAGCAGAAAATGGCTGACACTGCTGTGGTGTTTTATGTCTGCAGTGTTTTCACCCTGTCTAGCAATACATTTTGATGTATTCCTCAGACACGATTATCATTGCTGCAGAGAATAAAAGAAAGAACAGACTGTAATGTGTTAAGGCCACATTAGGGACAACGATCGTTACACTTGTCGCCACGTAACGCTAGCGATGGACGCATCTCTCACCGGTTGGGAAGCGGTCATGAGTGGCCGCTCAGCCCGCGGTCTGTGGAGCGGCCGCCATTTCACGTGGCACATCTGCCTGGAGACGATGGCTGTGTTTCTAGCATTGAAACACTTTCTCCTGGACCTAAGAGATCACCATGTGTTGGTGCGCACCGACAACACAGTGGTGGTCTCTTACATCAACCACCAGGGAGGTCTGCATTTGCGCCCCCTTTTCAGGCTGGCGCATCAGATTCTTGTTTGGTCCCAGGGGAAACTCCTCTTGCTGAGAGCAGTTTACATCCCTGCACAACTTGTAGCTTCCGGTCTCTCAACCAAGGTTGTTGGGATCATTCTCCAATCCAGAGCTCTCCTGCAGGCATGATTTTCTGCAGAGTTGGTCTGTGGGCAGACACCCCCTAGTTACATGTTTCCTCCGCTGTGCCTCCAGTATGATCTTGTGTCCCTCTGTGGGACCTGGCTGTGGTGCTTGAGGCTCTCTATAAAGAGGCCCTTTCAGTGGCCTCCTCTTATTTAGACTTTGCTCATGGTCTGGCCAAAGCGTTTCTCTGCCCTTGAGTGGGTTATGTTCCTAAAGTTCTCTCCTCTACCTCATGTTAGAATAGTTTTTAATCTATTTTGTTCTTGTGTGAATACTCTTTCTGTACTGTACCCCTGCTGTTGATAAATGCAATTTCCCCACTGCGGGACAAATAAAGGGATATCTTACTCTTACTTACTCTTACTTACACAATGGCCTGTCGTATACCTTCTCCCTTTCGGGAGCCCGACCAGCAGAGGCTTAACTGTATGTGCGTCAGTTTCTTTGGCCTCGATATGTGAGCCACTCCGGGCTCTTCTGTTCTCTCACCTTAGCTGTGCTCTTCCACACTGGGCAGGGATTTGTAAGTCTGAAGGCATGGGCATACTTGTTCCCATAGCATTTTGACGCAGCTCAAGTTCCTGAAGAGGAACGTCTCTGGGTTCCCAGAGGGAACGAGACGCTGCGTCTCAGTGCCAAACTTCCAGCATCCCTGTGAGCGCTTGCTTCATTTCTCAGAAGCTGCCGCTGTATCCACCACACATACTCTTAAGCTTCCTGGTCNGCTGAAGGCGTTCCCATAGCGTTTTGACGCAGCGTCTTGTTCCCTCGGGGAACCATGGTTACATACGTAACCTGGAGACGTTTTCAATAAATTGCCTACTCTCTATTTTTGATCTTAAGATTTTGTTCAGGAGTGTACCAGTATTTAATTCAGTGTCTATTTTCTTTAAGCAGAGCGGAAAATAAACCCACCCCATGAAAGACAAATTCTCACTCTCAATTCTTTGACCAATTTTTTAAGGAACAATATGTATATTTATTAAAGTCTCATCTGCATTTTGAATGATTGATTTACTCAAAATATCCTAAATTCTGAGCAAAAATAACTGCTATTGAGTCTTCTTCTTCTTTTGGCTGCCCCCGTTATGGGTTGCCACATCTCATCATCTGTCACCATCTCACTCTGTCCTCTGCATCTTCCTCTATCACACCAACCACCTGCACATCCTCCCTCGCCACATCCATAAACCTTCTCCTTGGTCTTGCTCTTCTCCTCCTGCCTGGCGGTTCCATCCTCATGTTCTTCTCCTGATATACCCCGCATCCCTCTTCTGCACATGGCCAAACCAACTCAGTCTCACCTCTCTCACTTTGTCTCCAAACCGTCCTACCTGCACTGTCCCTCTAATATACTCATTTCTAATCCTGTCCATCGTTGTCACTCCCAACGAAAATCACAGCATCTTCAATTCTGCAACTTCCTGCTCCGCCTCCTGTCTTTTTATCAGTGCCACCACCTCCAAACCAAACAATATAACTGGTCTCACTACCAGCTTGTAAACATTCCTGTTCACCATTCCAGATACCCTTCTATCACAAATTACTCCCGCCACTCTTCTCAACCCACTCCCCCCCTGCTTTCACTCTCTTCTTGACTTCTCTACCACACTCTCCATTACTTTGGATCATTAAACTCTATTACTGTTGAGTATACAACTTTAATCATATCAGGGTGCCCANCCACACAGAGTTAAAATGAAACCAGCAATAATAAGGGCTGGTTAAATTGTGGCAATGTTTCTGTTTTCCTGCCCAAGAAGAAGAACAGAAACAATAGCAACTCATAAGCCACTTGTAGGTGAAAATTGCTCTATGAGTAATGCGTCACTGGAGAGTTTGAGCGAGATGGTGCATGCAGCCATGACTCATTTGCCCCGTTCATTCATTTCATACATTTAGTCATCATTTGTTTTGTAATTAGGAATTTAAAATTCAGTACATAATATTAAACAGTTGTTTAGTGCCTTCACACTACAAGCAGTCATTTGGGTCATTTCACTGGTAGGTTTCTGATGCTGTTTCTTCTGTAGACTTGTACATGCTAGAGGTCATGTGGTACAACATCTACAGTCATTGGTCACAGCAGATGAGGAGAAATAGATGTGCTCTGTTTAACTAGATGGTTCAAGAGAGCAGATCCTGAGAAACGAATGAAGATCCTAATGAAGATCATAATTTTATGTTTTTTTGCAGTTCTAATTCGCAATGGCGAACATTGTGAACAGTACACTGGAAATGCAGAACTTTTTTCCTGAGAACTCACTTGTAAGTTGGGGCAATTTGACACGAAAATCTGTAAACCCGGCAACTCTGGCAAGGTATCCATCTAACTTTCATGTCACAAATCCACCAACATGCAACATGAAGCTTGTCTCTTTTTTTATACACTTCCAGTCACAGAATGACCAAGTCTTTTTTTTTTTTTTTTTTTTTTTTATATACAAGGCTTACAAAAATATAGCTGCCATGGAGGCCTGCAAAAAAGAAAAAAGTAAACCAAAAAGTGCAATTTCACAGGCTGATTAAATGGGCTCACTTGATATTCGCCTATGACACAGTAATAGTGCTAAATAAATCCATGGGTTAATGATGTGATCAGATCAGCTTGCACTACACAAACATTACTATCCAAAAGAAACTCAGCTGGCTCATGTTAATTAACTAGGCTTATTTCTTTCTCTCCCCTTTTCCTTGTTAAAAATACTTGAACTTTTTTTAATGTATAATAAAAAACATCTCTGAACTTACCATTTTTCACCATTTTTCATTCTGTCAGTCATTTGCTATGAGCACACCTGTGATGCCATGTTTGTCAGTGACTTCCATGTTTTTCCCCAATGCAATGCAACTGCAATCCATATACAGCAGGCTCATATTTGCCCCGTGGTCAGGCAAGTCTGTTAAAAACTACCTATAAAAGACCGTGCAGCATTGATGGCGGGTAATGTGATTCTATTATTAAATGTATTTGTGAGTAGGAGTTTAATATTAATATGGTAATGTAATATAATAGTAATATAGTGTGCCCAAGGTGGAGTGCACAAATCTACCATCTAGTATGCTTCTCTATCTCAGATGTAGGAGGGAGACAGTCGGATCCATCCTATCCCAACAGTAGGGAGCCAAACATGACACCCTTTGAAGCAGGTAAGGATGTACTGAAAATTACTTACTGCATTTTGAGAGTCTTGCCAGGACTGAAAGAGAGTGGGTGTGTTGACTAGTTCTCTGGTTGACTGGAAAAGCATTGAGAGCCCAGAGATGAAGAGCTGGCAGACAGCTACCCAAACCCGGAGGTGGCTGTGTTGGCTAAATTCCATATCTCAACAGAAAGGTAGCAGATGTAATTCTGGTAACTGACCACCCCGCTCAGAGAGACCCCTCAGTGAGATCTACCATCAGCTGACAGGACAGACAGAGTGGAACAGGTTTTATTTAAACTTATTACATTTCAATTAAAATTTCTCCTTTTTACTTTTTTTACTTTTATTTAATTATATTATATTTAATTTATGTTCAATATAATGTAATACATAAAAAAAAAAAACATTGAGTATATGTGAAATACTACTGGATATTTGTACCTGGATGTTTTGTAGCCATATTTTGTATATTTGTGAATTTATTACTTTGAATGCTTGAAAAGTTTTGGCACACTACAGCTGCCTGTATTGTGGCCACCTCCAACCCCCCACCAACCCTTCCGCCCTGTTTGTTTCCATGGTGCCCTGTGATAGAGTGATAGAGTGGCATCCCATCCAGGGTGTATTCACACCTCGCACCCAGTGTTCCAGGGACAGAATCCAGATCCACTGCAATCCTGACCTGATAAAGTGCTTACTGAAGATGTATGAATGAATGAATGAATGAATGAATGAATGAATGAATGAATGTAAGTACAAAGCCATAAACAAAGGGCTATTCTTTACATATAATGTAACACAGAAGCCAGAGCATACTTTCATGCTCCAATCTTTCATATTGCCATCTGGCAGACTTGTGGACCACAATAAACATTAAAGGTATGTTATACCCATCCTCCCCCCCCGACACCCCCCCACCCTTTCTTTGCTTGGTGTAACTTCTTTTTTTATTCATGTTCTCATGTTCATGTTTTATTCAGGTATGTTCGTAATCACACTTACTAGTGAAGAGTTTTCATGTTGTTTATCTGGTTTTATATTTGAAAGTGTTTATTTAAAAAAAATGCATTTAAAAAGCTGGTGACAACAGAAAAATGATTTAAATATCAGATTTGTGATTAAACCACATGGCCAAGAGGTTGTACAGTATGTTCATATTTGTGCATATGTATTTGTATATTTTAATATATCTATTACCAATTTTCATATGCAGTGATATAATTAGTTAATTCTATGCATTTAAAATATGAGTAGTTCATAGTTTTGTATTTTTTTTTCTTTCTTTTTCATTTTTTTTCTTAAAGAAGAAAAACAATCCATATTGTACTACCAGAATTTTACCTGTTGAATTATGTATAATCTGAATTTGAGATTTGTGTAGTTGAAAGCACTTGTACTGTACAGCACAGTCAGTACGTCTGGTATACAGCTGAAGAGAGAGAGAGAGAGAGAGAGAGAGAGAGAGAATGCAGGCAGAAACGAGGCTTGGTGTAACTTTCTCACTGCATTTTTGTTTTATTCATCCAGAGTGCCCTCTAATAAATTATCAGCGGTTGGTACCAGTTGGTACCTGAGTTTTTCTTCATAAACACAATGCAGAGTAGTCATGACCGGGTTCTCTGCTCGCTCTCACACGTACACAGGACCATCTACAAGAGCAATGTGCTAAAGAGAAGATCAGAGAACAGATTATCTTGGAGCATCCTGGAATAGTATGTGGCCAACTCTAAGAGCAAATGTATTTTTGTTCCTAGGTCTTGCCACAATCTAGTCCTACATCTTGCACACACAGTCTCATGCCTGGGTCATTTTTACGTCAAGATAGCATATTGGCATATTGATCGTTTCTTTTGGCCTTCGAAATACAAACACTGTATTTCCTCAGATACTATCGAACCTGTTCAGAGAGTGACAGTGCTCGCAAATTGCTCATCTGCGACTATGCGCAATAAGATACGCAAAAGCCTTTCTTCATGCTGCCAGTACCCCCAGTCATTTTTGCCTTGATTTTCTCATGGGCTGGGATCCCTGTTGAAATTATCATAGACCAGAGAACAAATTTCAACTCTAAGCTCATAAAGCAGCTTTACCAGCAAATGTGGATTACAGGGATAAGAAATCAGCCAATCACCCCCAAACAGATGGGCTGGTAGAGCACCCTGAAAGCCCTGTTCTGCAAGTTCAAGGTCTGTGAGGACCTTAGTCTTTCATCACACTCAAGCATAACATTACCAATGATTGTTCCTTACCAATCCCAATCAGTTTTGTCAGTAATTTCTTTTCCAGATGGATGGCAATTGGGGCTGCGGCAATTGGGGCTATGGCAATTGGGGCTGTCCTTACTCAGGCCAAAGAGGCAGAAGATACTGAAGTATTTCTTACTTAGTAGTACTTAGACACCTAAGTAACTCTGTATTCTATGATAGAAATGAGTTTCTAGCCATATAGTGAGCACTTGAGAGTTTGTGTTAATACTGCTACTGCTTGGCAGAGAGTTTGACATGGAGACAGACCATTAGGCCTTGTTATCAATCCAAGCCATGAAGGATCATAATTCCAGATATTACAGACTATCTGCAGCCTTTCATATTCCAGATGCCACGCTCTTGGAGAGAGGAATGTGGTCACTGACTATCTGTAATAATATCCCAGTTTTGCCAATCTGGAACAGGGGAAGGGTAACATGACTAAGGACTCTGTGGCTCGTTCCCTATAAGCCAACTTTGTAGCAAACTTTGTGGATATATCTCAACTGTGGATATATGGTAGTACTTACCTGGTAGGTTAGATAGGCACAAGTTAGCCACCGTCAGCTAGCTAACATTTATGCTAGCATCTGTGGCATGTGTGTAATCATCTTTGTGTTTGTGTGTAGCTTATTTTTAGCTTACTGGATGCAGCTTATTTTTAGTTTACCTTATCTTTCCTTTATTCAGTTTATTAAATATCACTCAGTGTTGTGATTGTGCTGATTGAAACTAATATATTGGCTACACAAATACACATATTGGGTTTATCCATGTGGTTACCCTGAACAACTTAACTCCCAGATATCATAGCGCAAATAGATACACACAAACACGACTGTACCACTTAATATTCACTGTTTATTTAATCTGTTTTCTTGGGTCTTCAGGGTGCTATCTTTGTTCTCTGCAACTCCTGTGTTTGTCAGCGACTTCTATGTTTCTGTGTTGAGGGCCAAGATGAAGCCAAATCTCGAGGTTCTTTTTCAAAATGCCTGCAGTCCATAATATATGCGCATTACACCGTTATCTGGTATGTTCATTAAAATGACCTTTTATATAATAAAATGTTTGTTTAAAAAAGACTCTGCAGTATTGAGCACTGGGTAATAATATGATGTTGTTAAATGTATTTTGTGTAGTGGGATGTAATTAAAAATGCCTTTTGAGCTTAGTGAATTGATATTTTATTGATATTGAATGTATTGATTCAATGGAGTATTCCTGTTAGGGTGGAGCAAACAGAATAAAATGGGCCTAATAGGAGTCTCAAGTCAGCACTGAGGGCTTTTTGAGGGCTACAATGCAGACAGCAGCTGTACACCTACTGTCCTGGTTTTGTTTCTAGTTGCTATCTGCCTGTTTTCTGTCGTCCCTGCACTTGCATTTCTGTTTCCACTTTAGTTTTGTATTTGTCAGGCATCAATAAATCACCTTTTCACTAACATGCTGCCTGATTTCCAAGAAATATATCCAAGAATACATATAGCATATGCTGGTGTTTAGTTGCCACTTTGTTAGAAACTGCAAGCAAAATGATTTATTGTGATATATACATACATTATATATATATTGTATCCTGAAGGTACTATTATTGTCAAATTCTACATACATCCCAGTATTGTGGCTTTTGGTATACAGCTTACAACTGCACATTTTCAAAAAGGATGAAGCTAAATGCCATATAACAGACTTTCAGGTCGTCATAAATTCTTAATTCTTCCAAAATGTAGAACTACTACTTCCTTTACTATGTTTGTATTTCAAAATACCCATGGGGCTGCAGCTGAAAGCGAAGTCCTTCTTGTACAGTTTGTCTACTCAGCAGCCATCTTGTGCAGTCTTTGGCTCAAATAACACAAAAAGAAATTGTAGCTGGCTACTGTATATGTGCATTTTTTCCATATTTCAGTGGTCTATAAATTCACATGAATGAGTGTGAGAAGCTGAGAGGCAAGGTTCTGGTAACTTCTTAACCAACCAGGGGATTAGCTGTTTTTACTGGTGGAGTGTGACTGCCGTGGTGAGGGTTACACTCGGGCCCCATCCATAGTTTAATCAAAAGGTGAACACTTGAATGTTGCAATTCCAACATGATGTTCTTGCAAATTTCTAACAGTTTGCAATATTCAGTTCAAATTAAGAAAATTACAAGGCTTGAGGTTAGGGATGGGCAGAAAAGTACCTTTGCGTAGGATTTAATTTGTATGAAAAATTAAAATCTAACCACATCATCCTCTTTTATTTGAATACATACACATTACTCAGGAGATCAGATTCATTGTAAATCCAAACAGTGATAACTGGCATAATCTTTTGTACCTATCAGGCTGCATATGTGCAAGCTCTCTATTGATTAAGATCTCGAACGAGTCTCGAGAACCACATGACATTTGTTGCATGAAGACATTGTCTTCCCAATACATTTCTTTCCATGGTATATTTCCGACTCGTGACGCTTGACTGAGTTTAAGCCATTACGAACGGTTATCAGCAGTGTGAAGTGTTTTCATTGCACAAAAGATTTGCCAGCAGCTTCAGTGACCTGCACGTAATTTCACTTGTCACACTGATGACTTAATGCGCACTTGGGGGGAGAAGGCTCTTTATGTCTGCCATTGCTGACACTTTAGCTGCAGTAGATCTGTGCAGGCAGCTGCCTCCTCTAAAAATAAGCCACAGTCGCCTGTGAATATGAATCCAGGATTTCCATATCTCTGCAGCTCCCCTTTACAATGCATCAATCACATCCGACTTGAGTTTTAACCATGCTTCAGCGGAGTAGAGTCGGGATCCTTGAATGAACAAGTAGGGAATTTCCAGCTGAAATACAGGTGAGGGTAATGATGCTTTGCAAGAAAATGTATGTATGTGTGTGTGTGTGTGTTTAGATTCCCACCTGCTGCTGTGTTGAACGTGCATTTACTGGATCTCCCCGTACCTATAAAGACAACATAAAGGTGATTGACTGGATATTTATTTTGAGGAAAAGGTTATGCTTCTCAGCAGCACATCACTGAACACACTGCCTTTATGAATTTTATATCTCACAGTCTGACTCTTAGTGTTGCTGTATTAGCATATTGAGGTACTTGAGAGGGCTGCATCTCATTACACTTTTAATTCTTGCTTTGGACTGATCAGTTTATCGAAGGAAAGAGTCCCGAAGGACCCAGTTCACATCAAGTTCACCGGAAGGTAAAGTTGATCTGCATTAGCACCATACTGTGTAACTGTATATGCACTTATTGTATTTATGATCAAATATACTCAATACAAGTGCACCTAAAGGAACTTAATTACATAACCTAATAGTGGTGGTCAGTGGAAAGACACTATATGGCCAACAGTTTGTGGACACCTGAATATCACTCATATGTGGTTCTTCCACAAACTGTTGCCATTGACAAAGTGGTGTTCCACTAATTAAATGCTCTTTGGTGCAGTACTACACAGCAAAATCCTCAGCGCTAAATTAATGCCTACAGTCTTTATAGTATACATTCAATTGGACACAAATTGAAGGGATCTTGGTTCAAACTATGCAGGACCTACTAGTCACCCTGGAGATGTAAAAATGTAAGCAGAGTCAAAAACAAGTTCATGACCAAATGAATTTTTAACAGATAGTAATTATATATTTAGACAATCCATGAAAATGATAAACTCACTGGGTTTTGCACATATCTTGTTGGAGTTATATAATGTTTGCTTGGCTCTATCTGAACTTTGACACTATAAGCCTTAAATAAAGCAGCTTATCCAATCTGATATTGTGAGAGATATGCTAATTTCCATTGAATTCCTCTCCTATATACTTACTGGTTCAAACGCACTAATATTTCAGCATACGGAAAGTTGAGACTACTCATTAAAGAGATTTAATACACAGTAGAAAACCTGAGTCTATGGCCTAATGAACCTGTCAGAAAAGGCATGAAGACAATCTTAGCAACCATCACTAATTGGTCAAAAACAGGAGCCATTACACTGGATAGATTTATTCGTTATTTTGCAATATGGTGCAAGAAAGGAGCAATTTACTTAGATATCCTGGAGCAATTATACAATTTCATTACAGTGGTGCTTTATGAGGCAAAAATATCAAGTATGTGTAAGAAGCAATTCATCATAATGTGTAAGTGTAAAAATAAGTCTTGGTTATAGATACATAACATACACTTACTTTGTTATATAGGTATTTACTATACATCTAATGAAGTGAAGAATCTTATAATGAAGTGTATTATAAGAGAATTAGCATATCTCTAACATCAGATAGAATATGCTGCTTTATTTAAGGCTCACTGGTTTCGTCCTACTTCTCAGAAACAGTGGATTGGCCACGCTAAAATGTCCCTGTAGATGTTTGTGGTGTCCACCAATGGACTGACATCCCATCCTGGATGTATTCCTGCCCCGTGCCCAGTGTTTCCAGGACAAGACTGGAGATCCATCAGCAATAGTGAAAATTCTTAACCAGAAGCTATTGTTCTCATAATGACGATGATCACGATCCCATAAACATATCTATCGGCCATACAGGAATATTACTCGGTTATGATGTAGTGTGTCGTGTAGTATGATCACGTGATACAGTGTAAGCACAAAAGGTCCATCTAGCACTCTGAAGAGTTCTTTGGTTTGTCTTAAGAGCCATACAATGCAGTGTGTCCCCTTTTAGAGAAGGCTTCAAGTAGAAACACATTTGAATTCCTAGAACCTTTGACCAAGGACAAGCTAAAGAAGTCTAAAATGGATTACTAAGAATGGAGCAATAATCTTAATATTTCTGAACTTACATTGTGTTATATAAACTTATATATTGGTATATGTGAATTCTTATGAATTTGCAATGGTAAGACTTTACTGGATAGCTGGAATAGTGTGAAGGCATACGTCCATTCATTGTATTTTTACTTTTATACACACTGGGCCTCATTTATGAAGCTGAATATGAACACATGTATTAGTAATTCATTCACATTTACCTAAGAAATGTGTTATTCATGAAAATCTAGTTAGTTCAGGCAAAAAAATAAAGTTTGTATCCTAAAAATTCTCCTCAGTTTGTGTCAGTTTATGTGTAAGGAGACTCATTAAAGCGAACCTTGACTGATATGCTTTAAGTTGTATAACTGATGATGCAATTGATATATAGATTATACTGTCAAGTTTAAAAAGCTTTTTTTTTTCTTTATTTCAACTGCACACATGAATTTACTGAAAATTTCATGAAACTTTTATGTATTAATCACTTGACTAAAAGCAATCAAGAACGAAACCACAAATTGATAGCAAAAAAGATTAGCCATTCAATTCAGATAAAATAGTAAATAGCAAACTATAAAAAGAGTGTGTGTCTGGTGGCTGAGCTGCTGTACTGGAAGATTTAACACACACTAGACTTATGGAGGATATCACCATTTCACTGTTTAGTCATCATTTACACATCGCTTTACAAAAGCATTGAGAAATGAGACCCATTTCTTTGAGGTATAATTCAATGTTCTGTTAAGAATTTGAACTGGTTTTTAATTTCTTAATGTCTTCGATTTCTTAAATGGTGGACGTGCAAGCCTAGAAATCCTGGATGTTTTGCATTTGCAGGAATGGGGTTTTTGTGTTGACTGAATATTTATTTTATTACTATATATCCTGCAATGGGGGCACGATGGCTTAGTGGTGATCACTGTTGCCTTGCACCTCCGGGGTTAGGGGTTCGAATCCCGCCTCCACACCACGTGCACAGAGTTTGCATATCCTCCCCATGCTTCGGAGGTTTCCTCAGGGTACTCCAGTTTCCTCCCCCAATACAAAGACATGCATTGTAGGTTGACTGGCATTTCCAAATTGTCCCTAGTGTGTGAGTGTGTGTGATTGTGTCTGGCGAAGGGTTGGCACTCTGGCACTCCAGGCTCCCCCGTGACCGTGATAGGTGGTATGGAAAATGGATAGATGGATATTGAATATCAACACTGAACATGGTTCAAACTTTCTTGACCAATCATGAACTTTGTTAGCAAAAATATAGACTTAAAACAGAAACGGTTCCTGAGTGGTCCTATTCATCTCAGTTGTGGCTAATTGTGTAATTTTCACCAAAAAAATAATTGTGTAATTATCTTCAAGAGCGTCCAATAACACAAAACAATGGGTCAACAAGAACTGACTGCTTTGACCACATGTAGCTAAAAATCCCACTGGCGCAATCAGTGCTACTGCATGAGCAATCTTTGAAACTGAAAACAACAAGACCAACAAGCTTCCTGGTCATCTTACTGTACCCAGGAAGCAAATTCAGATTGATGGGAGATTTCCTTTTAGCAGTGATTATGATTGCTGGATGCCAAACCTGCTCTCTTCATGAATGCCCAATTGACTTCTGCTGTGTGAGGATCTACAGTATGCCATCTCTTATTGTTTTCTTTACTGCAACTTTAATCAGTGTGATGCAATTTCTAAGCAATGCTAGAGCTGCTTATGGGGATGACACCTTTCGCTGAACAAATTGCATTATGGGTTAACTTAAAAGGTAAACTGCTCGAGTTAATGTAGATGATGGCAGAAAACACATCACCCATGTGTTGTACCAATCATTATTTGCTGCAGAACAGAATTCAGGGCAGGAAAGAGGTCTGAGTTTGGGACTTTGGTACTTCTGACAATACCTTATTTATCAATTGCATTTGTTTCCAATAAATAAGTCAGAACCATAATCAGAAAAATGAACATCCACAATAGCAATTGAATCCTTTGCTGTTGCCAGAGGAGAGAAAAAGCAAAAGAAGACACGTTACACATACCACAATGTTTCCCTGCACTAACCTTTTTTTTTCAGAAGAATGAATTAAAGTGGTCCAAGTGGTAAGCCGCAGAGAGCTAATGCTGCTTCCTCCTCACTCACTGATCCGCTTTGGTATTGCTGCTCCGAACAGAGCACTGCTATAATCAAGGACACTTTTAGCAGAAATGGAGTGTAAATGAGGTTTCTCAAGGAGCGCACTTAATAGCAAAAATTCATGAGTACATCTTGAGTGGTAGAAAGCGAAATGGTGAAGGAAACACTGCAAAGCCTGGAATTATTTAGAAGGCACCGAAGGTCACAAAGGTCACTGATGTTCTCTAATCTAGAGTCACAAATATTCAAGCTTTTTCCATGTGTGCTTTTTATCAAAGCGAACCTTCCTGTGGACATCTTTCCCCTTTCACTGTTTTCTTCAAGGGAACTGGAGCATGCCTCTGAAAATAAATGCACAGTTACAGAAAAAAGCGAAAGATGTAAGCCAGACGATGCAAACACCTCCATTTCAAAAACACCAATAAAAAATTTGAATTCAAGGCTTTGAGTTTGAAACATTCTTTATGATGGATGGAAGAATGGATGGATAGATGGTAGAATGAATGAATGGATGGATGGATAGACTTTTATTGGTGGATAGGGTCGCCAGGTCTGAGCTAATTCCCACCCACCTGAAACTAGACCAAAAATCTCAGCACTGAAAAAGAGAAATGCATTTTGGGAAAGAAATCTTTGCATGAAACAATGCTGTTTCAAAACAAACCCAAGTTGGAGTAAAAAAAAAACCCTGCTGGTGTCATTCATTGGTGCCTTTTTTTTTTTGGACATTCTGCTGTTACCTAGTTGTGCTGTGAAAACAGTGCAGCTCTCTGCAGCACAGACGTGTTTTTGAATCTTTTGTTCTCCAATATTTTGAGGATTATAGCAAATATCAATTACATCTTTTGAGTGACCAACAACTTGTTGTATTCTAATTCTCTCTTGATTTACTCACATTTCTAGATGTTATGCAGTTGTGGACCGGCACACCCATTACCCCACTTAGCCCCCATAGAGTTATTATTACACCTAGTGGTCAAGATTGGAAGTTTCAACAAGTGCAAATAGACATCCTGGGCAGGAATTTCCCTCTTTAAACATTTTGATTGAAGGAAGAGGAGTAGATCTATAATAACAGATAATCACAGGATTGCCTGATTGGGCTAATATAAAAATACTCTGTGCCTGCTAAGGTCTTGTTTTAGAGCAAATAGTCTGAAGTAAACATGTGTCTATGATGTACAGAACCAATAATATTGTATAAGATATAATGGGAAGATTGTGAGAGGGAAAGGGGGTTCATTTGTTTCCCCATGGAAAGGCTGAGGAAATGAAGAAGCATTACTCTCTTTTCCGATGTCCAAGTTTTTTTGTTGTTGAGTAATTGGGTTTGAAACTTTGCTGAAACCTGTCAGCCCTGGTTAATGATATTACCTTCAACACAGCTGACATCTAAAACCGCTCCAAATGAGCTACTCCATCGTACACTGGATGACTGTATTTTGTTGACTCTCAGCTGCCTGTTACCGGTTACTCTAAAAACTCACTGGATAGTAGCTTATAGTGTAAGTCAAGTGTGATAGCCTATCGAACATTATTAATTTTGGCCGGCTCCACAAGCCACTGCTGCACCTCATGTAATATAAGCTATATTTTAAACAAATAGCCTACTTTATTACTGAATGTATTGTTACTGTTGAATGTATTGTTCAGTACACAGACAAGTAGAATTAAGAGCCTTGTATCGTACAATAGCGGTATTAGCAATGTGGGGTAACTTTACCTACCTACTTAGGACATTTCCTTTAACAACGTGATGGGTGTAAATTCGACAGAAATGCAATATACATGCTGAGCAGTTACAGAAAATTACACTCATGCTGACCTACAAAGTAAAATTTAAACAGTCACTTATCACACCCTGCTCAATACAGCACTCCCTTTGAGCCTCTAATACAGCTCGACCGGACCTTCCAGCCCTCATGGTACAAGATATATATGTATAAGGATCCCTCTCTATGCTGACACCCAGGTGGAGGAATGAATGTGGAGGAAGACGAAAGACCTAGCTCTTCACCAAGTAGGACTAGCCTCCTCTAACAGGGTTTAACTTGATGGTATTCAGTAACCTTGACCTAATGACCTAGCATGTTAAGTGCAGAAAATAAAAAGAATTAATTTGACAATAACCAGAATCAATAAACGCAAAAAAAAAAAAACCTTCAATATTTCATTGCTGTGTAATTGTGTTGTATGAAGTATGATGATGTATGTGTACTTGTTCGTTAGCACAGCAAAACAGAAGAATCTCCTTTAGAAACAGATTGATATTATTGTCCAAGGCTGGATTCGCATGAAATGTGTGGTAAAGGCTAAAAACAGTCAGCAGAAAGAGCTCCTTATCCCCGTCCTTGTTACACCGTAGTGAGGTTGGATGAGTCCATTATTGAAGCTACTTCTCAAACTGACAAGCACCCCATGAAGAGGGTGGCAGACACCGTCCATGATCGTTATCCATTTGGACACAATTCTTCTCTGCACCACTTCCACAGAGTCTAGATTCGACCTAATGACACAACCGGACTACTTGATGAGTTTATTTAGCGAGTCGGTCTCTTCCCTTTTTATTTATTTACTTCAGCAGACCACAGCATAGGACATGACACTTGCCAGCACAGAGTTATGGACCATCTGGTGCAACTTACAACAATATGTTCAAAAAAGAGAGAGAGAGAGAGAGAGAGAGAGAGAGAGAGAGAGAGAGAGAGAGAGAGAGAGAAGAATCATTTCAGTCTCTTCCTGAACCATCATTCTAGCATCCATTGTTTAAATGTAAATTTGGAGTTTGACCCTCACTGCCAATGTTCTATCAATTTTTCCTGAACCACACTATTTTGAGAAGGCAATAATACAATGGCGGTAGGTGTATCATAACTCGTGCATGATTTATGAGTATGGACATCAATGTCTTTTCCATATACTTTTAAGGGGACATACTGCAACGCATCATTTCTGTAAAAAGCCTCAAGTTCTTGCTGTGGCATTTTACCTTCTGAAAGAATCTATGAATCATCCAATATTAAGCAAATAACCCAGTGGCAGAACAACATCATGATACTGATCCATTCTAATATCTAATCTGCAAAAAATATGAAAGATTCTGAAGCTCCCTGGAAAACTCCAGCAGAGAAAAATGCAGCCATTCAAGACAAAGAGCGACTGCAACTCATATCACATTAGTCAGGAAGCCACATGCATGGAGACGTCCAGACACCGCTTGTGTAGGGGTGGATTTATTTCTTTCCTTAAGTGGGCCGTTTGCGACTGTCGTCTATCATTTAAATCCCTTTTGTCGTAAAACTTGCGCTTATTATAGCGCACATACCTGGGTATTATTACATTCGCTAAGCTTGCTTTGTAGGAAGTGGGAATTTTTCATTTGGAGGAGGCGAAGCTAACACGCGTTGTGTCAAAAAATCCATAATGACACATCGACGGCCCCCCGGCGCTCCTCCAGCTGTAGAAACAGGTCTGGAACCGGCAAAGGTTCATTACTCACACACTCAACACCGCAGGAGGAGATGAGAGCTGAATATCAAGCTAGTGTGGAAAAAAAGATAGCGTTTACCCAGCACCCTCTGGCTCCTGTCTTCTCACCCAGAGGGGAAGCGGTCTGTTCCTTTTGCTACAGACTTGGCTGACGAAGGTCATGTCCTCTGGCAAATATTTTTGCCTAGACAATGTTTACTTGGCGTTGATGAACAATATGATGTAATTGTGCTGAGAAATGAACAATCGTACATGACACCCGCAATCACGTTATCTAGCACACATGCACACTATCCATACTCTAAAAACGTGTCATGGGACATCATCCATGATTAAATAGATTATTTTACATATAATGAGCATTATTTACTGGTTTGGACATTAGTAGTATTAGCGCCTGCAGAACTGGAGATATGCAATGGGCCGTCTGACACTGAAGGGTGTTTCTGAGTTTGTTGTATGCTCAAGTCTTAAAAACACAAACAAAGGGATTCACCTCATACAGCTTCAGAAGCATGCACTTACTTACTTCGGCTACCGCAGAATATTTTCTGCATGTTTATCAGCCTGAATTGAAGTCTGAGTGGGTGTTAGGACATAATATATGAAGAGAATGAGAGGGCCGTGTGTGTATGTGTGTGAGCATATGTGAGTGCATGTGTGTGTGTGTGTGTGTGTGTGGGTAGGTAGGTGGAACGTGAGCCATCAACCCATTGTGTCAGTCAATATATCGAGCACATGAACTTACAACAGGGTCAAGCATCTTCATGTTGAAGCTATTAGACCCAAATCCCCTACATGGCCTACTGCATCCACAGCCTCCAGATATACAGCAAATGTTTAAAACACGTAGGAGTGTTTTTTTTTTTGCCCAGTGATCTTGCTTGAAACTGTAACCTCTCTTAAAGAGATTTTATGCAAAAGGCTGGCCATTAAAAACATCAGACAAAGCAATGCTGACACCAAGTGCTGAAACGTGGATGTGCAGATCTTAATATCAGTACCTTCGGACCATATCTGTTTTTTAATTAGATGTGTCTATGTTTGATACACATTGAGAGGTTCAGAGAAAGCAGAATCATCCAAAACTTTTCTTTTTGGATGGAGATTAAAACCTTGGAGACAGGAAATGAATCACCAGTGGGTTCGAGCTTTGCTAGCCTGCTTTAACTAGCCAGATTTCTTTATCGGTATCATTTCACTGCATCCATCTGGGCATGGGACAATGTGTCATCCCGGGCCCTCTGCGGCTTCTCAGTTTTTATCTATCTGGGCTGAGATTTTGAGCTTTTCAAGCTCTATTTGTTTCAACAAAGTGTGACTCTTTGATTTACTGTATCTAATTAGCTCATACTCATAAATTGAATCAGATGGTGCCGTTTATGGTGGGAGCATCTGTCTGTGGATGCGGTGGCCCTGGAGATCCCGGGCCCGAAATCGCTGAAGGCCACAGGATTAGTTCCCTTTTTTCCCGTAGCAGATGGTAAGGGAGATTGTTGTCTCTTTGTTCCTCATCACTTTGTGCTTCCCTGAAATGGAAAATGTCCAAACCAATAAATAGCGCTCATTACTCTGCCATGGTATTACCATTGCATAGACACAGTCCCATTGAATTAAAGTATTTTGTCAAGAGACTTGGGAGATTTAACCCCTGTTTGATCTTGATCCCCTGTTTGATTCTGTTATTCATCTTAAAGCATATGGTTGTTTTACTCCTATTTCAGTAACTGCATTAATACTAGCTGAAAAGATATGCGATTATGATCCTGTACCAGTGAACCCTAGTAATGAGAATGAGAATGAATTTAAACAACGCCACAGAAAAGCATCCTAAAGTATAATCCGTCTAGAAATATACAGAAAACACATCAGCAGTACATCCCCCAAAAACAGCCCAATGTATGCTGTCAAACGAAATGAAATGTGGATAATGCTTTTGGCTTTGAGAAGAGCATGAGTTGCTTCGATCCTCTCTTTTGTTCTTCAGAAATCTTAGGAGCTTCAAATGTTTTATAGTTTGTTCCACGAAATCAGTGCAGGCTACATTTTCCTCGAGCAGACTTCCCCAAGCAGCCCGGCACGTACGACAGAGTTGTTATCTTATTACACGCATGGTGATTTCTTGAGATCGCCGTTGAGCGCGAGTGCTTTCAGATGAAGATATCAAACACATGAGCGGAACAGGATGATTCATTTGTCTCATTCTCCAGCTTCAGATGTGCCGTTTTCATCGAGGACTTAACAAGGAAATCCTTTAGCTCCTGATTTTAATGGTGATGAGGTTGGTGCAGGTGATTCAGAAACCAAATGAAAACCACACTCTATTCATACTTTCTCACAGAATAGAGCTAGGTGTTTCTTCAACAGTTAAATAAGATAAATAAGCAAGATCTTGCTCGTGCCAGTATGAGATCTTATGTAATAAATATCCACAATATCATTTATTATAATAGCTCTACCTCATGGATCTAATGCTTCTATGTAATTACGTTATTCAAGTGCGAGTGCCTCCATACATGCACATCTTGGAATTAAAAACAANAAAAAAAAATCTTGGAAGTTCAAACAGTTGTTCAAACAGTTCCGCAGTGCCGAAAGGCCGCTAGAGGGCTCAGGATAATCAACAAATGTTTGTTGTTCATCAAAGAACAGTCTCTCAGAGAGCACTTCTCAAATACTCATCAGGGGGCATGAAAGGCGAGGCAGCGTTTGATCTCTGATTGCTTCGGCGATTGCTCTCCAAGATCGATATTTTGCACATGGGGGGGCTAGAAAAAGAGCTTGGCTCCATCAGGAGCACTTCATCACTCTGATATCGCCACAATTCCATAAATTCCTTTTTCCCTTTAAGGAGACATGTGACAATATGTGGACATGGGAATCTGGAAGAAACATGGAAAGAGGTTATAACTTAGATTGTAATGTTCACAAAAAAGTCTAGCAGCTGTAATGCTTTGGTTTAAAAAAGACAGACGCTGACTGCTTCCCTGCATGGCTATAATATTTCCTGGTTATATCATATGCAATGCACAAATATATGCAGATACAGATCGAGAGCTTCAGACATCAAACAGAGGAATTGGGATCTCAGAGACTTTGACCATGACATGGTTGCTGGTGCCAGATGGACTGGTTTGAGTCTTTCAGAAACTGCTGATCTCCTGAGAATTTCACACACAACTGGAGAATGGTGTGATAAATAAAAAAAAAACCATGCAGTGAGCGGTGGTTCTGAGGTGGTAAAAGCTTGTTGATGAGAGAGATCAGAGGAGAAAGGCCAGGTTTTTTCAGGTTGCTCTGGCTACTGCACATGAGTGTGCACATGTTTTGTTTCTTTTTGTTCTGTTTTTTTCAGAGCTAATGGACTAAATCATACATCAGTGTAAGAATCTGATAAGAAAGGTTACACCTTAGCCAGCCGTGCTCTTTTCACTGGATAGGTGAGACTTGCATAATGTTGCATTATGTATAAAACAAATCCATACTTTTTAAAAAGAATATACCAGGAGAAAGGCTGAAGAAAAAAAGAAAGTCCCACTGTCCAAAAACATGGAGGTATGTGGATTGACTATGCTAAATTTTCCTTAGGGGTGAGCGAGTGTGTGAATGTATGTGCTCCCAGTGTTCCTGGGATATTCCATGGATCTGCCATGAAATTAATGAATATTATGTCCTTGTTTGAATGACTTATATACATACTTTCTTCATATTTCTAGACTCCTTGAGGTGGACTCCAATTGGAATCACTTTAAGGTGAGTATGAAGTTCCTCCAGTTTCCCTTGCTGTGTTTATTAAAGTGCATGACAAGCTTACTGACTAAAATGCAATGCTACTTGAGGCTGCTTTTTCAGAGGGGATCAATACTGTTTAATTATAAATGCGCTCATTAATTGATCTCTTTAAGATGAGAGAGTGAGAGAGTGTTTCTGCACTGCATGAAATTCTGACCATTCTGACACAGAATTAGCGTACAGTACATTGTCACAAATGGCATTCTTTTACGTTTTTATATCATTTTATATACACACATATATGTAGCATCAGAATTGGACCATGGGGCAATATATTCTTTTACATCATGTGGATGGCAAGGTGCACGTGCGTACCTGGGGAAGAGATGGCACCGGGATGCACTGGTGGAAGTAGGCAACCTGGCGGAGGTAGTGTGGTGCTCTGGGCAATGTTCTGCAAGGAAACCTTGGGTCTTGACATTCATGTGGATGTTACTTTGACATGTATCTCCTACCTAAACACTGTTACAGACCAATTACACCCCTTCATGGCAATGGTATTCCCTATGACCTCTTTCAGCAGGATAATGTACCTTGCTACACTGCAAAAATTGTTTAGGAATGGTTTGAGGAACATGACAAAGGGTTCAAGGTGTTGACTTGGCCTCCAAATTCCTCAGATCTCAATCCGATCGAGCGTCTGTGGGATGTGCTGGACAAACAAGTCTGATCCATGGAGGCCCCACCTCACAACTTACTGGACTTAAAGGATCTGCTGCTAAAATCAGCAATATTAATCACGTTCCTTACAAACTACCAAACAATAATTGGAACAATGAATGGTCTACCGACTTTGGGTAAGGCAGTGGACTACTGATCAGAAGGTTCTGTTTACTGTATATTTTGTTCTTGTTTTGTTCCATTTGTTTCTTTTTCCCAAGAAGGGTGTCTAGTTTAAAGTGGGCATACCATATGAAAAACAGACAGTCATCACCCAAAGAACAGCAGCCTCACATTGAAGCTTAGTAGTGGTAGCATCATGTAGACAGTTAACTTTGGTCTCTTGTAAACTTTTGTAATTGGTTGCTCCAGTACTAATTTAGGGGGTTTCACACCAACAAGGGTGAACACTCATGCAATCACAACTTTTTGCAAACTGTATAGATTTTCCTCCAAAATTGTATTAAATATTTTGGGCTATTTGTTGTAGATTCTTGACATTATTGTCTTTCAGCTTCAGGTTCTAACATTGCAAAATGTGGAAAACATCAAGGGAGTGATGACCTGATATGCTAGGCAATGTATACACCATTATACTGAAAATTATGATGCTTGGGCACTATATGTTATCATACTGTTATCATACTGAGAATATTCTGACTGTTCAAGCCTTACTCACACTTTCAAGACATTTTTTGGGGAAATATTATGTAATGAGACAGACTTACCATGTTTGAGTGGATTCAAAAGCAGCTGCTTTTATTAAGTCCAAGGCAAAATCCAATTTGTGAAAGCAGAGTTGAATAAACCTTCTTTTATGAAAAGCCAAGAGGCTCAGCGGAACAAGGTAGGTCGTGACACACTCAGGGCATGCACAGCTAGCTAAAACCCTGAGCTCATTTCCGGGAACATGACCGAGCAAAAGATGGCATCCTATGCACTGAGGAAAGCAGCAAAGGAGACTAAGCGGAAGCTCCAGGGATAAACTGTTTCAATTCCAGCAACATGACACTAGGAGCATGTAGAGAGGGCTGAGAACAATCATGGACTATAAGGAACAGACTCAGTATGCATTGGGGGCTGATATCTCTCTGGCAGGTGATTTAAACTGCTTGTATGGATTATTTCTACATGCTTTGAGGCTGAATATGCTAGCATTAGTGATTGTGCTAGGACTGGCCACCAAGCAAAAGCAGTGGAATGGAGTTTGTCCATGGAAGTTGCGGCTACTGTCACAGGAGAAAGTCAGGTCCAGAGTGGTAGTGTTTGGGCGGTGGGCAGGTCCAGAGTGGTGGTGTTTGGGCGGTTATGGATATGTGGAAAGCCAGGACTGAATCCAAGGATGTGTCTTTAAGCACTGACCAGTTAGCCTCAGTATTCACCGCCATCTTCAAACTTTCCTTTGCACAAGCCATTGTCCCCACATGCCTCAAGAAATCCACTGCCCCCATACCCTAAACATGAGCTCCAGTGTGCCTTAGTGACTACTGCACAATAGCATTCACTTGAAGCTATAAAGTGCTTCAAAGGGCTAGTCAAGGACTCTATCTGCTCCTCCCTGCAAATTAATAACAGACCCATTGATGGCACCATAGCCTTGTCCTGCATACTACTTTGTCACATGTAGATAAGAGGCAAGGAGACTATGTAAGGATGCTATTCATCCTAAAGTCGGGACGTAAATTGTGTTGTCTGGGTAGGTTCGATTGTAATGCGATTGTCTGGAACCTGACCTATAGACACTGTGCTGATTGTTCCTGAATTTCCTGACAGGCAGACTGCAGGTGGTGAGAGTTATCCATCACCTTTTTAGGGTCTCTCACTCTCTCAGCACTGGGGCTCCCTTCTGTAATCCTTCTACACACATGGCTGTGTGGCCGTACATGACTTCAACATCAATGTCAAGTTTGCTGATGATACTGCAGTGGTAGAACAGATCTCAAACAATGAGGAACAGACCTATCTGGAGGAAGTTGAAAACCTCACACAGTGGTGTCAGTTCAACAAACTTTCCCCGAATGTTGACAAGACCAAGGAGCTGATGATTGACTTTGGAAAGATGTGCAAGAGGAGCTACAGCACACTCAATCAACAGGACCCCTGTGGACAGAGTCCCACATTTCAAATATCTGGGAGTCCAGATCACTGAGGACTTACCTTGGTCTGTGCACACCGAGACAGTTGTGAAGAATCCACAACAGCGCCTTTACTATCTCAGCAGACTGAGGGAGTTTAAATTGCTCGCGTGCCTCATCACCTCCTTTACAGGAGTACCATTGAATGCATGCAACAGCGGACATCTCTGTGTGTGGTACAGAAACACCACCAGTCTCCTGGTGTGTAGGGAGTTTTCCCACCACACTAGTCGACTCCCATGGTCACCACTTGTAGATGGTTTGGACGTCCCATTTTAAGTTTGACGATGCAGAGAGAAGGATAGGAGGACAATTAAGGACTCTAGTCACCCAATCCACAGCTGCTCTCACTGTTCCCACTGTTCTCAAGCAAATGTTACCGCAGCATGAGAACTGATGCACAGCGTTACTGGAGAAGCTGCTTTCCACAAGTGATTATTTCTTTTATCTCTGTTCATGGACACACAATCATACACCCAGCTCTGTCTACAAGAACCTGGACTTTGTTGTGCACATGATGTCTTATGAGTCTTACATGTCCTACATTTTGGGAACTTGCAATTAAGAATTTCACTGTAAGAATTATATAATGTATAACTCTCTGTAACTCTCTGTACATGAACTACTGTAACTGGAACTTGAACTACCAGAGTGATCCTGAAGAGTAAACCAGTAATTAGTCCATGATAAAAAAAAAAACGCAAAAGAAAAAAAAAAACACTGAGGGACAGGCCGCCCCATCCCCAGCCTGCCACTAGAGGGAGACAGAGAGCTGCCTCCAGGTAATTAGGAGCAACTGGTTCCACCTGTAACTGGCCTATTTAAGGGCTGCTTACAGGTTATTCAAGCCCTAAGTCTTGAATTCATCCTGTGAGGGCAAGCCTAAGCTGGTATCAGTATTTTGAAAAACAGCAGTACTCTAGCCTTTCCTCTGTGGCAGTGTGGTCTCATCTTGTCAAACTAGCCACCCTCTTGAGGGGGACTTTTGTTTCCTGGTTAGCGCTCTGTAGCGAGCAGTCATAGGTCCTCCCCTGATGGTCCCAAGTTTATGCATTTAGTTTCTGCTTTGTTTTCCTTCTCACTCGCTTATCTGGGTTTTTTTTTGTTCTGGTTTGCTGTAGGGTGAGTGTCAGGCCTCCTACCTCTTAAGCTCCCCTTATGCTTGCTTGCTTTCTAACCCAGATTTCATGAGCTTGACTCCAACTGTATCTTTTTGTTTAATCTCGGAGAGTGCTTTTTCAGTTAGTTTTTGTAACCAGTGCAGAGAATGTTGGCCTGAGCTTAGTGTTTTTCTCTTTTTGGAGGTTTCTGTTCGTACTCCTTATCTGCTCTGCTCTTGGGCTCTATCTGTTGATTATTGCTTGTGGATCACTCGGTGTGCTCAGTCTCCTATATACTGAAGCCTGGGTTTGAATCAGGTGTGGGATGAGTCACCACATTACACATATACAAAATGACAGGAAAATCACAGCTCATCACTCACTATTGGTCTACTTTTACATTTCTGGCATCGGTGGACTTTTTTGGTCCACACAGTGCATACAATGTTAACAATCACTGTCATTTGTACAGAAACATGTTTTGCAATAGCCTCTGGTGTTACAGTTACAGTAATATTGTGATGTATTTGGTATAAATGTTTTAAAATATTTTTATATATATATTAGGCTAATCTTAATTATTTTAAAGTTTATTTATGCAGGATATATTGTATGCTAATGCTAGTTGCATTAAAGGTTTTTCTCTGGTTTTATTATTTAGTTGTGTTTTTATTTATTTATTTTTGTATGTATGTGTGTAATACACACACACACACACACACACAAGATCACTTTAGGACCTTGGTAAATGAACTATTTAAAATAAAGGTGTGATTTTAGTACTGCCCATTCATTTGGGCTTGTTTTATTGGCCACTTACCTGGAAACCCTGCAGCTTAGAGCTCACAATGAGATTTAAAAGACTGAGAAGCGATTAAGAAGCTAACCAGGACACCGAGGTTTCTAGAGACCTTTAGAGGGCATGATGTTTATTACCATGTGCTGATGTGAGACAGTGTGAACACAGTGTGAAGTCTCCTTTGCTGGGTTTATTGTGGAGAAGACTGCACACAGTAAAAAAGACTCTTGCTGTGTAATAGTGGTGCTTTGCATTAATGACACTGTGTGTCGTCTTGTTTGCAGAGGGGCTGCTTAATTATAAAGCAAGCCATCAATCGGGGTGTTTAAGGAAAAGCTGAATGGGACTTCTGTGCCAGACTTCATGTCTATGGAGTGTTTTTACTGAAATGTCAGCCAGATGCCAGAGCATGTAGAATGTTTTCTTCCTGATGATGACTGGTGGTGTGAGCCAGAGGGAATCTGCGTATTACAAATTGTGGCCTTGCATGTAATGAAATAAAGTGTAAGCTATATAATTTTGTGATGTACACCCAGGGGTCATAACTGTTTAACATTTGGTCCTCTGCTATGTTTGTTAAACCTGTTACTACACTAACTACTATAGACTAATTAGACACACGCAGTATGGTAATTAAGCGCTGGCCAAAAACTAATTACATTCATCCTTGCTGATGAACACAATATTGTTTATTCACTGTGACATGCCGTTAGTGGATGATGAGATGAAGCTTTTTTTTTTTTTTTTGCACCATTTAAAAAATATATATATATATTTACACAAAACTGATTTTTTCCCCCATCCTAAAAAATGTGAATATTCCTACAATATCACTTCACAAGGCAATGTATGTTTTTCATCTTTCTCTGAAACTACACAAACAGTTTGAACATTTTGTAACTAATAAAAATAGATTTATTCATCAGCCAAACAGTTTGAACATTTAAGCAAGTAAATGTTGTCATAGTGAAAGTGAAGACGACTTTAGATAAGTCATAAGTTTTGTAAAGCCATGTAATTTACTAACATACAATTACGATTACACATTTGTACAGAATGTACTGCTAATTAATGTAATGTAATGTACTGTGTAAGCCTGAAGTGGAAGTACAACTTGGTTGTATCTGAAAATGTTTCTTCTACTTGAAATCATTTACTTGAAAAGGGAACAAAAGTTTTTTTGGACACTTATTACAAGGGCGTCCAAGAGTACTTCCTAAAATTCATTCACTATTTTGTATCGATATTTGGCGACCGAGTAGTGTGGGAATGTCATGTCGAGATTTTGCAAAAATCCACTATCAAGAACTGTTTTATCACTGATCAATAAGGGATACAGTTTGTGCTTAAAATCTAAGAATAGATTATATGAAATTGAAAATTTTTAGCTTTTTAAAGAACAATCCTATATTTTATGTATGTCCTTTCAATAAGAACACAATATTTATACGTAAATTAATGAAGAATAATATGAAGTGAAGTGAAGTGACTTGTAGCCAAGTGTGGTGACTCATACTTGGAATTTGTGCTCTGCATTTAACCCGTCCAAGTGCACACACACAGTAGTGAACACACACACACACACACACACCGTGAACACACACCCGGAGCAGTGGGCAGCNGGACCCGAGACTCCAACCCACCACCTTCAGGTTCACCTTCAGGTTACAAGTCAGACTCTCAGACCATTAGGCCACGATTGCCCCAAGCTCTCAAGCCAAACAACACTGGAGGTTAAACTGACCCCTAGAACAAACTTTACTTTTGGCTTGACAGATTCTGCAAAAAAAGCCTATAATGTCAATATAACATAGGAGTCTTCTAAACAATTATAAAATCAGTTATTAATAACTGGCCAGTTCTAAACAGTTCTTGATAGCTGGCTTTGGTAGTGCTTGTTTGGCCTAGTTTCTACAATTGTTATTAACCATAATATCACAACATTTTAGCCCAAGGAAGCATCCAAATATCTGTCATGAAGTAAAAGAA
>CM074949.1:3363992-3374358 GCA_037577455.1 Pangasius macronema
ACCCTTCACATCTGATCCACTTCCCCTGCACCCTACGCCCTAACCCTTCACATCTGATCCACTTCCCCTGCACCCTATGCCCTAACCCTTCACATCTGATGCACCTCCCCTGCACCCTACGCCCTAACCCTTCACATCTGATCCACTTCACTTGCACCCTACGCCCTAACCCTTCAAAGCGGAGTCACTTCAGTTACATCCGCATGTCTGAAAGAGTGCTACTTCCGACAAAGGGCATTAGACTCAGGATCCCTCGCGCGACCCTTACCTTGTGTGACCGGCCGCGCGGTGTCGGTGTCTGAGCCCGCGGGAGGTATGCACAAGTCGTTGTCATCCGGGAATTGAGCGCAGTCAAGCATGTCAGGCCACGGAAAACCAAAGGCGGCCATAACGGGCGCGCACGCGCCCTTGACTCCCTCGCAGAGCGAGCGGCACGGCTGGATCGGCTCGTCCAAATCCTCGAGGCACACGGGCGCGAAGAGCGAGCACAGGAACTTGCGCGTGTCCATGTGGCAGCGCTTGTGCACGAGAGGTACCCACGCGGCAGCCTGCTGCGCCGCCTCGTTCATTGTCTCGTGTCCGAGCAGATTGGGCAGACGCATGCGCGCGTATTCGATGCCACGGCACAGGTACAGGGTCGGAGGAATCGGTCTGCAGCTGCTCCGGTGCGGAGAGAGCTCAGCCTGGTCGAAGCCATACATTCCGAGCGCAAAGTGCACGGCGCACGCGAGTACCGCGGGCAGAAGCGAGTGCATCGTGGCGCGTATAGCGGGTTAGAGATATGAGGCTGCACGCGGGACAGAAAACTCAGATGTCCGTTTCCTATGAAGAGAAACTAAAACTGCACGTGAAGCGCTCACTTTGTGTGTGTGTGTGTGTGTGTGCGCGTGTGCGTGTGCGTGTGCATGCCAAGAGGGGTGGAGCGCAAGACCCAAACGCTAATCCTGGTCAGTTAATGTTCCTATGCTCAAATGTAGAGAGAGCTACACCAAGCGTAGGCAAAGCAGTGCACATGAAACAAACAGACCTTCCTCCCTATGCACTTAGGACTCAGTCTAATATGTGCTAAATTAATCCTTTAAGCCTGTTCTTTTTTTCTTTATTTAGATGTTGATAAGCCCACTGTGTGTATGTATTTTCATTTACAGCTTTTGCTAACTGCGTAATTCACTGAGAATTAAGCCTTTACTCAGACAAATACTATGATCTAGCCTTTAAAAGGAAGCCAACAGGCTTAATAAGTATCAGTGATAAAACCAGACACCTCAGAGGATCAGACCAGTTAATGATGCTCTATTGTATTGGCATTCGATTACATTCAGAACAACATACCTTTACACCATACTGAACGCACAGCCAGCACCTTTGATCAGAATGTTGGATTAGACCAAATGATTATGTAGCATGAAATGAAGCTAGCCCCCCTGGATACAGTTATATACATTGCCCTTGTTTCTAGGCATCACACAAAAACCTGGACATGAATTCAACACATTTGAAGTTCTTTATACTAACATACATATACTAACATACATACCACAAAAAATAAGTCTCCTCAGCTATTTACACTAATTTGTATTTACAGACTGCAAGGGCTCTTGAGCAAGGCACCGAACCCCCAACTGCTCCCCGTTCGGCGCAGCAAAAAAAAAAAAAGGCTGCCCACTGCTCCGCGTGTGTGTTCATGGTGTGTGTGTTCACTACTGTGTGTGTGTGCACTTGGATGGGTTAAATGCAGAGCACAAATTAATTAATTAAATTTAAATTGGCCACAAGTCACTTCAAAACAGGAAAACAACATAAAATCATGAATTCTGCTAAATCACAGACAGTGATCAATACAGTCCTATGCAAAATAATACTACATACCATGACAGCTAATGTATTAATTTCTAGGTCTGTGTTGGAATTTCCCTTAAATACAGTAGAAAAGTTAACTAGGAACAAGACCACCATAGAAGCACAGAAAACAACCATTTTTAGTTATAACTTTTTCAGGGAATTTTTTCACAGAATTTTTTTTGTGTACTAGATCTCTTACCTATACATTTTCTCAAACAGATACTTGACCTTCTACTTGCCACCAATCATGGTTGTGTCTCCTTGCTTGTGTTGCTTGACCTCAGCGCAGCGCAACTCTCTCCTGGCTCAGTCTCATTTGACTGATTGTTATCAGTTTATCGATACAAATGGTGACTTCTCTATGCATACAAAAATAAAGTCTGCCTTTCCACAAGGTTCTGTTTTAGGCCCAATGCTCTTTTCTGTACATATGCTACCTCTGGGTAAGATTATTCTTAAACATAGTATTAGCTTCCACTGTTATGTTGAGGACACACAGCTATATGTTTTAGATGCAAGCTTAACAATGCTGAGGAATATGTAAAGGACATTAAACATTGGATGCTGAGTAACTTCCTTCTACTTAGTTCTTAAAGAAGACAGAAATAGTTCTAGTTGGTCCAGATGCAGCTAGAAGTAAGCTTTCTGCTTACATGGATAACCTTTTAGTTATATCATGTGCAGCAGTAAAAGACCTTGGCATGATTATTGACTCTAGTCTCTCATTTGGAGCTCATTTAGATAATATTATTAGGACAGGTTTTTGGACTAGTGTGTAATGCCTTGCTGTCTGGATGTTTCAGTAGGTATATAAACAAGCCCCAGTTAATCCAAAATGCAGCAGTCAGCGTCCTTACTAGAACCAGAATATTTGATCACACTGTCAGTAAATGATTGCAAAATGTAGTAAGGATTATAAAATGCTGCTAATGACCTATTAAGCATTGAATGGTCTTGCCCTGCAGCACCTGAGTGAATGTTTTGTTCTCACTTGGAAAGCCTAATAATTGCACTTAGTAAAAACAGTTTACGCTCAATTGTCATTCATTATACGGTGGATAACTTCAATAGACTTAAAGCTAAACCTTTAAAGAAAAAAAAATTTTACACACACACACACACACACACACACACACACACACACACACACATATATATATATATATATATATACACACACAAGTAAATAATTATAGCTCATACTGAAAATTCTTTTAACACACTTAACACTCTATAATATACAGCTGTTAAAATTAAGTAAATTAATTAATTAAGTAATAATGTAAGTTACTAGGGTTATTTAAAAATGGTAGTTAATGCTAATATGAACATTAACAGAAAAGAAAATATTTAGCTAAAATACAATGGGGCCAATATTTTTGAAGGCGTTGTAGGTAGATTTATTTATCTCAGGCTGTAGACTCCAAATTTTTTTTAATTGCAGATTTGAATTTGAATTTGTTTTGAACATATTCACTACTTTATTATTCTCTTTGTTAAGAAAAGCATTGTTGTGGACAGAGTTACTGGTTAAGTAACTTATAGGGCATGTTCACTGCTAACAACTAGTTCTATTATGGTATCAGTGGAATAATTTGACCTGTACTGTATCACATCCTTAACCTTCCTATTGTGGAATAAAGGACAGATAGATGTACTAGTCTTTATTTAGGGCCTGTGCATTTATCAGCTCGTGACCCTTGTCAGTTGTAACCAATAGAATAGTTGCCCATTTGAACCCCAGACTGCTGTGGGCTGTAAATATTGTCCTTGACTTCTGAGTGTAAATGTGTCCCACAGCCAGTTGCTGTAAGTATCCGAGTGTGCTCAGAGTGCTTAGGGGCTTTCACAGACACTCCCCCTTGTGCCCAAGCCCTGTCCATAAAACCTAAACCCCCAACCTCTAGCTGTGTGACTTTGCAGGGACAGTGCCTAGAAGAGATCAGCTAGTTACATCCTCATATACAGTACTATGTTGTTAATCTAAACTTTTACAGCTGATTAATCAAGCTTATAAAGTAAAATATAAAGGGATAAATGTCAGGACAATTGGAAAGTGCCTAGTCTGTAAAAATGTTTAGAATCACATAAAACAACATCTTTCATGGTACTGAAACTCTACACAACCTCTTTGTCTATGCAACCAAACATCTCACCAATGTTTTTAATGTATAAATTCAGCAAAACAGACGATTACTTGGTTTTCAGTTCACAGGCCCAGACACCCCCACCCTGACACACATCTGAAAATCATAGACTCAGTGCTGCACATGGTTTTGATATGTTCTGATGTGAACAGCAGTCTGGAGGAAAGTTCCACTGTTTGAAGCTCTGCTCCATGTGAACATTGATGCAGATTTAAAGAGTGAGGCCTCGACCTTTATGACTGTGCATACTGTACACAAATTTAATGGTTAAAATAAAATGTATGGAATTAAGTGCATTCAGTGAGTCACATAAATCAAATGTGCTGCATCATTATTATACAAATGTTTCTTAGATGTGTATGTATTATATTTTTTGGCAATTTTTTTTGGCAATTTGGACACAATGGCTGCTAAGAACAGGTTAATGTACAGAGTAATTTACAGAGTAAATGCACAGATTAAACAGGTTTTTCTGATTTAAAAAGCTTTGATTTATAAGAGTAAGTGTAATATTAACTCTCTTTAGTGATGTAAAATTTAGGATAATTGTCTGTGCATTTATTTTGAGAAAATTCTGTAAAGTATAAAATGTTCTTGTCTCAGTATGAATTCCTCCACATAAAACACTAAGTATGATTTATTATTTTCAACTGCAGTTTTCATAACTTACATTATGTTTAAACTATTTAGTAAAGAGGTTTCATTATATCCCCATTAATTCTAGTCATAGACATTTTGTTTATACTTTAAAAACACACATTGTATTTTATTTTGCACACACACACACACACACACACACACACACACACACACACACACACATTCCTGATATCAGCAGACTTTGGTTCCAGCAGAACTAAAAGCAAAAATAAAATAAAATAAAAAATAAAAACACTTTTGGCCATTAGTTAGAATTGACTTTTCAAAACTTAGTGGCAGTTTTGTTACAGTTGTTGTATTTATGGAATTTGTTCTGCTGTGATTTATAAACAGATGACCATAATTTATCTGGAGCTCTACAGTAGTGCTGAGAGACAGTAAACAGGGAACTGGCCCTGCTGTAAAGTCTGGAGTCTGTCATTTATCTGCATTTAATCCATCAAACTGAATTGGGTGAAATTTACCACAGATGTTTTTTTTTGTCCTCTCTTTTTTTATTTTGTTCTTGGGCAGTCCTGTTACTTAACCCTTCCTATTCTGTCTGCCCCTCACTGACCCTCTGATGGAAAAACTTTCACTGCTGTGTACCATGGCTGAGCTTGTGGTTTTAATATATAAATAATTGTTGATGGATTCAGTATGAGCAGAACCAGGATTTTAGAAAACCAATGGTGTGTTTGTAAGATTGGATTGCTCAGACCTATTTTCTAAACAGTTTTACATACAAATAGTGGCTTCAATTTGTGTACTGAAGGACCAGTTCACAGGAATCAAGTTTGATAACAAAAGCTTTAGTCTGGAACTCACAGTTCTACACTGGTTCAGTTATCTTTAGAACATATTAAACATAAGGAATTACCTAAAAAATAACTTGTCATAAAAAATCAAATATCAATTCAATCAAGAAAAAATATGTTTATAAAAATCATCATTTAAGTGTTCAACACCATATTTGTCAAGCTGTTCAGAAAACAAAAGTAATATGAGCTGTACTTCATATTACACAAATTCACAAAAATCCAATTATTGATTCCAGTAATATGCACACACACACACCACACACACACACACACACACACACACACACAAACACGCAGATATATATATATATATATATATATATATATACATATTAATGCAGCAAAAAACACTGCCAGATGTTGCTCTGTGATAGAGCAGCTGAAGCTGGTTCCTGAAAATGATCACTAAATATTTTACACAGCCACATCTGTCTGTGGTTAAAAGCTTCATTTCCCAATTAAACACATGAGTCACACATTGAGCCCTATAAAGTTTTGTACCTGAAAGATCTGCTTTATTCACATGAATTCTCTAAAGCTCTATTGTTGAACAACTTATTGTTCATTTTTAAATTGTGCATTTACATGGGTTACATGGTCAGATTTTTAATCTATTAAAGCTTCATTTCCTCTCCGGTTTTCTTCACACACAGGTGAAGACATGTCTTAATATACTTTTAGACAAAAATGATTGTAATGCAATGGAGGAAGCATGGTTTATTTCAGAAGTGTAAGTTAGTATTGTATACACTTTATTTCTATTGACTATATGCACAGAGTCATAGTTAATTTAACACTTTCCAAAACTGTTTTTTTTTTTCCACTGCATAATTCCATCCATTGGATGGAATCACCCACTGAAAAACTATGATTGTTCAAGTATATATTGTTGTTTATATGACTATGCTAGATCCTTTGTCTGCTGGTTTGATTGCAACATCTTGATTTTTAAACAGTTCCCCAAGGGCCCTCTGTTCTCTTGGTGACAAATTGTCTGGCATCTTTCAAAAATTTTCAATTTCAAAAATGGTAAATAAATATTATTATTAATTAAAAGAATGAGTATTTATCATTCTCTGTTAATCTGTTCTAACCTCTAAGGGTAGTTCCTAACTAGATTTGGACATAAAAGGAATGTGTTCTTTCATTTGTTTGTAGTAAAATTAACAACTTTAGTTTCTTTCTTTCCTTTTTTTGTACTGTGCTACCGCTACTGCAATTTCCCTGAGATCAATAAAGTTTCTATCTATGTAGCTATCTATTATAGGCATGGACATCCGTCCTAAGTTTCCTAATGTTGCCCCTCTGCAGTAAAGGTCCTGTTTAGTGGCCCCTCCTGTGGGCCTGAAAGATAAAATACTTTTGTATTTGCACTTCATCAAATTCAACTTATGTCAACATTTCCATAGCTATCTCTATTGTCTAGACCCCTGATGTACACGTTAAACAGGGTTATCATAATTCCATAAATATTAAGATCAAAATATTTTCCTGTTAATAAAATAAAAATTAAATAAGATAAATTAAATTATAAACTATAGAGAATAACCACGAAAACATAATGAATAATGAGAATAGCAAAGAACATAAAATAAGCAAATTAAAAACAGAACTGAAACAGTTTAAATCAGAATAGGGAAAGTACCTTAAAAGCAAGTGAAATGTTAACCATACAGGTATGCTTTCCTATAAGAGTACTTTTTAAAAATGCATCTTTTGCTCCTTTTCATAGATCCACGGGGCAGTCGTGGCCTAATGGTTCGAGAGTTGGGCTTGTAACCTGAAGGTGAACCCGAAGGTTGTGGGTTCAAGTCTCGGGTCCGGCAGGGATTGTAGGTGGGGGAGTGAATGACCAGCGCTCTCTGCCACCCTCAATACNGCACTTGGATGGGTTAAATGCAGAGCACAAATTCTGAGTATGGGTCACCACACTTGGCCACAAAGTCACTTCACTATAATTGCTTTTTGTTCTCTCCACATGTTGCCCCGTATTGTTTATTTCCACTGACAAAATAAACTTATAAATATTTTGGGAGTGGGGACACTTTGTTCTAGACTTTTGAAACTTTTCAATTTAATTCAATTTTTTTGTATAGCACTTTGAACAGTTGACATTGTTGCAAAGCAGCTTTACAGAAATATATAAATTCCACATATTAATTTTAAATTTTATAAATTTTTCACTAATGAGTGAGCCAGAGGTGACAGTGGTGAGGAAAAGGTCCTTGAGATGATATGAGGAAGAAACCTTGAGAAGAACCAGACTCAAAAGAGAACCCATCCTCATCTGGGTGACACCAGATAGTGCGATTATAAATAAATCCCTTCTATAACTGTGTACTACATGGACAAATTGTGCAGTTGTGTAACCAGAACTTAGGAGCTTAATTTAGGGTTAGGGTTAACACAATGTGTGGTTAGAGATGTCTGTAGAATAGTTGCTAAAATGTATTTATATTTTTCTATTTTGAAGCATGACACGATGGACCAAGAGCTTTCATGAACAGTTAGTTTTATGTTCGTAGAGATGTGAACATAAAACATTTCATTGCAGAGATATAGAGTATTAAGTCACTGAAATGTCAAAGGAGAATAAATGCCAAAGAAAGCTGGTGGTTTGGTAGACATTTTCTAAGGAGTTACAAAATTTAAGAGAGAATGGATAATATGGGGAAAAAAATTAGTTATTAAAAACACAATAATTTTGTATGGGCATATAATTAAAAACAAAATTAAAAGAGTGATGGACACTCATGGGGCTCCCATGGTGGGTGGTATAAAACCTGGTCTCTTGATCACACGGCCCCAGGTTCAAGACCTGCAAAACACACTAAAAACCAAAATACACAAACCACAAAACTGAAGGAGCAAAACAAAAAGGGAAAGAAATAACCAAAAACAGCATTAACCATGATAAAAGTAATAAGGTAAAGTAAAATCTAAGGTCAAGTTTTTTTAAAAGCTTTATGAGGATCAAAAAAGGATCTGGGGTTGGAAGCTGTGTTGTTTTATTTCATCACATCACGGGTTCTGGCTCCGAGTTCTCTGTTATCTGGCAGTCTTTCGTAAGTTATTTTCAAAATCAATTATAGCTCAAGTGGGCTGACTTGGTGCTGATACCTGATTTTATTCATGATTTTCCTGTATTTTTACATTTTTTTTTATATGTACACAATATTTTACGTTTGCTCCTTCTGGGTGTCTTTTTCCTTCTGTTTGTACACATACTGTATTGTCTTTTTTGTTAGTATGTGAGTATGTTTGTTGTTGATGGTTGCATAAATAAAAAAAAATGCAAAAAAGCTCTAATTTTATCTGTATTTTCTGCAACCAGTTGTTTTTCATTTTGTGATGTTCTGTTAGGTGTGCTATGTTCATTCTCCTGGATTTTTGTTTCTGTGACAGCGTATTATTGTGGTCATGTTAAACATATAGGTAAACAAAGTTCCTGAAATGTGTGTGTGGCGGCGAGGGGTGTGGTCAAGTGCTGTTTGTAAATGGAGGGCAGAGTCTGGGAGAAGGAGAAATTCCACGAATGAGCATTCACCTGTGGATAATTAACGTGGTACTTTTTTGCTCAGTGCGTCCTGCACGAGAGAAAGGAGAGAGTGTGTGTGGAATGAGCTGAGCTGGGAAGAAGCAGAAACGTGTGCTGAACTCTTCTCCTGGTGAGAACACAGAGTGAGAAAGATAAAAGTCAAGTCTGCCTCCCGCATCCTCATTCTTCGACACACAGGGTGCTTCTTATCTGTTGTAGCTGTGGCAACATGTTTGTCTGTGTGTGTGTGTGTGGCAATTCGATGTAACCACAATATGTCACCCTTAAATCTATGTTTTGTCTGGAAATACAAAAAAATGAAGGCCAATATTTAATATATAAATATGACATTGTTAATTAATTAATAAATAATATTCCCCTTAAAGTCCATGAAAAGGTTAAAGTCAATGAACAGGGGTGTAACAATAAATTGTATATTATATGGTTAGGGTTATTATAATGTCATCTTAGAGACATTGCTTATATAACTCTCAGTCAGTGTGAGGCAGTGGTTTCACCGACTACAGACAAACCCCACCCCCAGGGGGATATGGGGAAGAATGATGGCAATACTCGCCGAGATGTTATAGTGCAAGGTGACGATTTATTTACAGTGCTCGAGAGGTGATCCAGTGGGGGGGAAAAAAACAACAAAAAGCTATATACAAAGTTACAAACAAACAGGGAAGGAAAAAACTAAACTAAACAAAATAAAACAAACCAAACAAAACTTTAACTCTATATACAATAATTTACACTTAACAAATATTATTCACGGCACCACAGTAGCATACTCGCTCAAAACAACAACCAACCTACCAACGACCCCGCATACTGGTTTGGGGCTCTCTTTTAAACTCTAAGCCCCGCCCCTCTCTGGGTTAAACCAAACAACATAATACAAACAACATAATACAATAATACCTCATATCATACACACCCATTTAAGATATAACCTACTACAAAATATCTTTACACTATAAAATAAAACATTACACAAAATAATAGCAAATAACATTCACAGAATATTTCGCGATTGCCCTATGGGACACAGTAGACCAGTCTGTTTCCGGTTGCTTGGCGCCAATTCTGGCAGTACATAGACAGGCCACCAGATGGCGCCCAGGTTTGGCAGGACTATGGAGGAACGCCACACGAAGAACCCCCTTCCACAGACAATCCCAAGCACAAACCACCGGTGTGTATTTACGACATAAACAAAGAAAAAATAAAAGCAAAACACTGCAAACCATTAACTCAAATATGTACGTGTGTTTGTGTTGTCATGCGCAGTGTGAAATTCTGTTAGGGGATGAACTGGAGTGGATATGTTTGTGTGTATGGAAGTCCAGTATGCTAATAGCGTGCGTGTGCACCCA
>CM074949.1:3374812-3392251 GCA_037577455.1 Pangasius macronema
TACAATTGTTATTAACCATAATATCACAACATTTTAGCCCAAGGAAGCATCCAAATATCTGTCATGAAGTAAAAGAAATGTACAGTGTAAAAGCTTAGTGTCTCTCATTTACTGTCTTCTAAACCAGATTTCAACGCATGTTATAAAACAGGTGAGGTAGAGACACATTACTGCGAAGAGGATCCACCGCGTGATGCTCCATATTCTGGGAGCGAACGACTCGGCGACATTAATCTCTCTGAAAAAGAGAACATGAGAATGATAAAAGTTCAAATTTACTCAGGCTTTGAATGGCATTTCCAAAATGACAGCATCATGCTGGACATACTTGGGCAATGCTTGGGTTTCATGCTTTATTTCTGTCAAGTCTGTGGTTTTCAGTGTCACGTGTGATGTTACTGTGGTCTTCCTGAAAGTTGTTAAGGCGGTCGTTGTCGGTGGTTGAGTAGTCGTCTCTCTGACGTTTTGTGGTGGCTCAGGCACGGAGCAATGCTGCGCTTCTTCTGTGGAAAAAAAATGTTCCATTTAAGAATGGAAACTTCAAGCTCTCAAGCCAAACAACACAAGACAAAGTTATTTCAGAGTTCACTGGAGGTTAAACTGACCCCTAGAACAGACTTTACTGTTGGCTTGACAGATTCTGCAAAAAGCCTATAATGTCAATATAATATGAAGTTTAACTGTTAAAATGCTACAAGGTGAAATCATGAAGAAGTTGGTATGTGGTTGATATTTTATGTGGTTAATAAGGGGGTGCTAGCTGGTGGCTAGGGTATTACTAGTTGTTGCTAGGTGGCTGCTAGGAAGTTGTAGGTAATGCCAGGTGGTTACTATGGTGTTGTTAGGTGAATGCTATACCATTTCAAGTGGTTAGTACGGTATGTGGTTGCTCTGCAATCCCAAGTGGTTTCTAGGTTGTAGCTAAGCAGTTGCTATGGAGTCTCCTGTTCCAGGGAGAGGGGAAGGTGTTTGTAGGCAGAGCATTGCAGGTTTAACTGCCTCCAGTACATGTGAATTAACACGGCGTCCCATCATGAGATGGTAGAACCAGTGAAAATGAACCTTATGGGAAAAAAACAACTTTGGAGCACTGCTACGTGGCAACAGTAATTCAAAAGCATTCCCCAAAAGTTCCCAAATGGGATCTACGTCTCTGCTGAATTTTCTACGCAAAAAAAATCGTGACCTGTGAAAACGTTACAAATCTGCAAATAGAAGAAGAAGATTATGAAGAACAGCATGTTGGATCTATCAAGCTAAAATAATTAAGATGTTGTGGTTACACTTAATGTTCACAGGGTTACGTGACCCCAGAAAAGTATTTCATTACAACTGATATAAATCTACATAAACATTTATAAAGGCTTATTCCAACATGGCAGCCGTACTAGACTGAGTTTATTCGTTCTGAGTTTAAAATCGACTTAACCTCTGAGTCAATAGACAGCTATTGGCTGATACGAGGTTGTCTACCATGCTGACTTCTGCTAGAATATGAATATTTAGTATGTCAAATTAACATAACCCTGCTAGATGATGTGACGACCATTTTATTAAGATGGCTTTTATTAAGAGAAATCTTTTCGGCCCAAAACAGAATATTAATCAATGTGTAAATCCTGGCAGTAAGTGCTGAATAAATATAGAGATTGTGCAAAGTAGTGCACAAAGTTTCCACCATTTTTCACTCTCACACCTAATTATTTATAGTTACTGAGGAAAAGTTAAAAAGAATAAAAAATCATGCTTTAGATGATTACTAAAGACTGTTAAAACCTGAAATTGACTGTTAGTACACTCCTGTCATAAGTCACTGCTTTCAGGAAACATTTAAAAAAAAACCTTTCTCAAACAATTTGTCAAAATTGCATTACTTTCTGATAACTGATGAGATAAAACCAGAGCTGGATGATGGACTCATCAATTCTGTCTCCACTACATTATACTCAATCAGAGGAAGTCAGCTTACCTGCAGATATGATTAACTGCATGGCTTTGCTTACGTGACGACTGACTCTTTCAATCGCACACCAGTACCATCCACTATCCGCTGTTTTAACGTTCTTCACGTGGATGGTGAAAAACCCTCCTCTTTTATCATCACTTATCTGCAGAGGTGCATGGAAGGGCTGAGACTGACCCGTCCGCAAGAGAACCGTGCAGTAATTAAAATAGTAGCCTTTGCACCAGTATTTGACATTGTCCCGGTAAAACGGATGATAGCGGCAGACGATGTGAATGGATCTGCCTGCACATTGCCTCACCTCGTCAGGTCCAGTGAGTGTATGATCACCTGCGACTAAACACAAACGGCCTATCACTGTACTATAACATACTTCAAATGTAATGTTAAATGGCCTGTATATGGCATGACTTACCCTTTTCGATGAAAAGCAGAAGAACTAACATCATTTTTGAGACCACTTGCTCATTTCAGATGCTGCCAAATGAGGCATCAGGTGTAGCCAGGGACAAAAAAAAGAAACAGAAAGTTTATGCACCTTCCTGTTGTTATAAGTAAGGTCAGCAGTGTTGTGGCAGCCAGTTTCACACAGGAAGCAGACGTGCAAGCAAAGCACCTTTAAAAGACTGAATCATATGAAGTGCTTTATCTTTTCAGCAGCTAGAAGGTGCATCACAGAAATCGGCTTCTGTCGACAGTTGTGGTTGAATCGGAAAAATCAAGTCAATCTTTGATTTTTTTGTAATGAAAAGAAAATGAAACCAAGATAAATCATGTCTTTATCCACCTTTAATGTGGTTATAGCAACCAATATTGACCAATCACATNAAGAAATTATCATACACCTGTTATCAAAGAAGTAAGTCTGATTAAGCCCAAATAAAGATCTGCCGTTTCTGAAGGTTTCTCTTGACATCTTCAGTGGTAGCTTAGCGGTTAAAATGGTGGTCTGCTGATCAGAAGGTCATGAGTTCAAATCCTGCACTGCCAGGATACTAAATGAGATAAATGTAAGTCACTCTGGATAAGGGCATCTGCCAAATGCTATAAATGTAAAGTCTGCTTGGTTGTATCCAACTGATGAAGCCACATGGTCCACAAAGCGCTTACAAAGCATGAACCGGATCTCATTGTTGAAATATATCGATCAGGAGAGGGGTACAAAAGCATTTCTGGAACAATAGATATACCGTGGAACAGTGTGAAAGCCATCAGCATCAAGCAGAGAAAATAGTGGACTACAGTGACATTACCAAGAACAGGACGTCCCTCAAAAATAGACAAAAAAGACAAGAATACTCACCAGGGAGGCTGCCGAGAGAACTATGGCGCCATTATGGGAGCTGCAGGAGTATTTGGCATCTCCTGATCACTCCCTGCATGCGACAGCAAGCTCTCATTTTCTTTACTTATCTGGGCTATGGGGTAGTGTGCCTAGACAGAAGCTCTTTGTCATGAAAGAAAAAAAAACAAAAAAACATCCAAGCCTGCCTAAATCACCCCCAATCCATGTGTCAAAATCTGTTGTGTCTGATAAGTCCCAAATAGACTTTTGGGATATAATTCTAAAAGATACAGCATTTTCAGACAGAAACAAGACAGCTTATCTCTCAAAGAACACCATACTAATGGTAAAGCATGGTGGTGGCAGCATCATCTAGTATCTGGGAATCTAGTCAATATAGAGGGAATCATGGAGAGATTCTCAACCGTTAGACGGTTGAAGATGAAGTAATACTGCATTTCACCTTCCATCATGATAATGACCCAAAGCATAAGTCCAAGTCATCAAAGGAACAGCTTCAGAAGAGTCCAGATAGAGATCCTAACCTGTGGAATGACTTGAAGAGGGCTGTGCACAGGAGATCCCCTCACAATTTGATAGATCTGGAGTATTTTTGGAAGGAAGGATGGAATAAAGTTGCCAAATCGAGTTAGTAGATTCTTACCCAAAAAGACTGAGTGCTGTATTACAAGCAAAGGTACTTTAACAATCAGTTAAGGGGCGCGCACACTTATGCAAGCAGGTCATTGTAAGTTTTTTATTGAATTTTATTGGTTGTGATTAAAGGTGGGGAAAGATCTGACAGGATCTTAGTTTCCTTTTTTTATTTTACATTACAAAATACTTCAATTTTAACAGAGGTGTGTAGAATTTAACATCTGCTGTAAGCCTCAAAAAAAGGTGTTGAATTTTTAACCCACCTTTTGTTGCCAATTATGTTAAGATCTAAACGTCTTAGTAGCAGTACAATGAATGACAGAACATCTTCACTGTACAAATACGAATGGTGCTATCTTCACTGAGTAAATATTATTGGTATCAGTTCGGGGGACCTCGGCACTGTGTGCGCACAGCTGGCATGTTCTCCCCATGTTCTTCGGGGGTTCCTCCGGGTACTCCTCCGTCCAAGGACATGCGCTGTAGGCTGACTGGCATTTCCAAATTGTCTGTGTGTAGGATAAGCGGTGCAGAAGAATGCATGGACTGATACCATCCATCCATCCACGTTGTATAGAACAGTACCGTATGTCTTATTTAGCATCAACTCGGTGCATTTTGTTCTCTAAGGAAATATGCTATATTACAGAAAAAGGAAGCATGTCTCAGATCACACCTACTTTAAACGATTATATTCTAGACAGTCTGTATTGCTACACAGAGACAATGATTAATGGATGATTAATGTTTATTATTAATGAACGTCTTTTGAAAGATTGTGAATGACATCTAGTGGGCATGTTGTGGCAGCTCAAGGCCTGTAACTCCACCACCAAGCCGTTTATTTTTTCTCGGAAGCTCCAGGTGAGTCAGTGATCAGGATGAGAAAGACCACAGTAAGACTGAACCGTCACCCTGCCGCAGGCTGCGGATTGGCTCATGTTGGACATGTCTATGTGTAATGTGTTGTAATAGTAAGAATTATTTCAGAAACAGGAAGATCTCCTTTTTTTTTCTTCCCGTTAAGAACACTCCCTGCTGGAATCTTCTGACAATATTATGTGACTCACCTGTAATGGAATATAACAACTGATTAAATATGCACAGTACACTCGATAGTTTGGATAGTTTGGATAGTTTGGATCGGAAAATAAAATAAAAGGAAATAAACTAGCGAATAATTATTTTCGCTTAAATTGTAGATTTTTAAATATATCCTCACCGTCCACTTTAATAGGAACACCTGTATGTGGCGGCAGCACAGTGTGTGAAATCATGCAGCTACAGGCCCAGAGCTTAAGTTAATGTTCACACCGAACATCAGGATGATTGTTTGTGAATAATGAAAATGATTATCTGTCTATGAAAATGATCTGTCTATACATTTGGACTTCTCTTGTTACCCTGACGGCCCTAACACTAAATCAGAAGCAAGCTTTGACTTACAAAAATATGTCAGCCTACTTTTTTTTCCAATAGAGTGACATTAATTTATTCATTCATACATCTTCAAACAGCAAACGCTTTCTTCTGGTCCATGCTGATCCACAGCCTCGCAGGAGCGCTGGCTATGGGCTGGAACTCACCCCGGGTGGGACAGCAGCAGTCTATGGCAGGGCAGTATGCACACACAGATTGACCCCAAGGGGCAATTCAATCCACCCACTGACATATTTTTGTACGGTGGGAGGAAACTGGAGAACCCAAACAGAAACCCACACAGACACAGAGAGAGGATGCGAAACGTCAGCTCAGGGTGGCTTGGAGAAAAAGCATCCAGCATCTTTTCTCCACACACAACCATCTACTATTTCTCCACACTCATCAGCGGGTTGGCAGGTCTGAGGCAGCTTCAGCAGGAAGCTGTCTCACGTCACGTGAGACACGTCAGCTACTAATATGGGAATTCTGTTTCATGATACTTGACACTTCTGTTTCATGACACAATAAAACTTTTATTTATTTATTTATGTGTGACCATGAGAGACATATCTGTATCCCCAAACTTCTTGACATCAATAAATAAGAGCCTGTTGAATTTATTATATAAACCATTTATTAAATATTTATTATATTTCTGTTCATTTGCTTGATGTCCACTAGAGAGCACTGTAGATACTATCAATGCTAGGTTTTCTTTTTACTTAGTATTATTTTTTTCTTTTTTAAAACAAGGCCTTAGTCTCTCAGAGTGACTTCATAACATAATGTATTATTACAGTTAGATCTGAGACTATAAACTAAGACAGAAGAGAGAGAGTAAGAGAAGATTGTGAATTTTAAACAGATATATAGATATAGACAGGTCCTCATTTTATTATTCCCCATATTTTTTTTTATAATTTTTTTAGCTTTCTTGACTTTTACTTCAGTATGTAATTTCACACCTATTTACATATTTACATTTTACATTTTTGCTGGGAAAATTCACAAATATTGAAAGGCATTAATTTGCTGTTTAGTACACCAAACGCTGTGGCTAGGAGCCAGGAGCCAGGAGTGGGCGGGGCATACACCGGTTAACCTGTCAATCACTTTTGTCGGGAGCCAATCAGGTGGCTTCAGGTCTGAGCAGGCGGAGCAGCAGGGGAGATGGCTGGACTCGTTTGGGCTGAGCGGCGCGTCTGTCTGTGACTCCTGCTGATATTTCTGCTGAAAAGTGGAATTTACTGAAGTGAGTGAACTCTCTCTCTCTCCCTCTCTCTCTCTCTCTCTCTCTCTCTCTCAGTTTCAGTGAGGTTGTGTGAGTTTATGTGTACAGCAGTGTGGAAGTGCTGGGCTTGAGCTGGTGCTGAGGAGCTCGCGAGCTGCTGATGCTGTTTCTGTGGTGAAATCCTGCAGCTGGAGTTTCACACAAGTCCAAACTTCACCCCATGACATTTCAGCTCAAGCTCAATCAGTAATGGAGATCTTACAGGTAGGAACTTACTGTTCCTCGTGACTAGACTACCTCATGAACATAACATAACATAACATAACATGTAGATTCAGTCATGATTTTATTTATCCTGTTTGTAAAAGAAAATCTGAGGGCAGTAAAACATGCCAGCTTTTCATGCTTCAACAAATTACAAAGCTTTTAGACTAATGTTAATCTGCACATGAGTATGAGTTCAAAAGATTGGACAACTCACAGCTTATTTTTGTTTGTTTGTACAACCCAATATCACAGGTTTTATGCTTTTAAACAGGATATCATTAAATATCATGTAAGACGCAATGTGATCGAAAATGATTCTGGTAATTCATATCATTTTTCTAATATTTATCATAATCCTAAAATGTATTCTTGATATACATTTTTAAAACAGACGGGTAGCCATAAAACTGTGTTTAAAGGGGAAATAAAAGAAAGTGAAACTAAAGAAACTACAGTAAAGAGTGAAGTTATGGTAATTACGGTAAGTATTTACATTGAATGTGAATAATACAATCTGCAGAAGAAAGTTTAATGGCTATCCATGGGTCATTCCGCTTTATGCAGATCTCCTGAATCCGTATTCATCTACTCTGGCACGTAGTGTGACTTTAGTAGTTAAGAGATGGAAATGAGCGGTGAATTATAATATCTGCACCTGCTTTCATCACATTGTATACAAGAGACATGGAGAGAAACGTCCTTAATGTACACACACATAGCCCTCTTTAGTGTGTGTGTGTGCGTGTGTGTGTGTGTGTGTTTTGCTCTCTGGAGACAATAGCGGGTCAAAGTGATTCACCCGTTATAACCGTGCGATGGCACGAGGGGAAGGTTTTCAGGAACTCGTCACAAAGGCATTTCCTCTGTGTTTTCCTGCCACTTAGCCATTCATTCAGCCTGCAGAGTACCCGTCACTTTTACTCACATTTCAGTGTGGCTGTACTTTATTATTTAACGTACGATTTTGTGTCGGATTATGTCGGAAATCAGATCTCCTGGCGCTGACCTTTTCAAGATTGCAGGCAGTGAATAGTACCCAGATGCTCACTGGGTCGTCCCGACATCTAGCGGATGGCCGTCTGTAAGGCTGAGATCCATTTCCAAGCATCGCGAAAGAAAATTTCAACACTGTCAGTCACTCACACTTGTAATGTGTCATAAACCACCGTCATTTTGCCCTGTTAAAGAGAGTTTGTAATGAAATCAAAACAAACCATTTGATGTATAGTCTGCATCACATAGTGCTCCTAATACCGCTGCTATGAATACTAATAATGCTTCTATTAATGATCGTAACCCTGTTCAGTTGTGCTACATTTTTCAGTTTAAGCATGATATCAGTGCTTGAGCTGGTTTCACAAATCATTTTATCAGTCTACACACATCATTTGCAAAACGACAGTGTTGACCGAGTACTACTTTCCTCAGCACACGGCTGTATTTAAATTAGGAGTGTAAAGGTGTATTGATGATACAATAGCCGAGCGACCCAATATCACGGCTTTTGGTGTACTGCAGAAACTGCTCACGACTGCTTTTATGTCATAAAACACTGATGTGGCCGTGTTATGAAAACTGCTCGAATATGAAATGATGTCATTTCAGCGGTTTATTAAGACAGAACAGAAATGCAGGTTTCTCTGACTGTCGTATCAACTATTTCAGATTTTGTCATCACAGTATAGATTCATTTTCCTAACATTGCCCAAAGTCTGCCTTTTAGCAGAGTGCTCCTTCACGTGGGAGGAAATCCCGTCAGTCTAAGGAGAACTGTTAGACTGATGGGCTTTTAACTGGCGTTAAAGAGATTAGCGCCTCTAGTTTTCTGATCATACGACCTAATGTGCTCTTGCGCAATGTTGGACAGTCCTTTCTCGTTTAGTCATTTAGCACTGGATAAGAGCCAATGAAGAGAAGAAAGCCATCGTGAAAACAACAGCTATGTGTCCTGTTACAGCTTTAATTATTCTCAGATGTGGCACATGCTCATATTTTCAGCATGAGCATTTATATTTTTGTCTTTTGCAGTCGTGTCCGCTTTTTTGAGCCGATGCAAATGTTTGGACACAGAGTGTCAATCTTTTCCCTCTGTTTTCCTAAAAAACATTTTGTTTAACATGTATATAATTTAAATAGTCTTTGTTTATTCTATCATCCTGTTGTCAGATAATATGATATCCATAATTTGACCATTTGGCTTCAGAGGCTTTGTAATGCTGCTGAATGTTCAATTATTTTGATCTACATATTTGATCTATAACTCGATATGTCCATATTTTATATTTTTATTTTATATATTTGTTGTTTTTTTTTAAACCTGTGCCTCTGCTTATTCCCTAATGTGCTCATAGATCAGAGTATGAGCAGGTTATTTCTCATAGGTGCCAAAGTTATTTAGATTGACATTAAATATGTTAATATTGGTTTATTAATTATGACTGAAATACATAATGAAATGTTTTGTTTATTAATTATGTTATCACTGAAATACAAATAATCCGGTACAGTACACGGTGATCTGTTTAACTCGCAACAGGTTGTTTCAAAGCATTTGCAGAATTTTCATTTCAGCAGCCTTACACATATTTGTGCATCTCTTGCCCTCTGAGTTCAAGAGGCTTAATCTGTGTCTAGGAAACTTGCCTATACAGTTACAGCGCGTGCAAAGAAATAATAAAAGCGTGTTTGTGCGAGTCCTTCACACTGCTACACTCGGGTATTTGTCTGAAGATCCTCTCATCGAAATGCCTTTCCTCGGCACGGCGGTACCCATGGAAACTGTCGACATGTGCTTCTGAGGAGCTTGCTGAATCTGAGATCAGGCTTAAGAGGACACTACCTTGCATCTCAATCGTTTCGCTTTGTAATTCAGTGGTAATATAGACGGTGAATATTTTACATGATTTCCTTAAAGCTTTTGTTTTCGATGCGCCCCTGATCACAATGTGGTGTCTTCCGCTTTCTTATGACACTGTTGTACAATGGAGTTGTTGCACAGCCGGTCGAACCTAATATGAAATTTAAAGTTTGTGCTTAATTCTTCTTTCGCGGTCTGCATTAACCTCGTTGTGGTGTGAATGGTTTCTCCACGGTTCTGCATACCACGGCTAGAACAGGTCTGCAGCTTCGCAAACCTGTAAAAGTTTGGTGTATGCAGCTAGCCCTCTAACTCTATCTGCAGTGTAGTGTGGAGAACAAAACCACAGCACGTGGCCATTTCTCAGCTATCAAAAAAGTTTGGCACAAACCGGATCGTGTTAGCACACTCGCCACAGCGTCATCAGAGGATAAAATGAAACAGATCAAATGAACAGAAGGGTCCAAACACTCGAATTCAGAGAAACACACCACTCCTGTTAGTCAATATCGCTGTCATAAGCTCTCTAGCTCAACTGGATTATAATACAAACTAGCTTCCCATCATTCACTGGCTTCCCGTCAGATTAGAGAACAAGTAAATGCCGTACCTGCTTAGCAAGAAAAAGTCTAAAACTCTGTCAATCCTGAAACCTTTTTTCTTCTTGTGTTGTAATATCGGACTTTGCTCGCTTTGTTTAGATTCTCATATTCTGTCACTCTCCTGATTGGCTGTGTCTCCTGCCAATCACTACGAAGCCGGACTTATTTCGTGCCTGAAGTTGAGTCATAATGACAGTGACTATGCGTACCAATTTCTTGCCAAATCTGACGGAACTCCTTTGACACAGAACTAATTACTATTACAGAATTGTCAGAAATGATGCATATGAGATCAGGAACATCTCCCCTGATGAACTAATCACACACACACACACACACACACACACACACACACACACACACACAGTCGTGGGCAGTAGTGGCCTAATGGTCTGAGAGTCGGACGTGTAACCCGAAGGTGAACCTGAAGGTCGAGTCTCGGGTCCGGCAGGGATTGTAGGTGGGGGGAGTGAATGACCAGCGNAATGGCTGCCCACTGCTCCGGGTGTGTGTTCACTACTGTGTGTGTGTGTTCACTACTGTGTGTGTGCACTTGGATGGTTAAATGCAGAGCACAAATTCCAAGTATGGGTCACCACACTTGGCCACAAAGTCACTTCACTTCACTTCACACACACACACTTCCCGAAACTGTTGCTACAAAGTTGGAAGCACACAGTTGTCTAGAGTGTCTTTGTATGCTTCTCTAGCAGTAAGATTTCTATTCACTGGAACTAAGGGGCCCAGACCTGTTCCAGCATGGTCCATGAAGACAAGGTTGGTGTGGAAAAACTCAAGTGGCCTGCACAGAGCCCTGCCCTTAACCCCATTGAAAAGCTTTGGGATGAACTGGAACGCAAAGTGTGTGCCACACCTTCTTACCCAACCTCACTAATGATCTCGTGAATAAATGCGCACAAATTCTCACATCCATGTTCCAAAATCTAGTGGGAAGCCTTCCCAGAAGAGTGGAGGCTGTTGTTAACAGTTGTGCAGTTGTTTATGCAAGCGCTTAAAATCAAGGCTGTGCGGTTTGGGTAAAATCATACCGATTTTAAGTATTAGGGAAAGTTTACATATCTAAATCAAACCTCAAATCTTTATGCTTAAGCATGTCATGATCCTGCAACAAAACAGGGACTATGGCAGCAAGTTCATTTAAAAGCTAGAGATGATTCAGAAGGCTTTTGTTCCTGTTCCTGCTCCAGTGCAATCGTGAACTCCAGGAATGAGACGAGGAAACTTGCCTGGACATGGGCATACATTTTTTTCCTTTACTGTTTTAGCCCATGACATGTCAGGACAGAATATCACACCATTTGTGGTTATGGTGCAAACAGCATTGCATTATACAATAATAGTGCAACTAATATTGTCAGCAATAGTGATAGTTCAGAAACTGTCAAAATGTTGTTTTGTAACCTGGAGTATCACTTTAAAAAAAAAAAAATCACAGCACGTTGTCTTGAATCTTTCATTTTTTCAGTTGTTGAATGCCACCTTAGAATGTGTTAGCCTACACTGAAAAAAATGGAATATGTGGCCAGTCAGATTTAAGAGAACATGTTATGTATGGTTTACATAAACATATTATGTTTCTTATCCAAATATGATTCCATTGTGTGAGAATGTGAGATAGAATAGCACAGTGGTAATGTGGCTGTTGCAGGACAGCAGCGAACTGAGGTTTGAACTGATATTGAGGTTTGAACATCAGTTCAGATGCGGAGTTCGGATTTATTCAGGATACAAATTTGAAGCCAAAACGACACTACAGCCAATAAATATCTGGTCTTTTTTTGTTTCCCAAGCAGATCGAATGAAAACCTGCTGGTCACATTTGGGATTACAAGATGGGACAAGCTTCTTGACAAAGAAAGGAAATATGCAGCAGGAAAACTAAGCATGGCTGCCCATCGAATCCGAGCAACAAATAACAACAATGCAATACCTCGCTGCAAGTCTGAGGGCACACTTATTGAACTAAGTTCTGGATTGTCAGATGCCACCCTGTCTGATGTTAAAGGTTTCCGTTCTGTTCATATTTTCTATCTGTCAGTATTTTTTAAGCATATTTTTTTTTGTATTGACTTAATTCACTTTTTTTTTCAGGACCCAGTCCTAGCACTTTACGACTGGAAGCTACTGCCTCAATTGAATCTGCTAGAGAAGTCATTGCCATTAAAGATTACTGTCCATCAAACTTCACCACCCTAAAGTTTTGTAAGGGAGACCATCTTTATGTTCTTGACACATCTGGTGGAGAGTGGTGGTATGCCCATAATAACACAGAGATGGGATACATCCCAGCAGCCTATGTCCAACCTGTCACACATCGAGAATCTTTATCCTGTGACAGTGGCATGATTGACAGCCTAGGAGACATTTCCAATGATGGGTCAAAAGTGCTAGAGCAACGTGGAGAGTGGTCAGAGCACATAAAACCTACCGTTCCTCAAAAAGGAAACCCTTTTGTAACTAAGCGGATGTCTCTCAACCCATTCCTTGAAGGCTCCTTGCTAACTGATCAAAACAGTATCCAGAGTTCAACGGACCGCCTTGGTTTTGATACGTCCTCCTCTCCAGACTCAAAAAACAGCAGCAGTGTTAACGTCAACAAGTTTGGAAGTAATGTTTTGGATACATATCGCTTGAATCCTGAAACAGACAAAGGTCCGGTTCTTAGAAGGAACAATCCATTTTATCGGAGCAAGCGTTGTTACAGTTTGTCCGAACTGTCCATCTTGCAATCACAGGCAGATGTACCTACAGAATTCTCAGGTTTTTTCAGTAGCTTGAAAGCACCTTCACCTGAGCAGTTTCAGAGTAGAGAAGACTTCAAAAATGCCTGGTTAAACCACCGCAAGTTTACAAGGTCCTGCCATGACCTAGATTCCATTGGGCAAAATCCTGGATGGGGTCAAACGCAGCCATTAGAGACCAATATTGTGTGCAAACTGGACAGCTCAGGTGGTGCTGTTCAGTTACCCGACACTAGTATCAGCATCCTTGTACCCGAGGGCCATGTTGCACCGGATGACACTCAGCAGATATCTTTAAAGGCCTTGCTGGACCCACCATTAGAGCTCAACAATGACAAATGTACTACTGTGAGCCCAGTGGTGGAGATTAAGCTAAGTAATATGGAAACTAAAACCACTGTAACATTAGAGATGAAAGTGTCTGTTGTAGTCAAGATGGAGAGTCGACAAACGGCAGAGGTGATCTGTGTCCGCAGTGACTGCAAGGAGGGACCCTATGTTCCCATTCCGCATGTTTATATGTATGGAGATACAGTACAGGTAACCTTGGACAATTTAGAGCCATGCATGTATGTATCTGTTGTTGCTCAAGCCCAGGTTGTAGCCCCATACAACACAGTCTGGGAGCATGTTGTAAAGAAAGTCACACTTGGCGTATATGGTCCCAAGCATATACATCCATCCTTTAAGACAGTTGTTGCCATGTTTGGCCATGATTGTGCCCCAAAAACATTATTAGTAAGTGAGACTAAAATGCAGTCACACTCTGTTCCACCAGTATCCCTCCAACTCTGGGGAAAACACCAGTTCGTACTTGCAAAGCCTCAAGATCTTAAGGTTGGTGTGTATTCCAACATCTCAAATTTTGAAGTGAAAATTAGTGAGCAGACAAGGGTGGTGAGGAGCTTTCAGCTGAAACTTGGCAAAGTATCACGCCTCATTTACTTGATATCTGCTCGAGATCCAGACAACATCTCGGACTTCACTTTGCGCATTCAGGTTAAAGATGACCAGGACTGCATCCTTGCCCAGTTCTGCGTTCAGACACCAACTCCTCCACCAAAGGTTGCAACAAGCTCGGTGCAGAGGCGCTTTTTAAAGAAAAAAGAAATGCACAAAACTGTACTGCCACCTCTCATAGGAGTCACAAAATACCCTGTGTTTCAAGACAGACCAGTCAAAAATATCAAGTTTGCAAAGCTGCTAAAAACTGTCCTTAGACAGACAAAGAGCCAATATTTGCTGGAATATGTGAAAGGAGATGTGGTGGCACTTTTGAGTGAAGAAAAAATCAAACTTAAAGGGCATCTTTGGACCAAGGAGTGGTACATTGGATACTATCATGGCAAAATTGGATTGGTACATGCCAAGAACATTCTTATAATGGGAAAGGTCAAACCAGTTAATTTAAAGGGGCCTGAGCTAACCTCTACTGTTCTTTTAGAGCAAATCCTAATCCCCTGCAAATGTCTCACTTACATGTATTCCTCATTGAGGACTATACTAATGGAAAACGTAAATAGCTGGAGAGCATTTGCGGATGCCTTGGGCTATGTCAACCTTCCTCTGGCACACTTTTGTCGTACAGAGCCAAACAGTGAGCCAGAAAAAGTGGCCTGTGTTCTTGAGAAGCTTAAAGAAGACTGCAACACATCTGAAGTAAAGCAAAGGAAGTCTTTCCAAAGGGACCTCTTTATGGTACGTACTAATGAAGTGTTATAAATTGAAGTGTGAATGTGTAATTTAATTTGAATGAAAGGTCTGGAACAGTATTTCCTTTTTTTATACTCAAATTCTTAAAGCTGCTGGATGTAAGATTTTAGCATGTTGAAAAATGCTTTTGTAGTACAGTGGTGCTGCACCCTTCTATGCCACATGGATTAATATCCACTATGCAAATTAAAAAAGGATGTGAGTGCCAAGTCAGTACACATTTCAGAGAGAAGTTTTCAAGAGAAGCTTGTCTTTTAGCTTCTATCATCTGGTTAGCTTACTCTGTGACACTGCTGATTCTGCCACAGTCTACCCATGTGGAGTAACAGTGCTTGTTGTGCTCCTTCTACAGAATGACCTAGCTGCCTAATTTTAACTTGCAAGCTAAAACAGAAGATCTGGTTGAATGGGAAAGGGGTTGCTTTTCCCTAAGCGCCATGTATCTCAAGTCAAGTCAAGTGGCTTTATTGTGATTTCAACCATATACATCTAGTTAGTACACAGTGAAACTAAACAACGTTCCTCCAGGACCAAGGTGCTACATAAAACAAACACAGAACTAAAGGAGACTATATATATTTACATAAAGTGCACAGTGCAAACATATGCAGATGGCATAAGACAGTAGAAAACAGCCAATGGGCACGGTGAGTTACCTTTACCTCTAAAATCAACTGATCCATCTTGCAATCTTGCTATAGATGACAGTGTAGGTAGGTTTACAGTCTGAGATAGCACACAGTTACAGACTCTATTATTTGGGCACTAGTTTCGGATATTACTAATGTACTAGTTTTGTCAATCTGTCCATAGGACAACCATCTTGATATAGCAAAAAATGTAGAATCATGATACTTGAAGACAATATATCATAATATCATATCATAAGTTGAATTTATTTGAGGTTATATTGTAAGTGTTGAAGCTGTGACATAATGCACCAGCAAATGATTTATAAAACAGTGATAGAGAGAGTATATCAATGCTGGAATGTATCTGATTGATTATTTTCAGTATTCTTCAATGGAGACTGCTTTTAACTTTAAAATTCTTTACATGAAATAAATAAACTTGAAAACATCAGTTTTTAAGCACATTGCTTTATATTCCCAGCTTATTCACATTTTAATCCAAATAACACTTCCTATTTTATTTAGATTTAATACAAAATCAGATTTTAAAAGAGCTCTGGCTGCCAGATATGCTCCTTAGCCAAAGGTCACCTAACTTTTCACAGGATGTCTGACTTTTTACAAGTTTAAAATCTTGAGACTATAGTGTGATAATACTGAATATTAGTCTTCTATTTAAGAAATAATAATAATTTATGGTATGAAATAATGGTATATTAATAAATATAACCTAATAAGTAATTCTAAATGAACAGCAGCAAGAAATTTTGAATCGATATGTTATATAACAGTAGAAACTAGATGAGCACATGCCATTGTCCTGTTTTGAAATATTCTGTACGAGATATATATATATATCTACTAAGGTCAGGCAAGGTTCATTTTTGGTCGGTTGCAATTCATCAGCTGACATGCATATGGAGATTTTGTAATCAACATATCCTGAATTTCTGCACCCAAGCCAAGAGAGCATCTTTGAGTGTATGGCCAGCCCAGGCCAGCTAGTGATTAGTATTCTGTTCCGTATTGGCGGAAGATGGAAGAAGGCCAGGGTGTGTCAGCTTGGCTCAACAGATGTTTCCTTTTTTATTGTTTGCATCTAAACAGGAGGGCTTTGAGCCCATCAGGAGACGCCCCTTGTTCAAACACACGCACTTGCATTTGGACCAGGACAAGACACACACAGACCCATGGTTTAACTTCATCTTAATGTCCATCTTTTGTTCACTTCTTAGTCATGGATGGTCTTATTGATCCAGGTCATCCCTTTTGTGTTTACAGACCACAGAGTTTAAATATAGCCACTTTTTCCAGTGGGTGTTCTGGCCACTAAAGTGAAAGTAGCAATGTCCTGCCAACCATCTGTGGGCCACGATTAGAACTCTGTGGCTTGGATGCTGAATTCTGTCTAACATACATATAATCAGCAAGGAAAGACATATAGTACATTGTGAGGCCAGTTGTGGGCAGTGCATCCTGTCCCAGCAGACTACTGGCAATGTGTTGACTTGGCATTGGCAAAGAGGTCCATCTGTGCCTTGCCAAACCTTTCCCAGAGCTGGAACACCACTTCTGAGAACAGACACAGCTGGTTAATGTGTTCTCATCTCCTGGGGGGTCACAAGCCCCTGTGAGCCTGTGGCACAGCACTGTCCCCAAGCCAGTAAGGGAAGCGTCCATGGTTTCTCCAATCACTTCTCCCACTCACTAAATACTTCTGAAAAGCTTGTAAGCCCTTTCACACAGTCCAGGGGGGACTACCCCTGTGGCTGCTTTGACTAATTTCAGCATCCTCCACAGCAGCTGGTATCACAAATAACAGAATGGCTGAATCTGATTGGCAAGCATAATGTCTGGTGTGACAGAGTGGCTAGCATTCCCAGTGAATATAGCTTCACGCTGATGAATTGTGTGGCCTTTTTCTGTGTTAATGAGCTATTTTCAGAGTTCACTGTAAGACTGAGCACCTCGATACACTCCTGATCAAAATCTTAAGACCAGGGAAAATATTACAAGTATTCACACTTCGCACTGGTGGATTGTAACCA
>CM074949.1:3392351-3411555 GCA_037577455.1 Pangasius macronema
TTCCCTTGCCATCCATCCCCAAACATTCTCAAGGGGATTTAGATCAGGGGAACACGCAGGATGGTCCAGTAGTGCAATGTTATTGTCCTGGAAGAAGTCCTTGGTCAGGCGGGCGTTGTGAACTGCAGCGTTGTCCTGTTGAAAGAGCCAGTCGTTACCACACAGACGAGGGCCCTCAATCAAGAGGGATGCCTGCTGCAACTTGTTCAATAAATTGCCTACTCTCTCTATTTTTTGTCTCTTGCTTTTGTTTCTTCTTTTGGCATTTTGAAGAAGTTCGTACAACCTGGTTACGATCCAGCAGTGCGAAGTGTGAATGCTTGTAATATTTTCCCTGGTCTTAAGATTTTGATCATGAGTGTATGTGCAAGGTGGATGGAGGGTGGATACCTACTGAATGGCCCGCTTCTTGGTGGGGGAGGTATCCCATTCAACAGAATCATGTCAATCATAGGACTATGACGGTCGGTACTATTCAGAACTTTTGTGGACACCACGTAAAGAGGGACCCAAGGGTAAAAATGTAGAATTTTGAGGTGGAATTCCTGGCCTTCAGTTCTGGGGAAATCTGAACATGGAAATAGGTGTTGCACAGATCCACCTACAGAATGTGAACCAGTCCAGTGGTTACACAGGATGAATTACATTTTATAGCCATAATAACCAGGTCTTTAGTGTTTCTGAACAAGGAAGTAAGTGGAGTAGAAGCCATTTCGATCATACCTTTGCTGAAGAACTCCTTGAATCAGAGTGAGAACTTTGTTTATATATTATTGAGGTTATGAGCCCTGAGATGTTTGGAACTTGGAGTGGTGTGATTCTCCTTGCCTGAGAGTTGCACAAGGCACAATGAACCTTTTCATGTTGGAATATGAAATGCTGATATAAAAGTGCTGCGCAGAAAACACTTGGCTATGATAGTGATACTGAAACCTGCGCTCACACTTAGTGCCGTTCCTAAACCATGTTAGAGGAGAGTTGCCCCATATCTCGACTTAGGTGTCTCACGGCTAAGAATGAGATGATGATCAGCAGCGTATCTTGGTAGGAAATGCAGTTGTTTAAAAATGGGTTTGACAACAGGAAACGGTCTTTGTCATTGCCAAACCTCTCATGGCCAATGTACATAAACACCAAAAGGTGGGCCAATATTGTTAGCACAGTACAGAGGAAAGTGGTGGTGATCATGAACCTCATCACGTATTCATACAGGATGGTTATGACTGTTCATTCAACTGTGCGGTATGTGTGATGATCGTGTGATGACTGGCACACGAAGTAATCCAGTAAAAGTAAGACACCATTTAAGCTATATATAGTACATTTATGGTATATTAAACTAGAAAATCATTCACCTTGTTAAATATTGTAACGTTGTCAGAGCTGGTCAGGAAACTCCACTTTCCAGCAACATGCCACTTTTTGCTTCACCTTGACCTCAGCCATGAAAACAGATGGCAGTTTTACTTGCAGGTAGCATTTCTAATATGAAGCTAATCTTCCAAAAAATTGAAAGTACACATAAAAGATCCAGCTGTGTAAGCAAGTAGCAATGAATCTTATCACTGGTGGATTTGTTTAGCAAGGCACCAATGCTAATTAACACGTTTAATAAATATGAAGAATACCTTCGTTTAACCCGTCACTTGGTAAACAAAAATATGTAAGCTGAAAGGCAGGAATTCAAAACCTCTTGGTCTGGCTCAGAGTAGATCCTCGAGGTTATCAGATGTAAACCTTCCCCCAATTTCCTGTCATACCGAGCATTCCATCCGTGCAACTGGAACTGTGAAATTGGACATCACAGACCTCATGGACTGTGTGTGTGTCTGAAAAGATATTTTGACCTTGTGGGGACATAGTAAGACAAACACATAGTAGTAAGACAAACACATATGTGTGTGTGTGTGTGTGTGTGTGTGTGTGTGTGTGTGTGTGTGTGTGTGTGTGTGCTATGTTTATATTTCTTTATGAGCAACAGATGTCCATATAATGGTAGGAACATGTGACAGGTTTTATCTTGTGGAGATATTTTGTAACATAATATACATCATATTTAATTTTTTTTTTTACAAAGATCATTTAAAAGAGTCAAAAGATAACTGTTAAGTCAACATTGAGGTTAAGGTTGAAACTGAGTCGCTAGATGTGCGAGACATAGCATTATTTAGCTGCAGTAGCACAAAGGTTAATGCAAATACCCCACAAAGACTGTGTGTGTGTTAGCATGTGTCCTCTGCTGCTGTGTTTACATGCTATAAAGTTAGCCTGAGATTATTTTTCTTTGAAGGCATGCAGCTCTGGCAGGAGAAGCTGTAGCAAAAAAAAAATCACTGAAACTTTCACTGAACTTCAGTGAATCATACTGAAGCACACATCAGAGAGAAGAGGGCGGAGGAAGCAGCAAGCCGACTAAAACCAAACAAACGCTGGTCTTTTTTCCATCCACCCCAGCCGGATGTTCCTACTTCCTCCAGTGTTTCCCAGTTGGATGGGACTGGATGGCGCGTTATGCTCGTACTAGCACGTAAATCCCTCGCTAAGAGCCTTATCTGCAAGTTCATCAAAGCACATAGTCATTATACTCAGTTGCTTGATTGAAACAGTTCATCCTGTGGGCCAAAGTGCTGTGTATACACACACACACACACACACNCGCGCGCGCGAGTGCTTTGCTTCAGCTCAGAGGATTTCATTTAACCAGCTAACCTGTACACCACTTTATTGTAATGTGACACAATACATTCTTCCCTAAAATATTTAATACTTCCTTTAATTCAAGTATAAACGCTATTGAATTTGCAGACTGCACCAGGTCATAATTCTTTCACTTTCCTTGACAGTTTCTTTTGGTTGTGTGCATGAATCAAAGTGTTAGTTTCATGCTTTTTTTCCGTGTCTCTCGGCTTTGTGGCAAGGGTGCATGCCACAGCATGTGCTCTAGCTGAAAACAGTTCAGTAATGTGCACGATAACAATAGTTGTCTCAACTTGCAGTAATATAATCACAGCATCACTGATGTACGTACATACATACACCATAACATTAGCCATACCATTAAAACCACCTGCCTAATATCATGTAGGTCCCCCTTGTGCCACCAAAACATCTCTGACCTTTCGAGGCATGGACTCCACAAGACCTCTGAAGGTGTGCTGTGGTATCTGGCACCAAGACCTTTAAGTCCTGTAAGTTGTGAGGTTGGGCCTCCATGGATCAGACTTGTTTGTCCAGCACGTCCCACAGATTGAGATCTGGGGAATTTTGAGGCCAAGTCAACACCTTGAACTCCTTGTCATGTTCCTCAAACCATTCCTGAAGCATTTTTGCAGTGTAGCAAGGCACATTATCCTGCTGAAAGAGGCCACTGCCGTTAGGGAATATCGTTGCCATGAAGGGGTGTACTTGGTCTGTAGCAAGGTTTAGGTAGGTGGTACGTATCACAGTACCATCCACATGAATGCCAGGACCCAGAGTTTCCCAGCAGAACATTGCCCAGAGCATCACACTTCCTCCGCCAGCTTGCCTTCTTCAAACAGTGCATCCTGGTGCCTAATATGCCTAATATATCCCACCCTTTGACAGGTGTGATTGTAACGGGATTAATCAATGTTATTCACTTCACCTGTCAGTGGTTTTTAATGTTATGGCTGATTCGTGTACATACATAACAGATGCTATATGTAATTTTAGGCTTGAGTTCAACCATCGTGTTCTGATCGCTATTAGTGGCTCAGTGATTTCCAGATCTCACTGAACCCAGTGAGAGTAAAACTACAGTTTGTGCAAAGCCTTATGATCCATTTTAGATCAGATCCATCAGTGTGAGATTAGACATATAATAGAATAGAAGAGATTAGACATGAGGAAAATCTGGCCTTGTTTACAAAGCAGTTAACATGGTCAATATATTTATAGTAGTAACACCAATGTAACTGGTCTTTATAGCATTTCTGTACATGTGCCTAAGACTTTTGCACAGTAAATGTGGTATTTTTCTGTGATTTCAGGCCCTGCTGAAACTGGACTGTCAAGGGCTGGTGGCTCGGCTGCTGAAGGACTTTGCGCTTCTCACGGCAGCAGTGGAAGTGTCTGACCGCTGGAGAGAGCTCGCAGAAAAACTGGCCAGAGTGTCACGCAAACAGATGGATTCTTACGAGGCTCCTTACCGAGGCACAGATGGTGTGATAGACAGCGAGGTGTGGAGAAAGCCACACACACACACATGCACACTTAAATACGATCAAAAGTAAAAGTTAGCGTCCAGCTCATTCATCTTCAGTAAGCGCTTTTTGGTCCAGGTTATAATGGATCCGGAGCGTAATCCAGGAACACTGGGAGCAAATTGGCAGAATTCGCCCCCAGATCATAGATATTCTTACTCAATTCATATGAAATCCAATTAAAACCCAAATTTTTAGTGTGAGACCTGGTTAAAATGTTGCACTTTAATAAGCTGAGGCAGGCAGATATTGCCTGTTAGCCTGCTGTATTATGAATATATCCATCCAAAATAAGAATATTGCCATTCTCTTAATATCTTTTACATCCTTCCCCATTCCAGGCCATGTGGAAGCCGGCGTATGATTTCCTGGTAACGTGGGCAGCCCAGATCGGCGATAGTTACAGGGACGTACTCCAGGAGCTTCACACTGCCCTCGACAGAATGAAGAACCCCATCACCAAGCGCTGGAGGCACTTAACAGGAACACTCATCCTCATCAACAGCCTGGACCTGTTACGGAGCGCCGCCTTCAGCACCGCCCCCCAGGACGACTGTGCCGTATAAACATCACAGATGCGTCCAAAATGACACCTTATTCATACAGTGCAATATATGATATATATCATGTTCAAAAGCCTAGTGGCAAATTTCCTGACGTAGCATGTAAAGTTTACCCATAATCCTCATTGCTGTTAGTAGAAATTAAGTAACGATTTTAAGCACTTTTCCCTTCTCCATTTTAAGAAGACTTCCCTTGTCCATTTCCTGTGCAGGAGGTTGTTGTCTGATCTGTGCAGAGTTTTGCAGGTTGTCTCCACGTCCATGAGGGTTCACATCCAGGATCTCTGGTTTTCTTCCATCTCCCCAAAAAAAAAAATAACCCATATTGGTATGTGAATGGTTGTGGGTGTGTGATGCCCTGCAGTGGACTCCCATCCCATACCCATGTGCCCAGTGTTCCTGAGATTCCAGCTCCAGCACAACCCTGACCAGGATAAAGCCCTTACTGAAGATGAATGCATACATATGTGTGTACTGATATGTTTAGCTTCCCTGCCATATCCTTGCTTTACATTTTCACACGCTCTATTTTGCAGGCTTTGCTAGCAAACCTAAATCTCAACCTCTGCGTCTCGTATCATATATTTCGCCACTCGTTTTGCCATTCATATGTATGTTTCAACCTGACAATAAGTAAGGTCAAACTACTGACTGAACAATCATCATGCCCATGAGCCACCAAAAGCCAAACTGCGAAAACACACATTATGTTAAGTATTAACATTACTCACATGACTCGTTATTTCGCTGTAGATTTAGAATTGTTTGTACAGAGCATTTCAAACCCTGTTTTGACACTGCACACGTTGGTTACACATTCACACGACTGAAAGAAACAAATATAATGCTTGAAAAATATGTGCCAAATACTGTGTTTTATGTAAATGTACGTCCACCCATTGGAACTCATTCGTATATGTACATGGAATTTTGCAGATTGCTATTTCACACCATTTATCAAGAACCATTTTTTTCTACTAAGGCTCATACTGACCACTGTTTAGAAATGATTTAGCGATATGACATGTCTCTACTGCCTATTTTTTTTTTTTTTTTTAATGTATATACTTTATTTTGGACCAAATGAACCATTTAATTTTATTTTCACATGTAATATGAAAATATACCATGCTTTATTATTTTTTGTGCTACTGATGACTTGATATTTTCCCAAAGCATTTTTTTCCCTTTGATTCAATTGTTTGATATACGAATGTAAACGCATATGTAATCGAATGTAAATACTGTGTCTGAATCAACTGACTGCAAACATTTTTAACAAAAATAACACACTGTACCTTTCCTCACCGCACGTTATATTATTTTTGATAAAAAGGACACTTGACTTGTATCGTATTTAAATGTCTTGCGTCTGATTTGACGAAAGGACCGCAGTGGAGACGGCAGTGTTATAAAACCGTGTTTAAATTCCAGTGAAGTCTGCATAAACCTGCGGGAGGAGCCAACACTTGTGCAATAATGTTTACCACTTGCAGGCAGATGGGAATAGGTTTTAAGTGGCTGCCACCTGAATGGAAAGGTTTGAGAAGTGTAGGAGCTCTATGGCTATATCATTACAGATCATGTTTCATAGCCACGGTAAACACATGGCTCCCAGCATCGCGGTGCAGCCAAGTTGAACACATTGTCACTGGATTCTAATGATGTGGGTCTACTGTTTAGGTAATAACAGACCTATTCAGTGTAGATGCAGACATACACACACAGATAGCCTAATCAAACACTACCAACAACAAACCCGTTAATGCTAGGCTTCCTACGTGGTAATAAACGAACACTAACTGCACGGTGCTCGCTGTGGCCTCTGCTGGAATGGCTGGGTCAGTTCCAGTGCTGTTTACATCTTTGCCCTGTTGGTATTTGTGTCATTAATTTTTGTTTTCTTTAAAATATTTGTCGCAGGGCACAAATGCACACACGATCTGGACAATTTGGAAACGCTGATCAGCCTACAACGCGTGCCTTTGGACTGGGGGAGGAAACCCCCAAAGCACGAGGAGGTCATGGAGCAGGGATTCGAACCCCCATCCACAGCTCCCTGGCTGTTAATCAAGAAAAAAAACTGTAGCAGAAGTAAAGAGGGAGAACTTACACTTTAATTCGGTGTACATCAAACACACTATATAATTCAGAATTTCTAAGAAATCTGCTTATTTTTAACTCCTGAATTAAAGTTCATTCATTCAACTGAATCTTCAGTAGGTGCTTTATCCTGACCAGAGTAATGATGGATCCTGAGCCAGGAATACACCCTGGATGGTAAGGTTGTCAATCCCAGGGCACCGTGCACACACACACACACACACACACACACACACACACACACACACACATGTAGGGCAGTGTAGCTTAGTCATTTATCTTTATCTTATACCTCCTGGCATGTTTAAATAAGATGGGAGGAAGCTGGAAGAACCTGGAGAATGGGTTTCGATAAGAGGACATGCTAAACCTCCACACAGACAGAAACCAAAGACCCTGAGGATGTCAGGCGGCAATGCTGCCCCACATGAACCAGGACCATAAAATATATTTTGGATCCTGTTTTTCGTCCGAATGTAGAATCTTGTGTCGCTGTTTATAGAATTCTTCCAAGGCACCATGCAACCCCTGACACACACACATGAGTAAGTCTGAAGGAATCACAAGCACATTACAAAGAGCAGATTGTTCTCTCTCTCTCTCTCTCTCTCTCTCTCTCTCTCTCTCTCTCTCTGTGTGTGTGTGTGTGTGTGTGTGTGTGTGTGTGTGTGTGTGTAGGATGAAAGGGGAAGTAGAGGAATAAGGAGAGGGGGTCAGATCGAAACTTGGCAACCTGAGCCTTGGCTGGGTGGTCGAGTCTCTTCCCTCCTTTTCTTACTTATGTTTAAAAATCATGTATAATCAATTATAAGATACACCACTACGTTTATTTAAGACTGCACAGAGCCTTGTTTTTCATTTTTGACAGGATAATATCAAAACTCCTAGTTTCGGTCGATTCCTGTTAATGGTCTAATNATCCTCACAGTAACAAAGCCAGGTTTTGGAAGGCTTGCTAACTTAGAGACATGAGGAGAAATCATGTGGTGTGCTCCTGCCCATCTGAGGCGTGCTAATCAGCACGTCTCATTGGAATATATAAGAAATATGTCAGAGGATGAGACAGGAAGATCTGACAAAGCCAATTTCATACACATCCAAGAGTTGAGACAAATAAATCAAGCTCTGTAACAAAACTCATTTTTTTAATGATGTCATTCCTGCTACGCTAACCTTAATGCAAGCTACAGTTAGCCAGCTAGAAATGGCGAGCAGAGATTTTAGAAATCTGAGAAGTAAACAATTCGTACAGATGCAGAAGTGATAATGTACAATGACATTTCATGAGCGCATGGCATTATACAGTGGTTCCCTTTTCGGTTAAAATGGTATTCAGTGAACAAAGCAGTTATAACACGACTAACCATGATCAAAAATCTCATTTACATAGCATCAAAGCGTAACGTCAGTAGAAGCTCATTGAAAAAAATCTATGTCTACATTCATGTAGTTACACCTTAAAGCTCCGGGAGGTTTTCTGAGTACAGGTTTCTCCAAAAAACCAAGGCTGGCATAGCGCACAGCTTCGAAATCAATTAGCATGACTAACATTTTCACTCCCTTCCTCCACTGGCTTCCTCCAACATCCAATAAATTATTGAAGACCTCTGGCAGAACTTTGCAGTTTTTAAGTTTAAGGGCTAACCAAGGCAAAAACATTCCTTGTAAGACCAATATTTTTTAATGCATGCTAAATTAAAGTCAAATAAGCAAGAAAACAAAACGCCCTAGTGCATGTTCTTGTAGATGGTACATAATTCGGTGTCTTGTTTCTTTATGCCATGCATGGGGACAAGAAATTAAATTTTCCCCAAAAATTTTTTAGAAATCACATAAATGCATGTCATGTGTTTTAAAAAGGCTGTTAGATCCTTTTGTATTAAAGTTAGATATGGAATTATAATGGCTAACGTTGACGTGAAACTTCCTGTTTGGGTTTCTTCCTGGATTTCCGAAGTTCTGCATTGGCACACCCCTGAACACTGTTTACGCCGGTGTGCAGTTTGTCTCGAATTGTGGTTCATTATTTCACTCAGGCTATAAATTCTCCTCGAGTTGGCCTGTGGATGCTGCTACTGTACATCAGGCCTAGTTGAGCATTTGAGAGATTACAGCTAAAACATAAAATAGTCAGATAGAGTTATATGTCAGATATTAAGTGGGCAGGTGCTAAAATATAGATGTTTCTATGTTCCTTTAGCCATGTTGAACTTAATGGCTTTTTATATTATTACTTATTGATCAAGTTGCTGTTAGATAATTAGCAGGTTAATATTATTACATTTTAAAAATTGGCCTAAAACAGTAGTATGTTGATGGAAAAACAGATGCAAGAGCCTTCCAATGGCACAAGATTATACTCACGCATCGTACTTTGCAGTAGGTATCCTAATGCACAGGAGCTAAATCACACGTAACCTTTTGATTGTGTTATATTCCTGTAAATTGGTCAATATTTAGTATTTAACTCCAACCTTCAGGGGCATTCCATTACATTCCATTCCATTATATTACATTATATTTGATTTTGATGATATAAAATTATACTGTTTTTCCATGGTAGAAAATAATCTCAACAATAAAATTTAGCATATCTTCTGTATGTTTGTTTTTGTTTTTTTTAAATTAATATCATTTCATTTAAGCTAAAGTAAAAGTTTTAGCCTGCACCAGGTTCTCCTTGTAATCCATTTACTAATGGTACATTCCTGCCTTATCTGTGCTTCATGCCTCCTGTTGGCCAAAATGGTTGCCAATCTAAACACACACACACACACACACACACACATACACACACACACACACACACAGTCTGTTAAGTTGACCCATTCTTTTCTCCATTTCAAATAGTAATGAAAACTGCCTTTACACACACTCTGAATGAACACACACGGGTCAGACGGTTAAATACAAAAGATGTTTCGTTTTATTTTTAAGTCATTATAGTAGAAGGCACATGCTGTTAGCTGTAGTGTTGTAGTTTGTAATGTGATTGGTTGATTTTCTAAAATGTAAATGTTATAGCTCACTGAGGAGGTTGGGTCTTTGGTTTGGGTCTAACAGCACAGTATAAACCTAAAAACTGAAAATAAGTTAACTTGAGTTCTGTTAACTAACTAGTGAGCACATTCCTGACTAACCAGCTAGCAGATGGTAAAATAATTAAAAGTGAAATCACCTGTTGTGTTTAGATGGGGTAATTGGCTACAGCAAATCAAATGTTGAAATACTAGTTTACTGTTACTTTTTACTGTTATAAAATGCCCCTTTTTTTTTTGCTGTTTTGACAGAGAAATTGCATCAGGTCCCAGTGCTTTCTGGGTAAATTCTGTTTAAACTGCAAGCGTTGTTAACTCAGTCTTACAGGCCTCCAAGGTGTCATTTAACAAACTACACTCGAGCTAATAAAGCACTGGAATGGCCCTTAAGATGGCGACTGGGAGTCAGCCGGGGAAATGCTGAGAGGAAGCCGACAAAGGTGTGTGGAGTATAATACAGGAATGCAGTTATATCCCAGCATGCATTTTCCATCTTTCATCCTTTGTGAGAAGGCAGAAAGCTCATTTTAGAGGTTGTGTCTGCAGCGAAACTCTTAAGTACCAGCAAGTACCAGCATCTGTAGTCAAGTGGAGGCATTTTAAATGAGCATGACAGGTACGTTGGTGCAGATTCAAACTGTGTGTGTTTGTGTGTGTGTGTATGTGTGTGTGTGTGTGTGTGGTAACTGGTACAGCCTGGCCTGAAAGTAAAGTGCATTCCTGTGCACAGTGAAGGTATGAATCAAGGCAGTGTAAAGATCAGGCATGCCCGTTACTCCACACCACACTGTGATTTATACTTGTACAAACAATGATTTTATTTGAAAATACACAGATGTGATGAATTATGAATTATTATTCATTATAATTTGAATTCTATAAATCAACACCCCCCCATAAAGACTCTCATCTGGAGCGTGTGAGATTGTTCATGGTGATCTCTCACACACAAGAACACATCAGGTAATGAGAGTACATACATATTTTAAAATTCTTCAGTATTACAATAATAATATAATCTATAAAGTGATGAATGATAAATTGTGCAGCCTGAACAGTACAGCCATATGGTACTGGCAGTAATCAGCTTAATATTATACCGAGCTTATCGGAATTGTGATTAATTTCTCTCTTCTTCTATTTTTTGTTTATTTTGCTACTACTTAGTTTAGAGCCCTGACCTTACAGTAAGACAGCAGACATTTTCCCCAAACATCTACTGAGGGCTAGTGAGCGTCTGCCCCCTAGTGGACAAAGAGCAAAAGCATTACACAGGAATCCAGGAGTAATAATAATAATAATAATGATAATAATAATAGTAGTAGTAGTAGTAATAGTAGTCAGTATTTGTATTTAAACGTGAAGCTTACACGTTAATTTTGCATAATCTTGTTATTGCTGGTTTTTGTTAAATAAAAAAAATGTATGCATCTACTCTAATTTATTATTATTATTAGGAGTTGTAGTAGTAGGCTACCTTACTGTTATATTTCGTAAGTGTCAATAGATTAATAGCAGAAACATGCGTGCTCAATACAGATCATTTCATGATCATTTCTGTACCATATGTTTCTTTTTAGCCTGCATCAGAATTACATTTTGTTTAAAGTCAACATTAAGCTCTCTTGCAGTGAGACAGCAGACTTCTTTCCCTACTGACTATGTCTGTTGAGTCTGTCTCCTCGCAGACATTTACATCCCAGTGAGTTTAAGCAGTTGGATGTAATCTAATTATCGACAAGCCACTCATTTTTTTATTTTTTTATTTATTTTTTTTGCATTTGCATTTGCATCACCAGAGATAAGCAGAACTTTATGACATCTGTAACAAAGCACATTTTGTGAAAAGTAGTAGTACATACTGCAAAGTTATTTATCAGGGTAGATTTGCACTNTCCTAATGTGGTGGGTGGTGTTTAAGTATCGAAGTAATTAGCAACAGCGACTACAGATGTAGGTTTTGGTCAGAGATGCCTGCTTGACAAAAGCAACCCAATGGCCAATCAAAACCCCTACGCCGAAACTCTATCAGCCCTTCCATATCATAACCATACATACAAGCGTCATATCATAACCATACATAAAAACATACATGGCCTGTGCCTTTCCTGTTTTCATTTCCATCACACTACATATCTGACCAACTTGCAAGATTAAAATGATTTACTCCACACCACTGTTGAACTCACGAATCTCACTGGTCAGAAGGTGTTTATATTAATGCTTTCATTATAATTCCTTTTAGTTTCCATAGTAACAATCCATTCGACAAATAAGCATTTTAATAAAGAAAAACATCTAATCGTTGATCTGGTGAATCTGTAAGGACATGTTGGTTTACTGTTTACGGAAGGAGTCTTGGTTGTCAGCGCTTTGTAACAGTAAGTTTTCCGACGCAGGAAATTTCTTCAGGATGGAGGACTCGGTAACATAACAAGCTGAGAAAAAATAGAGCAGGGTGAGGAACTACTGTTTATAGATACTATAAACCAAGTAATAACAGGAACTAACTTGTCTGGCAGATGTTCCTCAACATTCAGTGTGACTACAAATAGTTGAAAGCATGACGTGTTGTTTATTAATAAATAAAAAAAAAGTAATAATTGGTAAATCTCTGTGGTATAAGAGGAAAAAACACACTTGATAACACGCGCTGTTATCCACGTCTGCATCACATCGCGCCATTGTTGATTATTTTCCTATAACAGCACAACAAGTGTTTTATTCCTTACAGAATGTATCCAAAAAAAAAAAAACCTGCATCATAATTTCAAAAGTAGTCACTATTAATTACACTACACTGATTTATCCTGGATCACAAACACTTATCTTAAATCAGCTTCGTAATATTTCAAAATACCCTATATAGCCAAAAGTATGTGGACACCTCACCATCACACCCATATGTGCTTTTTGAACATCTCATCTCAGATTGAGTCCCCTTTTTACTGTCATAATGAGCTCCACTCTTCTGGGAAGCTTTCCACTAGAGTTTGGAGCATGGCTGTGGGGATTTGTGTTAGAGGTCAGTGAGATCAGACGCTGATGCTGGTGAGGAGGTCTGGGGTTCAGTCGGTGTTCCAGTTCATCCCCAAGAAGTTCGAGTTCTTCCACTCCAACCTTGACAAACCCGGAGTGCATCTCAATCAGCTCCATAGTTCAGCAGTCAGGGCGCTGATCAGGGAGTCAGCCATTTTAAGGGCTGTCTCAATCACACAATCCTTCCAGTGCACTAGAACTTTCACCCCCTAAAAAAATCCCACAATGCACTGCAAGAAACAGGGAGCATCGTTATGTTATGCTATGTTCCCTTACTGGAAATGACGTCATATTTTCTGAAGCCTCTCAGCTGGAAAAAAAGGCGGCCCAACTCTCAGTCAACTTCATCTACAATTGTGAGTAGCGTGTTATCATTGCTATAGCTCTCAAATGATTACTTATGTTTGAGAAAGTTATATTTTTAACTTTATTTGACGTTCTGTGTATGGATTGTTTGAGTCTAAAGACTTTTAAATGTATAATGTTTTTAAAAAATCCACTAGCTAGCCTACGATCCTGCTTAAAGTACCATGACAGAAACACGTATGATTAAGCAAACAAATTTATATGACATGTATAATGTCAGAAAGATATCAGTCCTGCCTGTTGTTGATAAATGCCAGTGGTGACATTTTACAACACGCATACATAGTTATGATGCTGGAAATTGAGACATCAGTGTCCCTTGATATACTGATTCACGACCCAGGGAGCTAGGGAGCTGATTGAGACGCACCCCATGTCTTCACTGAGCGTGCTTTGTGCACAGGGGCATTGTCATTCTGGAACAGGTTTCCAAGGTTCAAGGTTCTTTATTTGTCACATACATTACATACATGTGATGGATTAATGTAGTGAAATGTTTTTCCTTAGTGTCTCATCCCACAGTGCAACAGTGATACATAATAAAACAGAATATAATAAAATACAATAGAATCTATTAGACAAAATATAGATGTTATGTGTAAAAATATGTAAAAATGTGTTTGGCAGCTTGGGAGAATCTTAGCAACTTTTAGAGTTTTTGTTTGTCCATAATACAACTGTTTGTGTATGTGTGTCTGTGTGTGAGGTAGTAGTATGCAGACTTCTCAAGTGTCCTCATTCAGTAGCCGGATTGCCTGAGGGTAGAAACTCCTCCTGAGTCTCTCCGTGTTGGTCCTCAGGATCCTGTAGTGCTTCCCTGATGGGAGCACAGAGAAGAGACTGTTTCCAGTGAAGGGAAATTGTAATGCTACAGCGTACAAAGATAAGCTATACAATTGTGTGCTTTAAGCTTTGTGGAAACAGTCTGGAGAAGGAACACATTTAGGTGTGATGGTCATGGGGTGCACATACTTTTGTCCCTATGGTGTATAATGTTAATACTGCTCTGTGACTCTAAACACTGACAGCAGGTGGCACTGCAGGTTTGTACAATTACCCTTGATACTATTCTGATAACTTTATTAAAATGTTTGTAATTATTACACTTATATGAGGTGTAGAGTTAGCATGGTAGTTTAGCACTGTTTTCCTCTGGTGTTAGCAAGCTTATCAAGAAAACGGTTTAGTTTGACAGTAATTCGCTTCTCATAATGTCCCATTGACAAGCTACAAACGACAAAAAAAAGGTTTATTGTGTTAATATGACGCACACTACCACTAGATAAACATTCACAAGGTATTTGGTTTTAGACGAAACGGAAAAGCACTTGACTCATCCACTGTGAATGTCTGTTTATTTGCTATGTGGTGTGTTTCACTGAGAGGAAATGGTGCAGCTAGGCGACGGCAGTGGGCGGGACGTAGGGGTGTTGTTTCTTGGTTGGTCTCGACCAATCATGAGACGATCTCGGAGTGTCAATCACGCGCGTGTGTGTGTGTTCGGCGGCGCATGTGGGCGGAGCCTCAGGAGCCCTTTCGCCGCTATGCAGTTCCTCTCAGCATTCACTGCTGGAGGTACCGAGGCGTGCTGTGTGCTCCGACTACTGATCTGCCTTGTGTTTCACATACTCGTTTACAGGGACCACTAGGGTTTTTTGTTTTTGTTTTTTTAAGGATTTGGTCCACATAAAGACGATATTTTTTCATTTGAAAGGCATCATGTTTAACAAAAAGGACGAGTTTATGTGCAGTATGGAGTGACTGGGAGCAGGAACCGGTCTGGCTGTTAGAGGAAAGATGGCGTTTTAACCTGTGCATGGAGGAGAATGCAAATGTAAAAGAAACAATCTCTGTACCGGGACATTAAAGGTGTGCAACCGAGGACTACGGACTTTTTAACAACATTTCTGCCACGTCTGCTTTGAGCATCTTCTCATGACTGCCTCATCCAGAGTCGAAAGCTGTTAAGACTACTGCTACTGCTGAACAGCTCTGACTGAATCATACTCGCCAGGTTCTATCGGAGAACGGCCAAAAGAAATGGGGAACAGCTTTTCCAACATATCCGCCTTCCAGTCCCTCCACATTGTGATGCTGGGGCTGGACTCGGCAGGCAAGACGACTGTCCTCTACAGGCTGAAGTTCAATGAGTTTGTGAACACTGTACCCACGATCGGTTTCAACACCGAGAAGATCAAGCTGAGCAATGGTGCCGCAAAGGGCATCAGCTGCCATTTCTGGGACGTCGGTGGCCAAGAGAAGCTCCGTCCACTCTGGAAGTCGTACAGCCGATGCACAGACGGCATCATCTACGTGGTGGACTCGGTGGACGTAGACCGGCTCGAGGAGGCCAAGACCGAGCTGCACAAGGTTACCAAATTTGCTGAGAACCAAGGAACGCCACTGCTGGTCATCGCCAATAAGCAGGATCTGCCCAGGTCTCTGCCAGTGGCCGATATAGAGAAGCAGCTGGCGCTCAATGAGCTGACCCCATCCACCGCGTACCACGTTCAGCCCGCTTGTGCCATCATCGGCGAAGGGCTTCACGAAGGTATGGACAAATTGTACGAGATGATCGTGAAGCGACGAAAAGCCCTAAAGCAGAAAAAGAAGCGATAACCCATGTTCGCTTCAAAGATCTTTTCCCCCTCATTCATGCCTTCCTGCAAGCCTGGGGCCCATCGTCATGTGCCAACGCAATGATGCACCGCTTGGATTATTGATTGATTTGGGCAGTTTGTTTGCTTTCAGTTGGATTTATGTTGAACTTTTACAGACACTGTATGGCTTGCTGGGTGGTTTGGAACCACAGTGAACTTACAGGAAAAAAGAAACTTGAAAATTGACTTGACTTATTACAATGAAAAAGGGCTGGTTCCCTTTTCTGCTGCTGTTGACTTACTGTGCAAGTAGCCTCGTCGTCATACTGAAGGAGCTTTCTACTTTAGCACTGTGAAGAATTACGAACGCTACCGTTTTGGTTCGTGGAATCCTTGATTTTTCTCTCTGACGACCGGCTCGAAGCATTACTGTGTGTATCACAATAATAATGTTGCCTAAATCCTTTACAAGTAACTCTATTTTGGATTGGTTCTGACCGTGTGAGGCTGAAGGTTAACCGTTCAGGCCTGCATAAGAGAGAGATAGAATTTGGTACATAAAGTCATGGACTTGGTGTACACATCCAGGCTTATGAAGATAGTAAAGAACATGATGTGTGGTGGACGGTGCTTACCATTTATGTGCTTGCAACCTCGGTCCACCACTTAGCACTTTTCCTTACCAAAACCAGTAGAGTTCAACACTGTATTGCAAAACTCAAGATTATTGTATTACACAGTCAAAAGATGAATTCTGAAGTATTTTTCAATTAAAATATTAAGAGAAAATGCTTTGTATCTGCCGTCTTTACTGTTATAAGTAATTTTAGATTTTTTGTTTTGTTTTGAGGTTTTTGTTTGGTTTCCATCTACCCATTTTGTGTTGTCCCATCAAATTTGAATTACTTCAGAAGAAAACTCAAAAAGTGGAAAAGAAATTAAAAACTAAATAGTGCTAAAGGCTTTTCCAGATTTCTCCAGTCTGAACATTCACATAGGAAGGAACTATCTTCATGACCTGCCCTTTCTGGAAAATCCTTTTGCTGACTTTGGGCGAATTGGCTTAAATTTTGTGAAGCTCACTACAGCTCATGGCTGCAATTGGGATCAGATGGTGGGGGGAATGGAGGTCAATAGATTGATGGGGGATGGTGAACAGGGACAACCTAACATGGTGCTTAAACTCTATTTAGTGTTTGCAGCCATTATTTCTTCAATGTAACACATAATAGCCTCCTATGACCTCCTGTGTAATGACCGTCACGTGTCAGTTATTCAATCAATAATTTAAAAAGCTAGCTAACTTTGCTTAGGCCTAATTTTATAGGGTGGATATGATCCTTTTGTTTTTTTTAAAGCTATGTTGATCATGGCTAGGTTTTTCCAAACAGATTCATAAAGAGCTAATTGCACTCACAGGTTCCCAGGCTCCTCAGCACACCACATATTTACTTTAGATCCTGATCTGAAAAGGGTCCAAGAGTCCTTGAAGGCCACCAGCTAGTCTACATTCTTGTTGCATTGCAGCTTCCCAACATTGCTGAGCTTGGGAGTTAAGTGTTGGGTGTTAGCATTACCAGCTGTGTAGACATGTTAGGAACTGAAATGTTGGCTGTAGGTGTCTATCTTTGGGGAATGTTGTTTTTGTTGTTATTTCAGCTCATCAGTTCGTAGTAGTCTCAGTAGTCCTTAAAGTGACCCTCAAATATTTATTTATTTGAGTGTGTTATGGGCCCCCAATATGGTAGTATAGCTTTAAAAACGTTTGGGAGATATTCTAACTGTAATTTTAATGTTTTCCACTTCAAAGAAAACTATCCAATTAAATGCTCAACCAGTTAAAGTAGTGATGGGCGAAACAAAGCCTCATTGATTCGTTTGACAAATTCGTGCCAGAAATTGTTCTTAGGTTTTGAAATGTTTTGACACCCGTGACATCTCACTAGTGACATCCTCTGGCCATATGTATCAACACTGCATACTGACATTCGTCCTAATAACGTTAATAATAACGTATGATGAAATCATGCCATGTGATGACACTCATGATGACAATAAATATGATGCTTTGAACAAGGGCTTCAAATGTCAAAAACATAGAAGATGTATTTCAAATTGTACATTTCACTTTTGATTGGGACTCCAGGTAGAAATACTATAAGTCCACACCATAGAGCGTTGTCTCTTGCGTGCATCTTCCATAATATTACATGAATATCAGTCGGTTTACAGATGCTGTCTCTCTTGCAATCTCTCTCCTCTCACAAACACCCTCGAATTTGGATGCATCTGATCCACATTCAGGCACTTTACAGGAAACACTGATTTGGCACCAGCTGACTGATTTAGAAACAGTGTCAATGGAAATGCGAGCTGATAGCTCTGAAGCATTTCAAACTCTCGCTTGATCGTGATCACATGACATAAGAGTGTGAATCACACCTCAAACGTTTCAAGACGCCAGCTCTTCGAATGCTTGAGATGGCTTTGAAACGTTAGTGTCTCATCACTAAATCCTCTTAAATGCAATAGCAGTATGACCAAATTATTTTCCAAACTATAACAGGTTTAGTATATAGTTTCTTAAGATTCAGAATGATTTGGATGTAAATCCTTTATCCGCTTTACAATAGCATTTCTATGGCTTTAGGTGATGAAATGACTCTCTCTCTCACTCTCTCACAGACACATACGTATATATACACCGATCAACCATAACATTAAAACCACCTGCCTAATATTGTGTAGGTTCCGCTTGTGCCACCAAAGTAGCTCTGACCCGTCGAGGCATGGACTCCACAAGACCTCTGAAGGTGTGCTGTGGTACCTGACACCTGTACGTTGTGAGGTTGGGCCTCCATGGATCAGACTTGTTTGTCCAGCACATACCACAGATGCTCGATCGGGTTGGGATCTGGGAAGTCAGAGGACAAATCAACACCTTGAACTCTTTGTCATGTTTCTCAAATCATTCCTGAACAAATTTTGCAGTGTAGCAAGGCACATTATCCTGTTGAAAGAGACCACTGCCATTAGAGAATACCGTTGCCATGAAGGGGTGTATACTTGGTCTGCAGCAATGTTTAGCTAGGTGGTACGTGTCAATATAACGTCTACAGGAATGCCAGGACCCAAGGTTTCCCAGCCGAACAATGCCCAGAGCATCACACTGCCTCCTCTAGCTTGGCTTCTTCAAACAGTGCATCCTGGTGCCAGCTCTTCCCCAGGTAAGTGACGCACACACACCCGACCGTCCACATGATGTGAAAGAA
>CM074949.1:3425858-3436076 GCA_037577455.1 Pangasius macronema
ACAAGATCCAGTTCTCAAAAGTCTTGGGGACAAATGTTTTGAATGAGTTTTATGGCCTTATTTCAGTAACTTTTTTTTTTTTTTTTCAATAACCATGCATAACTTATTTTCTCCAAAATACAAACTTGTACATATATGCTGCTCACATATTATTGTAGCCCAATTTGTGCTGATTACAGTGTAATCAGCCTTTACCCATTTATATTTTTATAAGCAAATGAAAAATGTACAAATGTCAGGGCCCTGAAACACCCTCAGACCCCAGAGGGGTAGTGCACTATGTAGTGTGTAGCGGTGGCCATTACTTTATCTCTGATGTAGTGCACTATGTAGTGCGTAGCGGTGGCCGTTACTTTATCTCTAATGTAGTGCACTATGNCCTGATAAACTGGGCCAGCAATGCTCATCTATCTGCACTGTCTCAGACATTGCTGCTGCTAGCTAAAACATTTAGCACCTATTTTGATAGTTCAAAATTGAATAATTTAAAATACATGTACATGTATTCTGTCTGTCATTTGGCTTATAGTCTTCTGGGGTTATATGCGTTATTATTTTTAGCTCTAACAGTGCACAAGAATATATGTTATGAAGCTGAATCCATCCATCCATCCATCCATCCATTCTCTGTACGGCTTATCCTACAGTGTCACCTGGCGCCTATCCCCCTGGGGACTCGGGACCCAAGGCGGGGGACACCCTGGACAGGGTGCAAACCCATTGCAGGACACATGAAGCTGAATATTTTCTTGAAAAAAAAAAAAAACTCAAGTAAAAACTACTATGATATACTAAAAAAGTGCAGTACTCAAGTAATGTAACAAGATAACATGTAGCCAAGAAGATTTTTTTGGTACTAATATTATCTTGGTACTATTACTAAATGATTTATTAGGTAAAATATAGGAGAAAGTGCCAGGCTGTCTTCTTATGCCCATTTTTACAAGATTCATCAATTCTGCAATATTCAGACTTTCAAACGATCCTTTTATTAGTAGCTAAAAAAGTCATTATCTTTAATTTAAAAAAATGCTGGAGTAGAATTCACAATTTCATGGAATAAAATGTTACGTTTCAGGACGACCTTAGCTCAGATCGGGAAAGACTAGTTTTGCTGTAAACCTTCGTACAGCCTTGGTGTTGAGTGGAACCCAGTGTGTGAGATGGCAAGAAAACGGACCATTTGTGAAAACCATCTACTAACTGTAGCTTCTCACACTTATCTGTGTGAGCTTTTTTTTCCCTTTGGAAACCATTCTCATTTGGGTGTGATGGTGCAAACCTCTCAGCAGATGAACTGCTTCAGAACTCATTGGTATTGAAAGCTTCACACCTTGTACTCACAGACACCTTAAAAGATGTGAGTGGTAACTGATAAACTTGCCAGATAACCCCTCCTCCATTGGGTTTATTGGTTTAATGATGGAGGTTCTGTGGTGTCTGCTTTCAGTTAACTCTAGAGGAAAGTTGAGGAGTCAACAAGATGAAAGGAAGATGACTCAAGAAAGTCAGTGCATGATGATCATATATCATGACTTCAGACAGTGGTTTTGTTTAGTTTGGTTTGTCTTTGTTTCAGTAAGGTCAGTGCTTTTTTTTGGCTTGACAGAATAAAGGTCTATGTGTTTTTGGGGAAAATCCTGAATGGAAATCTGGAGATGAAGAGTCATGTGCTAAACAAAGAGCTTCCTCAAGTGCTTACCATTCTTAAATATAAAATACATATTACAATCAGGGTGTACAAGTCATTATTAAAAATCTGTCTTTTTTTCGGTGAACTTGTTTAGGTAGATCAGTGTTTTACTGTGAAGGACTCCTGACTAGATCATTTTTCAGACATCTTTGCACTCACATGCCTGAATGCATTCATTTTTAACTTTGTAAACCAGGATGAGAAAGTTATGTAACCTAACAGCTGTTAGCAAAGATGATCCCATGTCCACTCCGACATGTTCTTTCAGAGCCATATGCTAAATATTGCACATGTTGTTATTTTAGCTCAAACGGGATCAGGAAAGCTCTGCAATCAATACTGGAATGAGTTACTGATCCGAGATCAATGTTTCAGGTTCTCGGAATATGGTAAAGGTCAGGATCGGGGTTAGAGAGGCTGGTTCTAGACTAGGGATCCAGAGAATTCATCAAGCAGTACTGTTTGTTTAGCCACAGAAAGGCTCTGCTAGAGTGGTCAGAGGTGAAAGGTTAGAGTCGCATGGTTGGCCAAGCAAACACACTTTGGGCAGGAAAAAAAACAACCGAAAGACAGTAGGCTACAGAGTAGGGATGTGACTGAATACAAATACATGAACGGATAAATCTCTACAGATATGAATAGGAGGAGCACTGTGTGTTTGGGTGTTTATTTATTTACTGAAAGCTTGACAGAAAGGTTTACATATGTTTATGAGCAGGAGGATTTTACTCTCATGAAGGCAAGTGGACAGATATGAAGCTCGCAGGACAAAGAAAGACCACATTTATTAATGTGAACGATGCATTTACAACATTCACTCATTCATCCTTAGTAACTGCCTGGTCAGGGTCACAGTGGTTTTAATTTGGCTGGTAGAGTGTGTATATTTTGTGAAGTAGAACCAATTAAATCTGTTAGAAAATATCACAGATAGGTTTAGGCCATGCCCACTTTGGGTTTAAATCCAGATACAGATAGAAATATTTGGAGCATTAAACAGTTAGAGATTGTGGCCTTGCATTACCTATAGAAGCCTTCATAAAAAGTCTCTGTAATAAAGTGCCAAACGAAAATGAGATATTTCCTAAGATGTATTAAACATAACAGTGAGTCATTTATCTTTATTTCAGTGTCAGCAATAACAAATGATATCAGAAAACATATCAAGACTAAGCTCTTTGGTTAAAAATGAATTATTCCACCATTTAGATACATTGATCAGGGTGAATGAATATCAGCCATATCCTCTAGCAGTATACATTTTTTTTTGGTTTGTTTCATGTCACAAAAAAAAACTCCATGTAAAGCAATTCTACATGAGGATGCAACATAAAACAGTAATGAAGCAGTGTTTTAAAATGGCAGGCTGTAAAAATGTCCAGAGACAGAGTTTGTGTTTACGCTAGAAGTATGAGACACACTTGACAACAAAAACATCCTAGTCATTGTTTGGTCTAGTGGAACGTTGGCTTCGTCTGTGCAAGAGAAAAGGAATGCTAGTAACACAGAGCCAGACGGCTAAACACAGTTTCCTTCCAAAGAGTTTTGTGGTAGACCACCATCTGGTACTCCCACGTACACCAGGAACACAGTAGCTTCCTCACTTGGGGAAAAAAAATGGTGAAAAAAAAAAAAAAAAATATATATATATATAAAACAATGTTTGCATGAAAATAAGAGTTTAAACTAGCGACTGATTGTCAATGAAAATACTGAAGCTTGCTTAATTTAATTAGTTTTCACAATTAATTTGCAGGTGAATGGAAAAATTAGCAGAAGCAAACCACTGCAAATGAGGCGTAATGAATAAATATAGTGGAAATGCATTTGTCCCTTCCGAAGCTCCCGGGCATTCCGGAGACTCCGGATGCTTCACACCTCCTAACGGATAAATAATTGATGACAAGTTTATGATCTTTTGTAACTTGTTAGTTCTGTAAAAATGCCCCACTTGACCCCATGCTGTTGTGTAAATTGAGCACGAAGGCAAAAAGGAAAGATTTTTTTGTCTGCAATCTTTCAAATTTCCTTTAATGTGGAGTCTGGGGATTTAAAAAAAAAAAAAAAAACAAGTAGTGGTAGTAGAAACTATGTTTGGCGCACTGTATGCATGTTTCTTCAATCACCCACGCTTTACGCCGCATTTATTAAGTCTTTATTTCATAGTGACAGCAGGCAGTTCCTGTGGGGCGAAAAAAAAGAAATCTCAGGTTAAAACCTACAGCTCCCAGGCCACAGGACTGTCTTCACACCTTCAACAATGGAAGCAGGAAAGAACAGGAAGCAGTTATCACTTTCTGCTTGAGATTAACTATTTATAGGCAAGAAGAGAAGTGAGAGTGATGACTGGCCGAATATGCCTCCTACATACGACTGTGTCATTGTGCTTAACAGGCGTTAGGGTCACTTTAGGACATTCGAGGTCATGTGAATCAGTTCCCACTATGATAGTTAGTCACATTTGGGTGAAAAGGGCCCTTAATTGTAGGTCATCGGTGGTATCTGTGGCAGTATCTTAGAAACAGCGTAAACAGTCAGGTCTGTGAATAACAATTTAAAAGCCTTGCTGTTTCTGACCTTCTGCAGTGTTTTGCAAAGATCAAAGTTTGTACTAATCAAAGTTAATTCATAAACCTGTGGGAAAAATCGGAGGAAAATGAAGCTGAAAGGACTTCGGAGTCTGTACAGTCTTTTGTCCTAAGCCCAGGTCCACACTCAGTGAAACAAAGTGTGACGGGGAAAAAAAAAGAAAGAGAAGGGGCTGAGTGGTGAGTCAAAGGCTTTGGTTTTGGTCGTCTCTTTCTTGTGAAAGAAGGCGACGTTGACAAGGCAACCAGTCCATCTGGTCACGGTCCAGCTGTCTCAAGGGGGTTGAAGGGTTTCATAGAGGGCAGACAACTATTTGACTTCCCTGAGTTAATACTGAAAAGCACTGCAATGTCCCATACTCCCTCGGTTGGGAGACTCCAACCAGACAACCCTTTCCAGCACTTCTTAGACAATATAAAAAATGTATGAAATGAGTCTGCGCAGCTTGATCTTGCTTTGGGAATGGAACTGGAAAAAAAAAAAAAAAGACAGCAGGAAATTTTGTTTGTCTGTTAAGGCCAACTCCTGAAGCAACAGCACCTTACTGACATTTTTAAAGCTCTAACTATAAATATATTTAGTCATGTCTGTAGTTAATGTAGTGTAATACATCATAACAACAAGCACATACAATATCCTTCAAATAAAAAGACATCTCAGCTAGCTTGATAACTATTAGGATTTCCTTGTTCACGCCATTGTTCTGTATAAAATGGATGCTGGAAAAGTTAGAGCTGTCCTCATCTGAACTCCTGAGCTCAGTGGAGACGCTCATTAGAAGTTTAATTAAAGCCACACTCTGGATTTGACTCAGCAGCGGCTCTTTGGCCAAGAATCATTTGCTTAGCTGAACTAGCATGATTAATGGATGAAGATTTAGAGGGCTAGAATGACCACTCTGGAAATTCAAGCTTCACGCTTCAATTTAATTAAAGTTACCACTTGAAATTCATGTAGTTCTGTGTAATTTTACAGGCTGTTCAGCAAAGATATGAATATCACACTGGTGAGTAAAGCCTGCCAATATTATAACGATGTTTCTGTAATATGGTATACGGTATACCTACTATAATTCGAGTCCTACGTTACAGTAAAATCTATCTTTGTTAGATCAATCGGGAGCTCAAACAAAGAGCGAGATGGAATCATCACTCTGCTAACGTCATTAGTTTTGTAAATGTGGTTTCTGTAAATTCGTCACATTTTTGGAGTTTTTTTTTTTCCCTGTAAGAGGAAGTCATCATTGCTGCAAGGCTCTGCAGTGACCGCTTCCCCATTTTTAAATTGTCTGAGCGTGAACAGTTCTTAACTCGCTGACGCCGGTGTCGTTGGTTGAGGTGTACAGATGTCGGAAGGTCATGTGGTTATAAGTGAGGTCACTCCTCAGAGGAGGCTTTGGCTCCAGCTCTTTTCTGGTTTCTTCATTTTTGTTAGTCATGGGCTGAAGTAATCTAAAGCAATTTTTGTTCAACTTTTGAACCTAGAACACCAATAAAAATTCGAAGAGCACAGTATAGTGATATTAAGGTATGTGCTTGCAACTTTTTTTTTTTTTTCCATGGCATTAAATGCCAAGTAACATTGTGGCAGCAACACTAGGGCTCAATTTCAGCAATTCAATTTCAACTGCTAGAATATTTTTCAGAGATTTGTTCACTTCATCAAAAAAAATATACAGTTCTCTTTCATCGGGATCTGGTATGTTCTTTAAAATCTAGGTCTCTATTGATTTATTACCTTATTAGCTTATTCCAGTGTAGCATAAAATAAACATTTCAGATTTCACAGAGGCTTATCAGAGAATAATAATTTTTGACATAGAAAGAACTCTATCTTATCCTCTTTCTACAGCACTACACTTTCTGCCTTATCATGGTTCTCAAGAATCTCTACTTACAGGTCGTAAAGCTTGCAAATGAATGACTAAGACTTTATTCACTGGAACTATAATGCCTTATTTAACTTGAGCAAAACTGAGTACTTTTTTTTTTTTAAACCTATCTGTCATTTGTGCAAGTGCCTTTATGTTCTTCCATCTAAGGTCCATTGTGTTAATGACCATATTTCACAATAATAGTGAAAAGGGTGCTGAAAGAAGAGAAAATATCGACCATGCTATGTTACATAGTACGTCTGCTGTGCTCAGTGTTGGTTCAGTGACGTTGTGACTACAGACCGAGCCTCCAGGCCCTGTGCTGTGTGTTCACACACACACACACACACATCAGCGTTGTAGCTGGCTTACTTGGAAAAACAATTATGCAGGTTTACACTTTAGCAGCAGTCTTCTGGGTGGGAGTGTGTAGTGTTTGGTCAGCTGTTTAGTTGAGATATTGCACATGTTCTTTTTTTTTTTTTTTTTTTGACCAACCACTTTTCCAGTCTTTTAAAACCAACAGTTTTGTCGGAGAACATGCTCACAAACCAGCTAGACCAGCTCGTAATTTTTGAGGTTGACTGAATATGGCAAATCAGAAGCCAGAGCAAATATATATCTAGAGGAGGGAAATCTCATAAGAATGGCCCACATAGGGGGATTTGTAAGCTTGGCTGGTACTGTAACACAAAGGGCAGGTTACCTTTTACAGGCCCTCTTATGCAAACAACCACAAAAAATTCACTCAGTGTTTGTGTCGCACAAAACACCTTTTGTTTAGCGTTATCAGAGAGAGAGAGAGAGAGAGAGAGAGAGTCTAATACAATGCTTAATTCATTGGTAATTCATTACCATGTCTTTTACATCCAAACATAATGTGGCAGACACGGCAGGTAAGACCTTAAAAATCAGTGGCTCTGTTAAGTGAACTGATCTGATTTACTGCATCCAACTCCAGTCCGACTCTCTGATGTGTCCTCTCTGAATGTGTGATTCTGCAGAACTGTCAGAAAGCCCTATATGGATTGGATTATTTTTTTTACACGGGGTAGGTGGGGTAGTGTAATTGTTAGCTGAGTATACCTGGGATTTTAGTCCTGTCTGAATCTGTCACGCAGTATTTTTATTTTTTTTACAGACTGGGTGTAAAAAAGTGTGTGCACTTCTAGAAAGATTACGCCGTATTTTAACTTTCTAAAAACGACCAAGAGAATTAACCCAAAGTAACGTGTATTTAAGGTTAAACAGCAGATGACGTTTAAAAGGATTTGTCAGAGAAACCATGCTTCTGGGGGTTTTAGTTAAGTTATTGAGTTCCTAGCACACGTATAGCCTCCTTACATGTTATGGTCATGTGACTGACTCATGATTAAGCTCATTTTGCTCCACCATATGGCCATGGAAGTTTTAGTGTGACAACCACGTGTACATGGTGAATCTCTGTGATTTATACAGAGAGTGATTATCCTATGCGAATCGTCTTTACTTCAAAGACATGCAGTATGTAATCTTATCCTGTCCAGATAGTTTCGGTTGAGAAAAGCTCCTGAGAAATCTAGTAGGTCCCAAGCTAAATTTAGTGTTACGCAAAGACAAATCATGAAAGGGTTTCATTTGATGTGTTTCACTACCATGACCAGTTGAAGTGAGGCCTCTCAGGTGTACCGGACACTGAAACTCGATCTCACGAGAATGGGAAGCACAAAAACCTCTTTGTCTGCGCTCTTTCTCAACCAAAGAGCTCTTTCTTGCTTTCTCAGGAAGTGATTCCCACACACACGCTTAGGCTCCAGATCCCCCGCTCAGGGTTGGGTGGGGCTGAAAGGTCGAAGGTCAGTGCCAGGGGTCCCCAGCTGGAGAACGTAAATCCTGGCCAAGCAAGCTTTCATGGCTGCTCAATTAATGAGCTTTTCTCCCTCTGGCTTTGCGCTTTAGTGGAACTTGGCCTGTGCTTTCCTACTCAAGTGACTTTTTAAAAGCGCCTTAAAAGCCAGAGGGAGTTACATGTGAAGAAGAAGCTGCTGTTTATGACTGTGTTATTTGTCTTTTGTCGATTGTCTTGGATTTTTAATTAACGCCGATTTAACGTGTACTGGTAGCATGAACTGTAAGGCCAAACCTGAAATAGCAGAATTTATTTATTTATTTATTTTAGATGGGCACTTAGAAAAGGGAAGCTGTTATGATGAGGTTTCATGGTGCCTCATAATGGGTTCCAGCTCTTTCATCTGCTTTTTCATTACAGGGTATACCAGGAGGGAGCCGAGCCCTGGTTTACAGTGAATGAAGACTACAGGAAGCAACAAGGTAATTAAATAGAAGAGTACACTGCAGGTGTTGGTGTGTGTTTACGTGTGTATGAACATTTAGGCGAATTCTTGGACGTGTTCTGGAAAGCTCAGTTGTTCCAGAGTGTGTTCTTCAAAATTAAGCAATCTCTATCTGCACATAAACAGAGGTGTGTTTCTCAGTCAGTATTTGTGATTTAGGAGAGGATTTGCAATTAATCTAAAAAACACTTTTCTTTAAGATGTCAGCAAATCTTTTCTTGGGACATGAGACTATTTTCCAGTTTTTCATTACAGGAAGGAGAAGCATGGCCTTGCACGTATTTTCGCCAGCGTTTCAATGGGTTTAGACTTGTTTCAACTCCCAAAGGCTAAAAGACAGAAACAGGGCAGAGAGCTTTACACAATAAAGCACAAAATAGAATCTTATCTTTATTTGTACCAGTATGCTAATATTTTATAAGATCCTTTCTCCATGTGATCTTAATGTTTTAAAAAACAAAAAACACAATACTAGGATTCATAACTTACATTTACTTATCTGTGATACACTCTCTGGCCCTGTCAGTCAGATTTATGGCTGAATTATTCAGGATTTACACTAAATCACTTCATAAATCAATTAAATCCTAGGCCTTTACCAGAAAACAGTGCACTTGACCCCAGAGACTGCACTGGGGCGTCTGAATGCAGTAAATCATCATGTAGGCTATGCTACAACTTTTTAGTTTTCATGGTTTGACTGGAAAAAACTGGGCAAAATACCAGTAATAATACATAATTTAAAGCAACTGATCCTTTTTATTTTTGGTCACATGTTTGATAGCTGGAAATGATAACTCAAGAAAACTAAAAAAAAACTTAAAACACCTGGTGAATTTTATAAAGCACACTTTTCTTTTTCTCCTAAGGTTCTTCCTGTATAAACTTCTTCCTGTATAACAATATTTCACAAATTCGTCCAATGGGATCTCTGTCATATATGGGCTTAGGGATGATTTTAATCAGTTAACCATCTTGGATGTTGCAGTAATTTGCTGATTTGCAGGTATCATGGCATTCAGTGTGTAGTTTTAAGCTGCTGGCCAGGATTCCACTGGGTGTAGCTCACTCATCATGACATGACGCAAGCAGGAAGCACCTTCGTAATGACAGCCTACACCAAGTCCTAAATATGTGTTTGGACAATAGGGGCTGAGTTTCTCAAAAGTGGTGAAGCTTTAAGCATTTATGGAAATAGTATTTCCCAATAATGCCTTTCATCATATGATGGAAATTCTCTCCAACACCCCAAAGCCTTCTTCGGTTTGGCCAGCTAGATCCCTACAATGGAGGTTTAAAGGTATTCAAAAGGTAGAACCCCTTTAGGAAGCTAGAACCAACCAAAGAACCCCATTCTATTCTTGAGATGAATTCATAGTGCTTAGAAAGTTGTGGACATATTTTAGCTTTACTAAACTAGACGACTTTGTATGTGCTGCTGGTGATCCAACAGGAAGAATACAAACACTGGGCCTCGTTTACAGATGAATAGATCTGTATCCAGTTTGATAAATCACTTACAGAAGCATTTACTCCTTCAAATTGTGATGCTGTATTCAAGAAAATCCTACCACTTCGAAAAGATGTCCTGAATTTGACTGACTTACCGCAATTTAGGAAGCACTCTTTCATCATTTATTCTGTGAGCGTTTTGCCTTTTCGGGAGTTACCTACATCTTGAAAACACTTTGTAATTTACAGGCGATTGGTATTTATCAGCATATGCACGT
>CM074949.1:3448094-3469022 GCA_037577455.1 Pangasius macronema
CAGGAGCCAGTTGTCTGTGTATGACAGTATCCTGATGCCACTGGCAATCAGGGAAGACAAGGCTGCTTGCATACATCGCACCCAAAGAAGGTTGGGTACCAGCAGTGCAACTAAAGTTTTTATATCTGTGATGATATCATCAGGACCCATGGACCTGATGCACCTGCAGTGTTTTAGCTGTAACACATCCTGTTGCCAGCCTCTATCCTTCATGGATGTTCTTCAGTGGTGGTGGGTAGTGTTAATGGTCCATCCTATTAGATAGATGATGGAGCACTCAGATGCCTACTAGGGTCTTGAGGGCATGACTCTCCCTGCTTTAAAGCTTGTGCAAAACAGGCCAGACCCTTGTAGCATTGTAACACATTACCAGGTTGGAGTGACCTAAAAGTGGCAAAATGTCCATTCATGATTCTAAAACCTTTGCTTTCATATCCAAGGCATCTTTGGTGGCATGCAGGGCAGAGATTGCAGGGTTGAGTTGCACATGCCCAGAAGAGATTGTGCTAACCTCACTTGATGCGAGTGAGTTTGAGTAAGCTGCTGTCCAAATCCACCCCCACCCCACCCCTTAGGCAATAGTTCAACACTGCAATTCAAATGCTAGGTCATTATCAGCCTGGAAAAATTTTCCTGATGCAGCTGCAGTGTCTCTCAGAAGTATGAGGAATTCTTCTACTGTTCTCTTCTACTGACCGGTAACCCGATCTTCCTGCCGAAGAATAGGGTTGTGCTCATCAGCCCCCACCAGATTCAGCATTTGTGACAGTTTGGCCTGTGGCTGAGGGTCAGTTGAGCATATCGTCAGTATCAGCATTACCATGCAGCCAATTAAGAGGATATCTGAGTTAGGAACTGCATCCTTAAGATGGTCAATGCCAAGGCACTGACACCAGTTGCTTGAGCAAGAGTCTTGTAGCATGGCTCATTAGACTAACCACTTGATGTAACATGAAAAAAGGAGAAAATCTGACCCAAGGGAAGAGAACAACGGAAGTGGGTTCCATTGTAGGGAGGGAAAACCGTCTGCAACCCCAGAGCTGCAGCTTTATTGGAAATCCAGCTAGGTTTGAAGACTCAGCAGTGAATAGTACATTGCACAGAGAGGAAAAATAGTACAAGTTCATAGATTGTTGCAAATAGCACAGTAGCAACGATAAGGGAAGGCATACTTGAAGTTTTGAGGTGTTCTGTAAAAAAAAAACTCACTCATAAAGTATGACAATGGTGTTTATTGCAAATCCTGGGTCATGTGTTGCTGTGTGACTTTGTTTATAAGGTCTCGGTATATGTTTGCATGTGCACAATAAGGAATCCACGTAATTGTCAGTGCCCCTGGCTGTTAGGAGGGATGAAATAGAATTCAATATCTATATTATGCGACGCTAAACAGTTTCCATGTAACTGTGATTTAACGTGTAACTAAATGTTCCTTATGACTTAATGGCCCTACTGACTCCCATAATAACCATTTGTGTGTTGTGTGTAATGTTTAATATACATAGAAATAATGAGGCTTGAAATAAACATTGGGAAAACGTCTTGGCCCATCATGTGCTTCATTTAAGATTATACTGATACAGCAAAACCTCAGTAAGACAGTGTGCTTGCTTAGGCAGTGTGCTCATTAAAAAAAAAATAGTGACAACATACAGTATGTGGTATTTATATATGTGATTTGCAATATTCTTCTGGAACCTTTAAGAATGCAACTAGGTAATATAGATGTAATTGTAAAAATGGAAAAAAAAAAAGAAACCTAGCGGTGAAATGCTATCCAGTGTCAGTATTTTCAGGTTGTACATAAATCGGTTTGTAAGCACTGAATTAAGTTCTTGTGTGATGTGGACAACTTTTAATTAATTAACAACAGGCTGATTAATAGGTCCCAAAGCACTGAGAAAATGTCCATACTGCAGTAGGAGGTTTCAGAGAGTTGTGCTTCATTAAAAATAGCAGAAAGTGGCATAAAATATACTGAATTTAAAAAAATAAATGACTAAAGTTGTGTTTTAAACACAAACTGTAAATTATTTCAAAATTAATAAACTCAGCTAAACTAAAAAACAAGCAACTCGCTTATCTACGTCTAAAGAAACATCCATTCAAGTTCTTGGACAATTATTTCTGGTATTTAATTTTAGTCTTATTAGTATTATATTACAAAACAAATGGTCACTTCAGCACCAGTGGATTCTTTAGGCTCTCTGTATCTGGGTTCTGGGACTCCTAAAGAAACTGGAAAACAGATCCTACGGTGCAAATTACAGAGGCTATAGCCCAAAGATTGTTGGTAGTGAAATAGTATGTACTGCTAAATATAGTGTAATGACACATACATACATATTCAGCAAACAAAGAGATCTGCCCTTACTTTTCACTTATCATGTCATACTCTTTGTTGACTTTGGCTCCCTGTTATAATGCTGCAAGATATCTGACAGCTTGACAGCACAGTAGGTGCTAGAGCTACCAACATTGCTACAAATCACACTTCCTCGGGTTATGGGTTCTTACATGACAGAAACCATAACTCGGTATTTATGAGGAACATATGGGTCCCTTTATCCTCTTACTGGGAAGAACCCTGGATGGATTTTGGTAAGCTATATATTTGTTTATATCTGTTTCTATTCTCATTCACTATGCAGATTCCTGAATGTAAAGTATTTGATGAATGGATATTTTTAACATGATAATTTCTCTGATTATAGCATGGCTTTGTTAGAGGGAAAAAAGTTAGATACAGCTAGATACCCATTTGACCTTCAGTGGAATGACCTCCTTTACAATGTGTGGTGGGATTATCAAGACTAGGGATGCATTGATACCATATTTCAGACCGAGCATGAGGACATTAATCCATCAGGAACATCATGGAGCATGCTATTTAACTCTGTTTAGATCTGTTTCCATGGTCATGCCTTAGGATACTAGGCTCATTCTTTATAACGTTAGTGAGTTTATATTAAATGAAGTGCATTAGCTAGCTCCAACTCGGATCAAGTAGGCTTGATGTGGATTCTGGATTTTGCGGATTTTGCTTCGCTTTGGAAGATTGCTTCCGTACAGCTGTAAAGTACAGTTCATTGTCTTCACTGTGTTGAAATCCCTCATTGTCAAGAACTGATACTGGCTGATCATCAAGAACACCATACAGGGTAAGAACAGTTGTTTTTGTTTTCGGTATTAATGCATCCCTAATCTGCAGCAGTCCAAATAATCTATTCTGATGGGTAATGGTAAATGGTGACAGAGAAAAACCCATCATAATCTCAGCTAGTTCATTACACACACCACACCTGGCAGTGGAGACTATCATAAATCTAGGAGTTTGATCCTAAGGCTTTGATCCAGCAACCAGGATTTGCTGGCTTTGAGTTCCTTGCTTCCTTTACCTGGATCAAACTCAGAAACCATCTCCTGCTGTGTCTTCATCATTGCTTGTCCTCTCTTTGAGGTGTGTTGTGCTGAGAGACTGAATTTGAAAATTGGTGATGATAATGAGGTGGTAATTAGTCCTGTAAATGCTGCCAAAATGCAGATGGTGCCACAATCCGTATTCTTGCCTGGAGTATTTGAAGATAGGTATGTTTCTGTGTTGATAGTGAAGGTGTGAGTATGCTGTTTTCTCTTCAGAGTTGCTCACTCAAAGCGCTCATAGTTCCTGGTTTGTCTTACTCGTGGTATCATGTCAATTAATAACCTGTGGCAAAAACAATAGCGTTGACCATTCGGCTTATTCACCCCTTATTGTCTTACAGCATTCTACCTCATTAGGAGCAAATATGCCAAATAAAAAAATTAGCTTAACTTACAAACAGCTCTAAATTCCTGCATGGTCTTGCTGCAATAATTAAAGCACTTACTTTATTCCATAAGCTAGAATGATGAGGCCTATCAGAACCCCAGTGGTGCCATCCAGGAACCAGACAGTGGGCTCGTGGCGAAATACCTCAGCGCTGATTAGGATGGAGAAGCCCATGATGCCTCCAACCAAGGAGTTAAAACCTATACAAATAGAAATCAAAATTCATAGATATTAAACAAGATGTTTCTTTATTGAAATTTATAGTATAGTCCAAAAGTCTAACCCAGACAAAACTTGAATATCCTGTTTGTATGTATTTTGCTATTATTTTTAAAATTGTAATTCAAACACATTTATCTCGTAATACACACTGTCAGTTGTTATGGCCTTATGAATTTATTTGGATTACACACACTATCATAATTTTCTGAAGCTCTTTTGACCTTGACACGGTAATCGGTTCTAAGGTCATGGTTTTCAAGGTCAACTATGAGTCCTTTTCCCGATCCTCTGCAATTTGGTGCTGGTGAGTTAGAAATACCTCATCACACACTGTGTAACACCATTTAAAAAACAGCATTGTGCTATGAAGCTCAAACAAACAGCAATACAGAACTGTCTTTTTTGTCAGTAATTTCTTTGTAGTCAATAGAAATCGGTTAACTAAATGGCCAATCAGAACAATGTTAAACGTGTGATAAACATACTTACTGGGTATTGTAATGATGCTTCTGTCACTTTTACTGTTGTTAATGTGACTGTTACAGTTGTTACATTGTTTAATATGACTACATTATCCACAAGTTTGGGTGGTCTGCTCTCTGTTTAAATATGAACCCCCTTGATCTTAGTTATGGCGTGCTGACTGGCTGTCCAGCGGTAAGATAATGGCCCATCTTGGCCTGGTGCAGGAGGAGCTGGCAAGAGAAACCAGGAACAATCTTGTTCTTAGCCCCACCATGCAGCTACTGACAGCCCTCTGATTTTATGCCACTGGTCTGCCACTGCATGGAGTCGCTGCCACTGCAAGACTAAAGCCATGGGCTTAGCAAGGCTGCGGAATCCAAATCTTTGCACGTAAAAAACAAATTCCACAAAATAAGGATGCACTGCATAAAGCCGATTGGTTTCCATGATATTGGAAATATTCCTGGCATTGTAGGTGCAGTGGATTGTACACTGATCCCCAGAAATACTCTCAGCCTCTTGAGCCCTTTCTACATCTGCATAAAGGCTTCTCAGCATTGAATACACAAATCATATGCAACAACCAAGGCCTCATTACAGACATTGTGGCCAAGTGGTCTGGGCCAATTCTGGCATGTGTCAGATAGCAAAGGATGGTGCATTTGCTGGTGGACACGTACTGGGTGACAGCGTGTAACCAGTCTGTACATATTTACTGACTCCGGTCTTGAATCCCCAAACTGACACTGAAGAGCAATACAACAGCACACATTGGAGGACATGCAGTGGTGTAGAGTGAGCTTTGGGCATTTGGAAAATTTTCCAATCTTCCATTTTCAGTGCCTACAGAAATCATCAAGGGTGCTTAGGTTTTCACCTTAACCTAGCTGTTCCATGACTCAATGCTAAACAACGTTGCGGTGCATGCTGGCATACACATTCCCAAAGAAAAAAGATGAGGAAGGGAGATGAGTAGACTGAGGAAGAAAATGTTCCTATTGAACTACCAGGAGAGAGGACAGAAGGAATTGACCAGGCTGGCTTGGAAACATGAGGGCATATCGGGAGAAATGTTTATGCCTTATTTGTGTAGCCTACTCTTTTTTGTGATGTGTGAATTGTGTTGGTTGTTGGACTTTTGCTGCATAAATACACTCCATGCCATTTCCTGTATAGTCATGTTTTTACTCAAACGAAACTTTATTTTCTAAAATTAATGACACAGCCTGAAAATGTATCTTTTTTTTTATAGATCCTTTAGACAGAAATCAGTAAAATCTATTCAATTTTCCCATTTTTACTTGGCTAAGTAACTCTCCTGGTCAGAGGGCAGTATAATTGGCACTGAAATGGAAGGCCTGGTAAAATGTAGCACCACCACGAAAGATGTTTGGCCTTCTCTAGCTCCTCATGGTGCCTCTCGCTGTTGTAGCTCTTCATGTTTCAGCTGGACCTGCTCTTTTCTACTGCTTTCCTTTTCAGAACACCCACAGGTTTTTAATGTTGTAGCCTGTGCAGGTGGAGCCCTTTGGCTGGGCTCTGCATAGGAAGGCCCAGGAGATGATCCAGGTCTGGTGGAGGGATGTTCAGGGGATGCAGGTTGTGGTAGGGTAGATGGGAACTACACCTCCAGAGATTCCTTCAGTTTTTGTTGAGCCTAGTATCCCCAATACTCTTTCCTCTTCTGGGGTGAGGGCTGGTGTAAGTAACTGCCCTCCACCAATCTTAGACCTCTCTTTCCTCAGCTCTCCCCCCTTCTTTTTGCCAGACTGGAGAAGTCATGCCATTTTTTTTCTTACCTCAGTGCCATATCTTTTAAAGACAGGGTAGGCACCTTGTTGTTTGCAATGTTGTCTAAATTCTTCTTTTAGTTCTGCATTTGTTGAAGTGCCATAAGCTTTGGAAAAGAATATGTCTTTGTTTTTTTTGTATTTCTCCTAAAATTTGGTTTATCTTCTTTTGAGAATCATTGTGGAATTACAGCATTTTCATAGTTTATGTTCATCAGGCAAAAGGGTGATGACATTTTGTCATTGTATTTCAATGTTGAACAGTTTTGGCCTTGGATTTGTAGAAGGTTGTTTTGTAGTATTATTCTTATTCTGCTGCCTTCATACAGTGATGTCTTGACACGTTGCGCACATTGCAAACCTCCATCAAAAGAAGCTCTGAAACAGCAAGACTGTGTCAATGTTTGATCACTTTTTGAAGAGCCTTTCTTCTTTCAGATGTCAGAGTTTTATTTTTTTTTTATTTCATGTCCTAATGTCTGCTAACTTCACTACTGTTCTTGAGAAAGATATGCACTTTTCAATAACACAAGTTAACATTAAATATGATCAAAGCTTTAGGTAGGACTATTGCATATGACCATATTACTTGCACGAAAATAGCTTTCAGACCACTTCTGTTCCCGAGTGGAATAACAGAAAAGCGTTTTTCCTATTATCTGGAGATCGCGAGTTTGAAACATGATGATGCTGCAGCCATCCATGGTTAGGAGCCTAGGGAGCAAAAGTGGTCATGCTCTCCATGTAGGAGGCATGGCATACTTTCTTTCCCCTGTCAATCACAGAGCAATTGTGAGCATCTGTGAGCTCATGTATGTGGAAGAGGGTAGATAGCAGTTTCCTCTGAGTGTGTTACACTGCCCTGTGACTGAGCATGAACAGCAGTTTGAAAAAATGTGATTGGCTAGCTTCTCATGTCTCAGAGAGAGCACATGTTAGTCTTCACCCTCCCCGGTAGCTGTTGTATGATAGCAGAGAGATGGCTGGTGGGTGGGAATTGGCAAGTGACTAAATTGGGAAGGAAAATGGTGAAAAATTAAAAAATAGAGTTGTTTAGGGTTTAATTTAAATTTGTTGAAAATTATTATTAAATTTGTTTTATACGTGATCCCTGACAGAGTTTACACTCACCTAGAGGAAACAGGTAGCACTGTGAGAGTCATGTTCTTGGACTTCTCATATGCTTTTAACACCATCCAGCCCATGCTGCTGGTTGATCAGCTAAATACAGTGCAGGAGCTTCATTGATAGCTTGTGGAGTCGTGTCAGTGCAACCATCTTCAACTTCAACTCCAAGAAGATGAAGGAGATGGTGGTCAAGAAGTAGCCTCTTTCAACCCCAATCAGCATCCAGACCTTGAGTGACAAGTTGGGATAGAAAGTAATCGTGGACAGCCTCTACAAGAAATACCAGAACCAACTGTATAATCCGAAGAGGCTGAGGTTCTTTGGTGTATATGGAAACTTGCTGAGCACACTCTGTTTTGTCGAGTGCCATCTTTATGCAGTTGTGTGCTGGAGGTCATTAAGAGGGCTGGCTCAGCTCCTGGGCTCACACTGGACACAGTAGAGATAGTGGTGGACAGCAGAGTTCTGGCCAAGCTCTCAGCAATCATGTAACGCCACTTCCACCCTATCCATAAGACAAGTGTGTTGCAGAGCACACTGAACAGCAAGCCTTTCTTGCTTCAGCACAGTCACACTTTGGCAGAACTGCTCTCCCTGCAGCCATTAGACTGTACAACAACGTCATTCACCTGCACTTAATTCTTAGACTGTTTAATATGTACAGTTTAATAATATACTATGGGGCACGGTGGCTTAGTGGTTAGCACTGTTGCTTCGCACCTCCGGGTTGGGGGTTTGAATCCCTCCTCCACTTTGTGTGTGTGGAGTTTGCGTGTTCTCCCTGTGCTTTGGGGGTTTCCTCCCTTTACTCCAGTTTCCTCCCCTAGTCCAAAGACATGCGTTGTAGTCTGATTGGTAGTTTCCAAATTGTCTGTAGTGCGTGTGTGTGTGTGTGTGTATGTGCGATTGTGCCCTGCGATGGACTGTAACACAAAAATTTCACATCTGGGATTGACAGAATGTCATCTTAGGGAGAGAGAATAGAAAATTATAGAGGTCATAACTGGTCAATTAAACCATTTACAAGTGTCTAATTTAGGCATTATTGAACAAAGAACAAGACTTTAATTAACCTCTAATACGTGTTCCTTAAAATAAAGTGTTACCAGGCCAATCATTACCAAAAGCCCTTGCTTTAGCCCTGAGATAACTACTCATTTCCAGAACTGGGTACTTGGGATTTTGAGAGAAATCTAGGATCAGGAGTGGAGTGAGGGTGTCAGAACAGAGATGGCGATAATTTTCGAGGGTACAGCTAACTGTGAGATGGTGGTTTCTGAGGAAGAAGTTTGTGAGAGACGTAATCAGTGCAGTCAGAAATGTATTATTCCTTGAGTGCTGGAGCTGTAGTTGCTTATTTACCTGTGGTACAGACACCTTGATCAATCAATCACTCAGTCAATCAATCAATTAATCAATTTGTTACATATGGTTCGCTTGAAGATAAAAAGCAGGTCCAGACGGTTTCAGACTGGTATCAGCAGAATACCATTTTCAAGCTGAACATTCAGCAACCAGTGCTACTTACGATGTTTACTATTAACCTTTATTTAAACTGTCCTTAAAATCACAGTATGGTCATACTATCAGTAAACGCTCCTCCACAACACTGCTGGCGATGAAGATGCTCTGCTACACCAAAGCTGCTCATTGTCCATACAGAACTTTAAGAACACAGTCATGTCATCTGTTCCTTAAAGTGGAGAAGATGATATCTAAGTGGGCCTTTATTGCTCAAAATGATGTCCTGGCATCCTTATTACGTTCTGATCATATCGATTTTAAAGCATCAAGATGAAAAGTTCAACTAAAATAATTGGTAAATGTAAAATAAAGTGGTGTGTCATGCCATTTCTTATTTACATTACTGCTTGTGCATATACACCTACCATCAGGAAGATCCACCGAACATGGGAAAATGCCTTTAAGCTTCTATTTATATTAATATTTTGATATTGGAAGTACAGAGAACGAATATGAGATACAATGAATATTTGAATATTTTCAAAAACTGTTGCTGTAGCAGAATAAAGTAAAATGGTTTAGATCAGTGGGCTATCCGTTGCTAATTAGTGAGCAGAACCTGAGGGTTTAGGGTTACTGTTTATCGTGTGTGTGTGTGTGTGTGTGTGTGTAGCTTACCGTCAGTGATCAGAGCTCTGCTGGTCAACACCCTCCCCAGCATGAATTTGGCAATGGCCAGAATGACACACAGTATCCCACTCACAATAGATACGCTGAAGAGGAAATCATCCTAAGAGTAAAGAAAAACGCATTTCGCCTTTTACTGACTTTCATGTAGCACTACACCAGTGTTTAAGCGTACACGATTAAGGTGTAACATAATATCTACATCAGTTGCTGGAGCATATTAATGCAATGTGTGATGCCTAATGGATTTTCACCTTAAGCTTTCCACACTGCTTGATCTTTCTTGCTTTGCTTCACATATTAGTTTTCCCTGCTCTTACACACCCATTTAACCTCATGAAGAGGTCAATGGACTAATGAACCGAGTCAGGTGTTGGAGAAGATACAGAAGGAACAAAAGGTATGCACAGAAAGCTGAAGAGTTTAAAAACACTGTCTTCTGGAAATGTTTATATATAATGCCATATTTTTTGTGGAACCTCTTAAAAAAGAGCTGAAAGTCTACACTTCCATCACATCTTGATTGTTTTATTTCAAATCCATTGTATGATATGCATCAACTTCTCTTTCAGCTGATAATGTTAACATTCGATGGTGGGTAATGCTGATATTAGGTATCCTTAAGGAGCCTCACTTGTGGGTTAAGCAATGAATGTCAATCAATGATATTGTCTCTTTGGCTTCCGAATGTTTGGTTTTACGATTTGGCTGTTGCAATTGTCTCCACTCCCTGCCAGATTAGTCAGCTAGTGAGGAAATGGTGACCAATTAAAAGCTGAAAGTGCTGCTTTGATAAGTCAGTGGTTCTGCAGAGCCTTTTTAACCATTCAGCAGATTTGGTGCAAGCAGGTAAAATTGTCCGATCTGCAATTCTCATGATATCACCATATTGTCTGCATTTTACAAACAAAGAAAGCTGCAAATTAGTAAGTACATTACATCCTGGTATTTTTTATGACAAGATAGTATTTTGCATTTCATATGCAGTACTGTGCAAATGTTTTTGTTGGAAAAGTAATGTTTGGAAATGTAAAAAGTTTGTATACTGAACCAATAATGCAAAAGTCAAAAGTATACATCCATAGCAAAAGTAAAAAGAGTGCTTAAGACTTTTGCACAGTATTGTATGTACACTTCCCATCCCTGGGTGGAGGTGGAGGCTCCGTAGATCAGAAGGGTGTTACAGTTGCAGTCAAACCCTGTCTTAAATGCATCTGTGTTAAAATATATAAGTCACGAAAGAATCCTAACAGTATAAGTAGCAGTTTGTTTCTGAGCCATCCATAGCATCCATCTATCTATTCTTTGGCAGGCACCAACTGTTTACCATTTGGGACGGAGCCCGGCATTGCTTTCTCTTCTATTACAACTCCAATTATCTCTCGCGCTGACACATACACAAGGACAGCACATTTTCTCTGTCCTTCGCTTGTATACACGACACCTCTGTAAATCTCCACGGGCCAAAAGATGATACGGAACTTACAGTAGAAACTGTTATCGGTGTGAATCCTCTGCTGTTGAAGAACGACAGCATAACACAACCTTGATGTGATCCTTGGTCAGGAGGAAAAGGAATCAGAGCAATGTGTGTGTTAACAGGTGAAAATCTCCATGGTTGACAATGATGCATCAGGTTGAAGTAGATTAACACTAATTAAACACAGCTGGGTAAAGCTACTCGGTTTACTTCTACAGCACAGCCATCAGAATCTGAAATCACAGTCTGTGTGAGAGGAAACCGGGCTGTTTTCCACTGCTGTCTCTCCTGGCTTGAGCGAATGTGTCTACCACCCTCCCACACAACAGCCAAGAAATCTATTCCACTCCCACATTATTAATCTGCTCTAGGTTGTTCCCCGAGCCTGAGTCTTGTCTGGCAGGCTTTCATACTTGGGTTTGAGGTAAAACGTAATTTCATCGAGCTGAACAAAGGCTCAGCTCAAATGTTCATGTCAAGACATCTTTTTTTTTTTTTTTTTGGAGGTCTCTCTATTACAAATCAGTCCCACGCTTCAGACTCCTTCCTGGACATCTAAATGTTTCCTAAGCCAGCCATTTCCCTTTTATTAGTTTTTATATTATTTCAATACATCATCCAATTCAATTTTATTTGTATAGCACTTTCAGCAATGTCACAAAATAAATCCAGAAATCTGGATGTATGTAGATTTAGATCCTTATTGAACAAGCCAGAGGCGACAGTGGCAAGGAAAAACTCCCTGAGAAGAAATAGAGAAGAAACCTTGACTCAAGAAGGAAATCATGCTCTTCTGGGTGACACTAGCTAGGCGTATTATAAACAATTACAGTATAAAGGTGTAGGATGCCTGGAAGACTAGTGGTTAGGCCACAGCGCTCTCACCACTATGGCCCAGGTTTGATTCCTGGCCAGGAAACCAACTGCAGCCACTGGAGTTGTGTGCAACAGTGTGTTCTCAGTACTGGTCCCAAGCTCAGATAAAATTGGGGAAGGTTATGACGGGAAGGGCATCCAGCATAAAGCCAGTGCCAAAACAAATATGTGGACTAATGACTTTGTTGGTTTGACTTTAGTCTAGACCTGTATACTGTTGTTGTTGTTCCTCTTTCAGCTGCTCCCGTTAGGTCTAGACTAAAGTCAAACAGCACTAAGTGTGTAAGGATGAGCACCACTGTCTTTATGATTACAGCAGCAGTTCTTAGGTACAAGTCAACAGTATCCAATTCAGATTATCCTCTGAAGCAAGGATGAGACTTGGGTTTTGTGTTTTTTGGGAAGTGTGAATATGTAGTGTTTCCATATTAGAACCATCCAGAGAAGCAAAAAATAAGTGTGTCACAAGTGCAGAAGCTCCAAGTCGAAGAGGTATCAGGATGAATCAGGCATATCCAGAGGGCAAGAAGAGCCACAGCAGTAGAAGTGTGTAAGGACATCATAATCAGGTTCCTTGAGAAGGATTTGTCTAAATAAATCAATCTGGAATTTGATTAATTGTCTTGAACTGCCATTCAGTAGATTCATTTTGACAGGCTGATCAAAATGTAATGCATTGATTCTGTTGGCCAAACGTTCAGTGTCAAATAGAGAGGCACTTCGGACTAATCAGATGAGAAGACGTGAAGTGGTTGAGGTTGGAGCTATTCTGCAGGACTCTCAATCATGCTGAGCATCATGTGTAAATGTGGTTTAATGGGAGCTTCTATGAATAAGAGGCCTGGTCAGGAATTTGCTGCAATTTGCATGCTAGTTTGGTGTTGTAACAGCCTTTAAATGAGAAAATGAATGGGGGAAAAAAACAACAAAGTTGACAGGAAAATAAACTCTATTATAAAAAACAGTTTCATTTGGGGAAAAAAAAGTCAGCTTATAGTTTCACACACAAGGACAAAATATGAATATCTTAGTGAAAGGTATTTTCACTTTCTCTCCACTCTTCTGGGAAGGCTTTCCACTAGACTCCACTAGGCACTGATGTTGGTGAGGAGGTCTGGGGTTAGGTCGGTGTTCCAGTTCATCCCAAAGGTGTTCAGTGGGGTTGAGGTCAGGGCTCTGTGCAGGACACTCGAGTTCTTCNAGCTCGCTTTGTGCACAGGGGCATCGTCATGCTGGAACAGGCTTGGGCGTCTTAGTTCCAGTTGTATTCTTCCAACTTTGTGACAACAGATTGGAGAAGGCTCACATATGGGTGTGATGGTCAGGTGTCCACAAACCTTTGGCCATATAGTGTATATGTACATTATGATGAATGAAAAAGTGGGGCACTGCTAGAGACAGTTCAATTTCGCTATTCTTTGCCATTAAGCTATACTGGTAGAATCTTTTGGGGAGAAAGATGGTCAATCAAGGCTTTGCAATTGTCCAGCTACACTACAATGAAATAATTAAATGGCTATAGAGAAGATACGAAAGAATTTTGTATTATATCTGATGGCACAATTTGCCCATAATGTTAGCAAAATAGGACAGCTAAGCACCAATGCTAGACTACATAAAAAAACATAATTGATTTGAGGTTGATTGATTTGACTAGTTGTTCTGGCTGTTTGTGAATGCTATAAGTAACACTTTGTAATAGTTGGAAAATTTTCTACCAGATGCTACCACTCCAGCAATTTTTCAAGGATGCATCCCATTATTGCCCTTGTTTCATCACCATTAATCTAACAAAAGAGTGAATAACTCTGCACTAAAATAAAACAATTCTCTATAAAGGTTAAACAGGATCCCAAACAACCCAAACGTATTAATGTCAATTAAATTCATTCATTAACTTCACTTTTACCTTTACAGTTTACTAAGCCCACCCTGAGTGAGTGACTCTGTGCATGGCCTTCATTATATTCCATTGGAGATATACTGAAATATTTTATAACCTAGAATTGGTCAGTAATGACCAAATATTAGAAAATAGCACGCAATGTAATAGCAATCGAAAAAAAAAAAAAACAATACTGTCTTCTCCAACTAGAGAACTAAATCAAAATGGTGGAAACTTCATTTATCACTGGAGGACGAAACAAGGCTCTCTGATGAAATAATGAGGTAAAGAATTCATTTCGTGTAATGAAGACGGACCTGTGATATCTGCACCGCTGCAGCAAAGTCTCTCTGTCTCAAGAGCACTGCATCTCATTCTCATTACCATTTAATAGGCGGAGGAGATGAAGAGAGTGCAGAAAAAAATAACGTGTCCCATACTTCAGGGGGAAAAAAAAGAACGTAAAATATTGTTGCTATATTTAGTCTGAGCCTTTAAATTATCCAAATGTGGGCGAAGAACACCCTGATATGTATTCTTGCTTGGTCTGAACAGCTGTTTTTGGGAATGAAAACAGGTTTCTGTTGCTTTCTGTCTCACATATACCATTCTGCCTAATACTAACACTAACCAGAGAGTGAATTTTGAATCGGAGGCCTGGAGTTGTGCCGCATCACTAATTGGATGTGTTTAGACCATATAACAACTGCAGCTGGTGTTGGGTTGCTAAGGCACACTGTAGAAATGCCAAACTGTCGAGGCTAGACATGAGGACTTGTTTATCCTTCGGCAATCAGTACCACAAAATACTGGTTGCCAAGAAGAGAACTATGATGCAACACAAATAATTTACTATACAAACTGTACACTAAGATACACTAATTACAGGAGGGTGACGTCAAGTAAGTGGAACTTGTCCTGTGTGAAATAATATACAGGTAAATAGTGTTTAAGACTAGTAGTGTTGCCACTAGTGTCTGTCAACATTATGTCTCTCATAACAATTTACCCTTCAGTGTGTGGATACATTTGAATAATAATAATAATAATAATAATAATAATAATAATAATAATAATAATAATAATACATTATTGTGAACTTCCTACATAGACATGCTTTTGAGTTAGTTACCAGAAGAAAGAACTGTTGATGTATGTACTATATATATATATATATATATTGTGGAAGTGGGGGTGTGGTCAAGCGCTGGTTTGCGAATAGAGGGCGGAGCCAGAGAAGGTGCGTGGTAAGAACTGCACACCTGAGGGAAATTGTTTTAACGACTGTGAAACGAGCGTGAGAGTGAACTCCTTCAGAAGAACTGCGGAAGAGTCTCCAAGAAGCTCGAAAAAACTTATCAGCTCATTTCCTTGCCCAAAAACTGCCCAAATTTTACCTGAGAATGCCTATTTTTATGCGCTAAAATATCGACTTTGTTTATTTTAGTACTGTTTACTGCTCTTTATAGGTATTTTATAGTAGAAGTATTTCATTTCTTTGCATGCGCCTAAGACTTTTGCACAGTACTGCATATAAATAAAGTGCTACGGATAAACAATCACCTGAATGTAACAAATTCCAGATCCGATTTATGCAGCTTTTAGATAGCTTCCTTAAATAGATTAGATAGCTTCCTTGGTGTTTTTAATTATTAATTCTATTTTATACAGGTTTAAAATGAAGGACATGTGAGGTGCTGTAATGTGATGTGATGTGATATTCACTCACCACTTCAGGCAGGAGCTTGGTGGACAGATCATGAATGGCTTTGCCCATGATGCACATGGAGGACAGGATGAAAATGACCCCCAGTATCACACAGGCTCTAGTGATGGTGACAAAATTCATTTAAAATGACTGAATCCTAGCAGGACAATTAGACTATTAGACTATTTCTAGCTACTAGCCTGGTTAGCCTTAAAGCCGTCAAGTATTTTCCCTTGCATTTAAAGATTTTCTTATTTTTGTATTGCCATTTCTAGGCTTTCTTCTTATTTTTCCAAAAACTGCAATATAACTGCTCAAACCTTTGCCTCCGCAATAAAAGGCTGGATATGCTGTACACAGGCCTATCAATCCTGCTCATAATAAGCAGCCCAAAAGCACATATCCTGTCTGTGACATTCAGCCATCGGGCACCAATTGTTCAGCATTCAGGATGAAGCCTGGCGTCCATTTCTTCTCCATTACGACTCCATTAATCTCTCACTCTGCCACATTCGGGAGAAAACGACATTCTCTCTGCCTCTCACTTGTATACTCGACACCTCTTAAAGTTATTATGAGCCAAAAGAACTAGATTAGCAGTAATTAGAAATGAGGAAAAATAAAATGGCTTGACTGATATCATGATAGAAAGATACTTAACATCTACATCCCTGTTAAATACTTTAAAACTATTACTTAAGCAACAAAATCACTTTGATTTCAAACTTATATCCTATCCATTTTACCCAAGTGTTACACCGTTCTCGAATTTCCCTACAGCACCCAGGCAGATCTGCATAAGGTTTTCCTTTATTTTACTTCTGGAACATTTCAGCGTTTTGTACTTACATGTACTCTCTGTGGGCTGAATGCACAGCTGCTGCGTTGCTGTAGCGCCAGAGCACGATGACGGATGACAGCACGTCTAATGTGGCATCAAACTGAAAGTCAAATGGCCAGCCATTTGTAAAGAAGATAGGCTTTACATAGGATTTTTGACCTAGAATCTGGAGCACTTTTGAAATGGTGTGCTATATATTTCTATTTTACTGAAATTACTGTTATGAAAACATGATCTCTAAATGGGACAACTAGCATTTTTTTTATATTTCAAAGAGTCTGAGCTTATGTCCTGATGTCACACACCACAATAATACTGCCTTGTAACAATCAAACTCTTCGACTTCCGGGACGAAAGAATTTGTCTCATTAAAATCCATTAATCAAATCTGCCAGTTCCAAAAATCCTGCTTGATTCATTTGCATCCATCACAAGTTAAAAAATTAACTAGTCATATTAAATGCATATTAATGAGAACTTACAGCAAATCCAAAGGCTGATGCACTGTGCCTCATGAAGGACACGGCTAAAGAAGAGAGAACAAAGAGACAGTTAATAATTACCCAATGAATAAGTAAACACATGAGTGCTGATCATATTACATCTATTTTTAGGAATATTAGAATATATATGTATAAAAAAAAACTCTCTTGCACACATTGTATCTTAAAGGTATTTTATCCTAAACCAATGGTGTCCAATTTATCCACAAAGAGCCAGTGTAGATGCAGGTTTTCATTCCAGCCAAGCAGGAGCCACAGCTGATATTCAACTGATAGGTTTCTACCTGACTAATTTGTCCACCTTAGTCCTATAGGGAGAGTTTCTTAGTACCATCTACTTCCAGTGGGGAAACTTGGAATAAGTTTATGAACCCCCAGAGAGATACCATCAATAGTGATGTGATGTGCCACAATGGCCACTCATACACCTTTAATGTAGATGGAGAGTTGTTTAACAGCTTCCACTAAAGGTCTGTACTACAGGCGTTTGTATTTATCAGTGTTTTCCTTGACTGTTACGTGACAATCCTCAGTCTGACGAAGTAGGGTTTCTCGGTTTAGTTGTCCGTGTCCTCTAGGTCGTCACTCACGGTTTTAAAAGGTCCAGATGAGAGGAAGGAAGCTGCCAAGGTATCATCTCAGCACCACAAGGCCTAGTTATCGAATTCTGTGCAAGTTGGGAAGAATCAGTGGTTGAGGCGGAAAGGTATATAGTAAATAATGGGGCCAGACATGAGGTAGTGCATCTTGTTCCAATGGGTTGTGCGGCTTTGCTAGGAATAATCAAATTGGCAATGTGTTGACTTAGTATTGGTGAGAAGGTCCATCTGTGCTTTGCCAAACTTTTCCCATTGTAGACAAATCACTCTCAGTGATGGTAACCATGGGTGGGGCCACCTGAAGGGCTTCCATGCAAAGCAAAGAAAGCAGTCCTATCTTGTGTCACCTTAATTGTTTTGATAAGTGGATGACTGTCCCAACAGTGTCCAAGCAGACTTGCAAGGCTCAGTACCAGGGAAAAAAAAAATCCTGGGACAAGATGGACCTCCCTCAATTTCAACTGATGTGAATGTACTGATCTCACACCTTGGAGGCTTCACACCACCTGTGAGGGAGACATTTCGTATTTCTTTCCAAGAGGCCACCACTCTCAAGCAGATGCATTGCATTAGGAAGACCTTGCATCACCAGGAAACTTGAGCCTGTGCCCCTCTCACTGAGATGAGGACATGTTTCTGCCTAATTTATTTCGAGTTCAGTCACAGGCTGACTTATGAAAGTTTCTTGGTTTACAGCAAGCCTAAGGAAACTACAGCTGCTGCTAGCCTCTAACACCTAGCATCCTCAGCAGGGTCCAGTGCAGCACATAATGACCAGGCTGAGTTCAATTAGTGAATGCAATAATGTCCACCATATGATGGGGCATCCTCAATAAAACTAACTTCATGACGATGAACTGTTTTGGCGTCTTTTCGGTGTTTATGAGCTCTTCTTGAAGTTCATCATGAGACTATGTTTCGTAATGTGAGCAAGGAGGTGAAATAGAACTGTCAGCTGCGTCCTCTGGTTTATTGATTGTGGTCTTTCCATATTTTGTATCAGATCTCCAAGTCTTCACAAAGAATGATTACAAAACATAAACCAAGCAGCCTGAGACAAATATAATGTAAAATGCAATCAATCAATCAATAAACCAAGCCTCCTATTTAATGCTATTTGCTTATGTTGTCAGTGTTTCCTGGTCTTGTCTCTTACCAACACACTCAGTTAATTAGTCTCACTTCTTACTTGTTTGTGTATTTAAACCTTTAGTGCTTGCGGGGTGAAGTATTGTATGTGTGAATGACATCAAGATACAAATGCCTAGCAACTAGGCTTTAGTTTCTCCCTTTTATGTCTTTTTTTAATGATTTTCTTTTAATGATCTCCCTAGGTTTTAACCCCACCTTCGGATTCTAACTATGATTGCTGATTATTGTTCCACTAATAATCATGTTTCGAGTGGAAATTTGCATTCTCTCATGTACCCGACTCATTAGAGTCACTCAATCATTGGACAGGGAATAAGACATCAAGTAATGTCAAAATCTAAAAAGCAATAGAGCAGGCACCCCGTGAGAAGCATAGTGGGAAACCTGGTGAGAGTGAATCAGTTAGCATGTTGTTCACCAAAACAAAGTTCTTCACCAAAACAAGGTCCATTATATTAATGAACGTGGAAAGATGCAGAATGATAGCGACACTGAATGGTGCCTGGCTAAAAATGCTACTTTACTGGCACAAGCAAAATACATAGAAAAGTGGAAAGGGAAACTCTCAGTAATCGTGCTGGGAAATCTGTGTACAACATGAATTGTTTCGAAGGAGTCAGTGCAGGCAAATAGCACAATAATTACGTCCATAAATGGGCAAATCAAGCATGCAGACCATCAGTTGCTCCTGTTTCTAGCTCGTTCTTTTTCCACCAGGTTTTCTATTTAACATGGCTTACTACAGACATAACTGTCTCCTTCTGAGTGCCTTGTTTGTTTCCCTTCTTCTCTTTTGAGGAAAGAAGCTTCATGTTCTATTGATCTGTACATTTTAAATCCACAGCCAGAGCACGATGAGTCACAGCAGCACACCTGCCAGGCATCTCACGCAGCCCAGGAGAAGCTCCATCTTTTCTGCATTGTCCAAAACCTGACTGATGGTATAACGTGTGACCTTGACTGGCTCTTAAGTCCCCTGGAATACAAATGAGCCTCTGAATGTTGAAGAGCCTTTTATCTAGGCAGTAGATGCATGGACGAAGCTGGTGCATGGACAAGTCCAGTGGTGTTCTTTTAGCCATGGCACATTACAAAACAGTGCTTCTTCAGTTGAATGTTGAGGATGTCCATAGCTGGAGAATCAATGAAAAAGACATCCAGTCTTTCAGTCAGTTTATATGTGGGTGGCTTTCCAATATAGATTTTTGAGTGTTGGTTAGGAGATCCCTTCACAACGTCACCTACATGTACAGCAAAGCTGATGTAAGAATCTTAAAATCTCTTGACATGTTCAGAAATATTTGCTACTGCACTAAAAAAAGAGGCTTGTGTGAACAATTTTGGGACTGAGAGCTCTGGACAGCTAAAAGGGTATTTCTATTTTTTATGTTTTATTTTAAATTCTCCCTTTGCAAGTAATTGGTGAGATGAAACACCTAGAGTAGCAAGAAAGCACCGAAGACAGCTTTGTCAGCTTCTTTAACTCTTAATAACACATTCATTTGCTCAAAATGTCAGTTTTATTAGGTTCCATGTACTGACTTCCTCATATCTAATTGGGGTAGGTTTCATTTCCTTCACATATTCATCACAAATTTGTTCCACAACCAATAATGGTGCCTCTGTTGTGTTTCCTGCACTTATTCAGGCTCCTTTATTGCATATCACATTTCATCGTTTCTCTTTTCATGATACAGGTAAAGACCTTTAAATTTAGAAAGAAATGTGAAAGCCTGGAAAGTAAAAAAAAAAAAAAAGGCAAAAAACAAAACAAAACCTGGAAACATACCAGTCAACTAAAGTAATTTAGGTTCCTTATGTAGATTGGTGCTTTAATATACAGTATAATGCTATCCTCTAATAAGATGAGAGTCTTGAAATAAGTAGGACTCCCGTTAAGAACACGGTCTCCAACAAGTCTATATATTGTTGTTACATCCTTATTTCCTAACATAGTAATAAATGAAGTAGTAAAAATAAGCACAGTGTTTGTTCTCTGTTTACCAATATATCAAATATATCAAATATATCAAATATTAGATTTAGTGAATGTAATGTCCAGTAATGTGCCTCGTGCCTGTAATATATTATGTATAATACAACTTTGTATTTTTTTTTTTATAGGGGATGCGGATGACATTGTGATCTGTAGTGAGAGCAGGGAGTAGGTGGAGGAAAATCTGGAGAGGTGGAGGTTTGCGCTGGAGAGAAGAGGAATGAAAGGAATGAAAGAGGAATGAAATGAAAGCCAGTCGTAGTAAGACTGAGTACATGTGTGTGAATGAAAGGGAGGGAAGTGGAACAGTAAGGTTACAGG
>CM074949.1:3490924-3511942 GCA_037577455.1 Pangasius macronema
CTAACTACAACTACAACTACTGACTGGCCAGACCTTAACTTTTTAGAAACATTACTGTCTATAATCTTCATGATCAAATGTATATACACAGCCATTCATAAGTGTCATCATTATTATTAGATCCATTTATTTATGTCAAGATTTGGACCTGCACATACAAGCGTTTTATTATTTAATTATTATGAAGACAACAACACCTATGGAATTATGTAGTGACGAAGCATTGAACAAATCAAAACTATTTTCTATTTAGCAGTATTGACAATATTATGGATGAAGCTTTGCGCCCTCTTAGTTCACACTCTCATTTTCTTTTGGTCGAAGTACTCCTCGAAGTGGATCTTCAAGAGTTTATCCGGCTCGTGGAGTGACGAAGAGGAGCCCAAATTTACAAATTGTCAGGCCGCATCGATCCACAAAGTCCAGTTCCCAGCAGACACCGTGGCCTACAAACATAGCTGCTTGGGACTACATTCCCCAGATCACACACACACACACACACACACACACACACACACACGCTGCTACACTCACAGTCACTGATCTTCTGATTCATAGCATACCTGTGATCAATCAGGCTCTCTCTCTCACACACACACACACACACACACACACACACACACACACAAGGACTCACACACACAGAAGTCTTTAAAAGACACTTTCAGAGACAAACATTGCAAAGTATATGCTCGGTTTTGTCTTTGTGCTCCTGATGATATAAAGATTTTCTATATTGATTGTCTTTCTGATTTTGACCCTCTGAAGTTTGCTGTTGACGTTTTTCCCTCGCCTCATTTAGCCTGTTTGCTCATCAGTTGACATTTAGCCTGTTTTTGACAGGAACCTGCTTTGCTTTTCGGATTTGTTGACCTCTGTGCGATTAAAAGCTGTTTACCGTCTTCGCCTCCAGTACACAGCAGTTTATTTTTTTAACTATTCGTTTTAAGTCAAATCTATATATGTAACAAACACATAAGGAAATTCCTACATGAGCATGGTATGTCCATCATATTATAGATATTACAGCTCTGCAGACCTTGAGCCTTCCCTCAGTTTAACCCCTGGTTAAATAACAATATTATGGTGAGAGGTTTAAGATTAGGCCAATTTAGGAAGGAACAATGTGCCCTGTAGTGAGAGAGAGATAACGCGCCAGTGTGACCCTTCATTTCCAGCAGCTGAGAAGCCTCCATTCACTATTTTGCTTGTCCTTGACTAACAAGATAAAGAACCTTGTCTCAAACCCACAAGATTTTCCATGTCTCATGAGACAGCCAGTTTCATCTTTCCCAACTACTGAACAACAATATATCTCCAAAAACATATCTATTAATCTATTATGTAAATGTAATCTTGTGGAAACACAGGTTGTTTTCGAGACTAAGCACAGCTGATCTGCCCTGGTTCTCTGAAATAAAATGTGCGCTTGAGAGAAGGCACGATGAATGGGCACCATTTATCAGTCTCTCACAGTTCAACACACATTTACAAAAGTTCCGGTGCGGCTTGAGTTATAAGGGTGGTCTAAATGTTTAATTGAGCTTATAGAAGATATTCTTCATATTCACATGTGTATGTTGATAAATGCGGATCACTCGTAAAGGCATAAGGTGCTGATTTAGCAACACCCACAAATCTCCATAAAAGGCAATGCTCACCATGAGCAGAAAATGACAAAATGATGACTAAATGGTGAAAAAAAAAAGAGATAAATCTTCCAGTAACGCAGCACATTGGCTATCACAGACACGTTATCTCTTCCTTCTTTTATAGAGCACTATTACTTTTTTCAGAATGATGAATAGCTCGTCTTTATTCGTCTTAATTTACGGATTTGTTTTGGATTGCTTACTTTCAAGTCATTATGACACTTATATAATCCGTATATAAAATTGTATGACTTTATTACACCAATTATATGATCTGAAGCTGATCAATTAAGGTTTACATTAGTGAGCCTCTTTATGCTTAACTTTACTCAGGAGGTCTTGTGGGACATGAATTTCTTATGTTCATGCTGGTTTATTAATAAATTCATTTGTGTCCAGCTTGATAAATGAAGAGCAATGATTTCATACCTCCTCAAGCAGGTTCTGTCAAATAAACTATCATTCCTGGTCTGAGGAACAACTTTCCATTACGAAATGTAAACTGATGAAACAAAACTTACTGAAGGCCGCCACTGCCAGGATGAGCGTCACCACGATGGAGAGCCATGATACCCATAATGCTTTCTTCCTGTAACTCTGAGCTTCGTGCGGCTTTAGACGCATACTGCTCTCCAATAGACCTGTCAGAAGAGGTGAAAAAGTCCATTGAACATAACTTGCCATTTTTTTGTGTAGTTGGCTTCATTTAACGATCCCGAATTAGAGTTAGGTGACCAGGTACTAACTCGGTTCATACGGATTTGATGACGTAAGTGGAGTGTGAAGAACCAAGAGGAGAAGGATCTGTTAAATCAGCTGAATCAGGTGGTCTGCTACAAGATTTAAAGCTTGTTGACTTGTGTTTGTCCCTAAAGCAGAAATTTGTTCTGTTGCAAAGCAAATACTGCAAGGAACCCAGGTAGCACACATGTGGGGATTCCCCTTGGTAGCATCTTTTTACCAGTTAAGAAAACAGTTAAGAAAAATGTGACTTACAGCAACAGCCCAGGCATATTGAAGAACCTTCCATCTGTTTAGCACAGTCCAAGTCATTCCATCATAGGAAAATATGTCTAGAGATGCGAATTCCAAGTCTACGAATTAAGTCAATTTATTACATTTTAAAATTCCACACAAAACAAACTAATGTTTTTGTGAGGCAACATGCAGGTTTACAAATGATGCCCAAAATGCCAAACAATCCGCCCTGTCTCTCCATACAGACATTAACGAAGGGATGTGATCCAATAAGCTGTGGAGCAATGAAACCACAGAAAACAACCTACACACTGCGCACTATCTAAGCAAAGCCTCTTCTTTGTCCAAGGAGAAGATCTGTTAATGGATATTTGTGTAGCTGTACATTTCTCCTCCATAGCTGCATAGCATACATCACGTAGTGCTCACATGCTCTTCTCTTGCTACCCTCTTCTTCCTTCCCCATCTCACATGATCTAATTGGTCTGGACCATAGGCACATGCTTATTCTTCCTTAACAAGTCAAAAGACAAAGCTAGCATAGGGCTATCTAAAGCAACATAAGATTATGGTTTATATGGTAAAAAGCCATTACCAGTGATGACAAAGGAAAACTGCAAAACTACTAACTAGCAAACTCTGAGGTCATTTTCCATGGAGGAGTGTGAAAGCTGTTTTTGAACCTAGGAGCTGTCCAAAGAACCAGTTCCTGGCCCCCAGCGCTGCACACTGAGTAAAGTGTTGGTTTAAATTGCCACATTACTTCCTGTTTCAGGTTTTGAGGTTTTGTGTGAAGAATGCATTCAAACACAAGGTCCACAACTCATAAATACTCTGAGTTTTATATATATATATGAGAGTAGCTTCAACTCAAAGGCCTCAGACGTTGATCAGTGTCAAGCTAAAAAAAAAGAAAGAAAATGAGTCGTCCTAACCTTTCATACACTAAGCAACTCTTTCTGTCCTTTGAGTCGTAATCTTTACTACATAGAGATGATCGTATCAATAACAGTATCAGCAATAAAACCACACACTCATAGGATTTAGCACTGTAACTACTTTTGTGGTGTGAGTACTGACACTGAAAACATCGCTAAAGGACCAAATGAAAAGAATAAAACGATATACAGATGAATCTAGTCCCATTTTTACAAACCTGTGTGCACGAATATGATGAGTTGCACGGTGAAGCTATGGTTAGGAAGGAATTCTTCAATGTGAATGCAAACCTGAGATAATGAATGAGCCCAGATTTGTTCCTGGGAGCGGACTTACGTATTTGGACCCAGTGTGAAAACACCCTGAGAGTTATACCCTGTTTACGCCAGATCTGCGTGTTAGTCAGGTAGAAGCTCAAGGCATTCACATGACTTAACTGACCTCTAAATTATCCTGAGCTTGATATGGTTTGACATTGAAGAAAAGAAAACTAAACAAAACAGATTCCAGATTGCTGATGCATTCATTTTCCTCTGCTGTACAAACAAGTATATCTCCGGTTTGGAAAATGTCAGAACAGTCCAGTTTTGTTATACGTCTTATTTTCAGTTACGTCTACTTAACTTTGGTTCTCAAGCAAGTCACCCCTGCCTGTACCAGCCACTCTGATATAAACAAACAACAGGGCTGGAAGTCATGGTACCATTCTGACGCCTCTAACCATGTAGCCCAGACATCAGCAGCAAATGAAAAACCCTTATAAATTATTCAGCGGCACAAATTGATTGCCTGGGGTGATTTCATGTGCCACAGAGCCACACTGTGGCACAGCGTTCATGGTCAAGGAATACTAATGCAGGCGGTGGAGGATGATGAGATGGTCACTTAGGGTGGTGTTCACGAATCACGATCTCCCCCTGCATAAGTAAGTGACTCTATCTGCAATATGCTGTACATTAAGAAAACGAAGATGCTTAAAGAGCATCAGTCCAGTCATTCTGATGAGTATTGCCCAACAAAAAAAGGAAATGAATCCAATGTTCTCAGTAAATGACGTTTCGGACATGTCACTCTTGGCCTTTACCTTATTCTCAGTACACTGCAGTATTCTATTTAAATGGCTTACAGTGTCTTATGCCAGAACTCCTGCTGTGTCCTACTCTGATCCTCCTCTTGTCTTCCTCTTGGCTGGCTCGGACTCATTCGACTGCCTACAGAGCCATGCTAATGAGACAGCAATGCCATTAAGAATATAAGGCTATGGAGAGCAGACTCTGTCATACAGTACCTTTGATGCTACATTCAAAGACTCTCTAAATTACATTAGCCGGGACAAATCAAGTAACTCACGCCAGGAATGTTGCCAGACTCACTCATAATCAGAACATGGCCTTGAGTATGAATGGGAGAACTGAACGTCATGGATTGTGATTCAGTTTAGACGAACAGAATCCTGTATGAATCTGCTGTGGTAACGCTTTATGCATTATGATTACATGTGGGTAACTGTATTGTAATGCCAAAAGTATGTGGACACCTGACCTTCACTCCTATATGTGCCTGTTGAACATCCCATTCCAGCTGTTATAATGAGCTCCACTCTTCTGGGAAGCTTTCCACTAGATGTTGGAGCGAGGCTGTGGGGATTNCAGGGCTCTGTGCAGGACACTCGAGTTCTTCCACTCCAACCTTCACACACCATGTCTTCATGGAGCTCGCTTTGTCATGCTGGAACAGGTTTGGGCCTCTTAGTTCCAGTGAAGGGAAACTGTAAAGCTACAGCATACAAAGACATTCTGTACAACTGTGTGCTTCCTGCTTTGTGGGAACAGTTTGGGGAGGAACACATGTGGGTGTGATGGTCAGGTGTCCATTTAAACCTTTGGCCATATTACTGGGAATTCAGAAGTGATTCAAATATGCTCATACCAAAGATCAGAACTCCTGACATTTAGGTGTGTAGTGCATACGTTTGTCAGTGCTCCCGATGATGTTTTCAATGATGTGCAATATTTAAGAACATAAATATATGAATTAGCCCAATCTCACAATTTTAGCCTCTTCAATAAATTCACTTGGATTGTATGGCTTGGGTCTCCAATATTCCTCTTTAACCTGGGAGTATATAGTACTTTTACTTCATGACATTAATCCAGCCTGCAATCTCAGCACTGTAATGAACTGACATCAGATTAGGTGTGTACTGTATTTTAATAACACCTTAATACCTTAACCTTTTTATCCTTTTTTTTATGTTCTCTAAAGCCAGTCTGCATGTTTCACTCTCACACATTCCACCATTAGGAACCGACCCTTGCTCTGCAGCAGTGGCTTGCTGATACCATAGCTACCTTGGTATTTCCACCCTGTTATGTCAGCTTGTGCTTCCTAACAGAGTGGAGTAACCATGCAACATGTAGATCAGCCATTTATTTTAGGGAATAGGGCATGCAGTGTATACCTACAGTGTGTATGTTTCAGTGCCTGAAAAAGTCAAAGGTATTTATAACAAGTTTTTTTTTTTTATTCCTTCAGTGTCAAAAAGGCATCACATACAAGGAATGAGAGAGAGAGAGAGAGAGAGAGAGAGAGAGAGAGGGTTTATTTTTAGACAGATACTCTGGCTCAATATAGCACCTACTACTTTTTTTTTTTATCAATGGCAATGATTGGCATCTTCAGTGAGGACTAACATACTAGGTTTCCTAAAATGTTTGGGAGTAATGTTGGATGACATTTTAGGTGCAGAGTTAAAGAGCAAATCTCTTTCTCACACACACACATACACACACACACATACACACACACACACACACAGAGAGAGAGAGAGAGAGAGAGAGAGAGAGAGAGAGAGAGAGAGAGAGACTTAAAAAGCTATTTCAGTGAATCTCACTGTTCTGTGTGCTCTTAATTGAGCTGTTATGCCGTTTAATAAAGGTTACATGAGGCTTTACCCCCAGACAGAGCGCGTTATACAGGCTGGTGAAGGAAGCTTGGGTGTGCGTGATGCTTCACGCATCTGGAGGTCCGACTTTACCCTAATTATTCCTGAAAGTAAACACAGCTGCAGTGTTAGAGAGACGGATTTACCTTCTCCCTCCACGCTGTCGGTGATGTTCATCTCCCGGTCTGTCTCGGTCCCGCTCCCCGCCGCCGGGTCCACCACCTCCACCATCGATTCCGGTACGGGACACGGAGCCGAGACATCGGCCATGATTCAGTGTGAAATAAGACCCTTACAGAAGTCAGTCTCACACCATCCAGGCACATCCGACGCCAATCTGCACCACCACAACACCCCGAGCCGCTATCAGTCCAGTCTGTCGCACTGATCTGAGTCTGTCTGTCCAAGCTGCAGCGCAACACTCCAGCTGCTATCACTCCAATCTGCCCTTATCTGCCCAGGTATCCGCCAGATCTGCCCCTATCTGCCCTGGTGCCACTCCAATCTGCCCTTATTTACCCTGGTATCAGTCCGATCTACCCTTATCTGCCCCGGTATCAGTCCAATCTGCCCTTATCTGCCCCGATATCCTCCCGATCTGCCCTTATCTGCGCCGGTATCAGTCCAAACTTCCCTTATGTGCCCCGGTATCAGTCCAAACTTCCCTTATGTGCCCCTGTGTCAGTCCAATCTGCCCCGGTATCTCTCCGATCTGCCCCCTGACACACTGATGTGCTCCAGGATCTCCCGGATCTGCCCCGAGTTCAGTCTGTCTGACAGTCGAGGGCGTGTTTCCTCTCTCCTTCTTTCAGTCCAAGTTGTTGTCAAATGACTGAATTTTCCATTAGAGCGTTTGAAAGAACGTGAAACGCATGTTTGTGTGTGTCTGTGTGTGTGTGTGTGTGTGTGTGTGTGTGTGTGTGTGTGTGTGAGCGCGCGCGCGCGTGCACCATGTTGATCTGATTAGTGTCTGATTACTGTAATTTTTAACCATTTTTCTCTGTAGTCTCTAAATTACTCATTGGATTTCTTGGTCCAGAATGCCATGTTTCTGACTGCTCACTGACGGAAATGTCAGTCATTAGGCAGCTGAAATGCAGTTAATGACTGTGCACCATAACCAGACTCAGTTTATTCATTGGCTGTGTTGTTTTTGCAGCAGTGCTAATGTTGCTGTGTGCTTTGGGGGACACCTGGGGTGACTGTAGGCTTCTACTTTTGTTTAGTTTCTCAAAATCCATACCACCTACTCTGACCAAACTTTGACTTTGTCTGCTACTTTGTCGAACTTTGACTTTGTCTGCTGCTGGTTTCTTGTGGCAGTGCTCAGGATGGAGGATGGAGATGGTCGAGCCGGTCAGGCCCTGTGCAACGGGGTGCCAATGCACCCTCTAGACATAAACGCATTCGTTCAGCAATTCGTGCTAAAATGCTAAAATGATGGACAAATATAAATCGTGCAGTGAAAGTAGAAGAAACAGGAATAGAAAACTAGAAAATACTAAATGGTGCAGAAACTGTTAGATGATTGTACAGAACCTAGCTCCCTGCACTGCCAAGAGACAACATCAATTATCCGGAAATCAGCACAAGAAAGCGATTAGCCCTAATGTTACATCCACCAATGCGGCTCGTCATGGCCACAACACTGACCCCTGCAGCTCTGCAGATCCTGCCCATACTGACTCCAACGCCCATCAGGATACCAGGACATCTGCGACGTGGTTCAAGGCAATAGCAATCACCCAAGACAGATGGATTTCAATTATATAATCATGATATATGCCAAGAAAAAATCCAAATGAGTCTAAATTGGTTTTTTTTTGTCTTTAAAAAAATGAATAGTCTTTACTAAAGATATATGTGATATATAATATAGTACTATAGTAATATGTTAGAATGTTTAATTCTGCTATTAGTTAATGTATGTGTGCTGGCAGTGGTATTTGGGGGGGTTGGGAGGGCCTTATGTTCAGTTGCACCCGGGCCCATGAATGGGCTGCGCCAGCACTGGACCCAGTGTCCCCATCAACTGTGCCTGGCATCCAGTGAACACGCTGGGACCCTAACTGGCCGACTACATAGTTCTTGTGGAGGGGCTGGTGATCTGGAGGCCACATATCACTTCCAGGGAGGGCCCCTTTCTGTTTCATCTTTGGTGCAGGCACAGGCTCTTGGGTCCTCTTGTGGCAATGCCAACATCCCAACAACCTTGTGGGCTGCTTGACAGACTCAACTCAAGCGTTTCTCACTACACCACCTCAGGAGTAGCCTAGTGTTGGTGTCCTGGTGCTGGAACCACAGAGCTGTCTTTAGTGCGGTCAGGTGCCTGTGTTTGGGTGGAGTCAAGTGGTACCTGCAGTAGCTCGGATCAGCTGCGTTGCCATCTTCTCTGCCGACCACCTGTTGATTCTCTCCACTGTGTTCAGCTGAGCCTTGTAGAATTCCCAGGTGCTGAGTATATATACCCAGTTGCCCCTGTAGATCTCTCTTTTTTAGCTGCTGCCATGATGGTGATGTCGCCCCTTTCTCCACGTTCTCCAGATCTTCCGAGTGCTGGACTGTGAACCTCCTGGCTGGCTCTGATTAGAAGTGCTGTTATGCTGTCAAAAAGGACATTGTGCCTTGTCCTGCTAATTCAAATGAATCTACAACATTCTTCAAAACAATTACTTTACATCCACACTTTTAGAAAAGGGGCTCCAGGGGTTCTTTGAATAGTTACCCTGTCTAGCTCGGTAAAGGGGAGCTCTACATTAACTCATTATAGATGGGAAACCCACTCATGTACAGTTTTACATAGAAGGACAAACCAAAAGCAAATATATGTATATATTTTGGATGATAGATGGGACTGTTTTGTTGTTGTTTGTTTGTTTAATAGTTTTTCATGAAGAGTGTAAAATGAAGCCTCTTCCTAAGTCATATTTTGAAACTAATACCCTCGTTACATAAAGGAGCCAATAGGGGGCAGAATTGGTGCAGGATTTCATGCTATTTGTTATTGCTAGTCTTTTCAATACAGTTATGAACGTTCTTGTGCCAGTTGTATACAAAACACAACCCTGTGGTATAAACTGTGGTATAATTAAAAATACATATTTTCAAATAATATAGTGGTGTGATTCTCCTTGTTTGGTCAGTATGGCTAGACACCAATGGGAATGCGGAGTGAATGGTTTTGATTGGTCAGTATGATCAGGAAAGGGGACATGTATTGACTTTGAGTTGAGCTGAGCTTCAGGTGCATGGGCTGGCTGTATCCTCTCTGAAACTCTGTGTGTTCAGGACTTCTAACTGTGTAGAAGATGAAGATTGATATCCATAACCATATCTTACCCAAGGAATGGCCTGATCTAAGACAGGTAGGGAAGCTCAGAGCTCAAGAAATAGATTGTAATGTGAGCAATTGCATAATGGCAGCTACATCTGCAATGTGAGTGTAATTATTGCATAAAATCACTTTTTTGTGCAAGACCCGTCTGTACACACCAGCTTGCTTGGACAAATCAGCAGCAATAGCAGGTTTTCTGTCTGTAAGCCTATGCATTCCCATTATTTTTTCCTTTATTTATATACGTCTGTGTTAACGGTGAGCTCTGCAGAAACAGAATCTAAACCTTGCTTTTGAAATGTGCTCTAGTGAAATATTAATCAGTCAGGACCTTGGCCTTTCCCACTAATTTGTGTCAACAGAGCACAGTAAAGGTAATCATTCCTCATGCTATCTTCATCTCAGGCTTCAGAATGGTTTTGATGGTATATAAAATTTCTTAGTCTAGTATCATAAAATTTCTAGTTATTTTTCACATATACACTCCTGAACTAAATCTTAGGACCGTGGGTACTTTCTGAAACTTTTGATCAGCTGATGAACAGCCTGTTTGAGTTTAAATGCAGGTCTCAATAAATTGCCTACTCTCTATTTTTTGCCTCTTGCTCTTGTTTCTTCTTTTGACATTTTGAAGAAGTTCTTACAACCTGGTTACGATCCACCAGTGCGCAGTGTGAATACTTGGAATATTTTCCCTGGTCTTAAGATATTTATATATATATAGTTTGCAAGTACTTGCAATTTACTGCAGTCATTAATTATTATCATTACTGTTACTTATATTCAGACTGTTAATTTATTGCTATTGCATTTTTTTTGTCCATTGCATCATACTGCATGCATCATGCTTCTTACCTCTACCTGTATACTGTTTATCTCAACTAACTGCACCATAATTCTTATTTATACTGGTATGCATCATACTGTTTCCCACTGTACACTGTTAACTCATTCCACCATAACCTGGTTACCTCATTTGAATTTATATATACACACACATACATACACACAGTACATACATATATATATATACATACATTATACAAAAATGATGGAGGTGGTGTGATGTGTTGAATTCTCTACTCTGATTGGTCAGAAGGTGGTTAATTTTCCTTAATCATGACTTTACACTGACTCAGTATAATCCTCTATGCATTATATTTTAGCATTAGCGTTCAGTCAGTGAGATCCAACAGCATTTAACATCATTTATTTCTCCCTACTCATTTTTTATATATAATATATGCATTAATATTTTTTCACAAGCGGTAGAATGGACTTCTGCTCCCTGTCTCTGCTACTTGGTAAAATGTATGTACATAGACCCCAGTACTAGACAGCTGACTAGTTATGTTGCTAACTTAACTTCATTTCTAGTCTGAAAGCTTACAAGGAGAAACTGCATATATCACACCTCCCATATGCCTTAGACCATGATCCCATTTTGACCACTGAAGCTAAATGTAAACATTTCATCCATATTACAAAGTATGCGTTTGGTCCAGTATTTGTAGACAGGGATGGACTGCAAATAAGCCAGTGACATCTCAGTTGTTTAAGTTCTGAGTCAGGGGTCAGGGGTCAGGTGTATAAATCCATAATCACAGTCCAAAAGACAGGCATGCAGAGGTCAATGCTGAAAATATATCCAGTTATATGACAAGAATGTTATGAAAACTTGGATACTGCTAAGCAAGGTACATGACTGTGTAAGAAATAAAATATATGATTACAAATACAGGTGAAAGAAATACTAGCAACTAAAGTATAAGTGTATAGACTATACACTATCTATAACTAGTTTTTGTCTTTATACTAGAATAATTTTTCATAGAATAAATAATTTTCTTGTATTTTCCAGAGATATGGATATGATGGATTTGTCCAGCTCCACCACCACTGTAAGGTGAGTATGATCTAAGACATCCAGGCTACATTTGATTGGTTTTATAGCACCAGAACTGATTTTAAAATACCCAATACATATTCATTGTACATATGTTTAGAGAACGAAGTGCATGTACAGGTCAGAGCGTGGGGCAGTCGTGGCCTAATGGTGTGAGAGTGGGACTTGTAATCTGAAGGTGAACCTGAAGGTGGTGGGTTCGAGTCTCGGGTCCGGCAGGGATTGTAGGTGGGGGAGTNTGTGTTCACTACTGTGTGTGTGCACTTGGATGGGTTAAATGCAGAGCACAAATTCCGAGTCACCACACTTGGCCACAAGTCACTTCACTTCACTTCACTACATAATAGATGGAGGAAAAGACTGAAGTTTTTAACACTCTTGTCCTACCTAGTGATGATTTCTTGAATATACAATAGGTTTGCCATTTTTATGAGCCAGGCACATAAAGTTTTTAAAGTATTCCACTTTTTATTAGCAGGACTGCGTGTTCAAATGGATGCAAATGAGCATGCACTGCAGTCTTGTGCTACAGCTATACAGACAAAGCAGCAGCTCTGCTTCCTCTGCACCACATTGCAGTAAAATAGTGTAATGATCAGGATGAAAGTAGGGTTGGCTCGCCGTGGAGCTGGACTGTGTGTGTGTGTTGGCTTGTGCTAACTAAGACCCCTATGAAGAATGAGTGGGCAGCACAGGAAGAACAGGCTACCGTTTAGGACATGGGGCCAGATGATGGCAGACGTTATATTAATGAGACAGCTTGATAACCACAATCCCCGGAACTCCGGTCCTTCAGGGTCACATCATTTGATTATAGATTTATCCTGCTCTTTCCAGTCTGACTTTAACCCATTGAGGGATTGATCTAATTGATCAATGTGTGTAAAATGAGGCAAAACACTAGATTTTGGTCTATTCAGGTTACATTATTAAAAACTATTTGGACTTCAGACACCAAAATCGACACCACTGATACTTATTAAAAAACAATATTACTGTAAACATAGACTTATATGTTCTTTCTACCCTCCATTCACTTGTTCATAATTGACTTGTATATTGAAAAGAGGTTGAGGCACTTTAAGGTTACAGCTGCTCTCTGGTGGTTGGAAGTACAAAAAGCAGCCTGAGTATTACAATTCAGCACAGCTGTGGGGGTTTTTATTCTCTGAGCTATTAATCATGAGGTTTATATTCAAATGGGATATGTGCTGTTTTCTTTCTGCGCCTTGTGGTTGTGGATTTAAGTCCATGAATCCATGTATTCCCAGGGAGAAGCCAAAATGATGAAGGATGGGAAAGTGTTCCGTGTAGTTCAGGAGAACTGCTGGGATGCTGAGGCTCGAATACGGGACATGGATAAGCACGGTAAAGCTGTTTTGCTAAATCTTTATTACGGTTCCTCCAAAATCTGTGCTGATTTTGTATTTTGTATTTCTTTCAGGTGTTACAGTGCAGGCCCTGTCTACTGTACCTGTAATGTTCAGCTACTGGGTAAGTAACACCTGGAATTCTACCTTACATGCATTTAGCATCCAAACTTCCAAGTATAGGTATGACATACACAGGTACTATACTTTTCTTTCTGTATGGCATTAAAGAAGTTGCTGCTGCTGTTCTTTCGGCTGCCACAGTGGATCACCCAGGGATCACCCAGGGATCACCCAGGGGTCGCCACAGTGGCTCACTGGTCCTCATATATGATTTGGCGCAGTTTTCATGCCTGATGTTCTTCCCCAATTTTATCCGTGCTAGGGATTACAGTAGTTAATTTCACATTATTCAGAACAAGAAGATGAGAAACAAGTCAGAATGACATTCATAACGGAACTTACTGGGTGACGAGCTTTTCATTGCCTCTACGTATTTGCTTATAGATTTCGGAAAGGAACAGGGTCTTCAGGATTTAGCACACACTTGCTAACTTCCCCTCAGCGTAGCAACTGGAGAATCTGATCGTAAGGATTACTTATTACTGTGTGATGCAGTTTCAGTTCCAACAGAAAAGAATCAAGCTGCTAATAATACATATGGATAAAATCTTTCAAAAACATAAACACTAGATTTGCAGTTACTTTATCCTGCCAGCCATTTGGGTTGTTAGCACATTAGCTAGCATCGTAAAACGCCCGCATGGCTATAAAACCAACACTAGAATGCACTGCTATATTACTCCTGTGTGCCAAGAACATTATATCTCATCAGCTAACCACTACATTATTCTCTTTTTCTACAGTAGTGACTTAATATAAGCTATTGGAACATATGATCCGCTATCTGTATCCTCCTCTACCCTTAAATTTCCTTGACCACTAGCTTGATTACAGATATTGTGTCCATCATATATTACTGCACGTCTATCAAAATCTTATCCATACATCCACTTGTCCATTGAAAAAGGCAAAACCTCAGGACACACTGGACCTTTGTGGGATCCTTAATGACGACCTGGCAGCCACCGTGAGGCGATACCCGAAACGCTTTGTAGGCCTCGGCACCCTTCCCATGCAGGCCCCTGAGCTGGCTGTACAGGAAATGCGGCGCTGTGTGCAGGAGCTGGGTTTCCCAGGAGTGCAAATTGGTTCACACATCAACACCTGGGACCTCAATGCTCCTGAGCTTTACCCTGTTTACACTGTGAGTCCGGTGACCTTAGCTACAAAATATTCAATCATAACATAACATTTCACAACCTGAACCTTTGATTATTTTTTTTGTGTGTGTCCTTTTAAGTGATGGTACTGCCATATTTTGTTCAAATGATAAGCTGCGATTGATTGAGTGTGATGGAGCTATAGAACCCAGAACCAACCAGGAACATGTTAAAACCTGAGGTTGAGAATGAGGATAGTGGATTTCAAACCTGAAGATCAGGCTACACTAATTATTCAATAATGTGATGCACCGTCAGGATCTGAAATAAATAGACACAAGTGAAGGGTAAGTGTGTGTAGGTGTGTGTGTGGGGGCACAGTTGGTACTGTGGCACAGCAGGTAGCATTGCCGCCTCACCTCCATGGCTCCTAATTCGATCCGAAGCTTGGGTTGCTGTCTGTGCAAAGCTTCTGTGAATATTTTCCACTTTTCCTCCAGGTTTTCTAGTTTAGGTGGACTGGCCACGCTAAATTGCCCTCGGTGTGATTGCGTGTGTGACCTTGACCAAGATGACATACAACATGTTGATTCCAAACAATGAATTTTACTTAAAATGTTGGAAAGGTGTTCTCCCTCTCAGCATTCACCAATCATTAATATGTGAAAGGTGACTCAGAGGCTTGATTTATAAGCCTTATTATGTACTGTATGAACCAGTCTCATAGAACTCTAAACATGTACCATATTTAAAAAAAAGTCACTCTGCAAGCTCAGCAGTTTATTTCATAAGCAATGAAGTAACAGCCCTTATAATTTGTTGCAAGAGGTTTGTTTAAAAGCGTTTAGCAGTACATTATACTCAACTCTCTCTGGCCATTTATTATTTAGGAAGAAGTATGACTTTGTGCTTTGGGAAATACAAAAAGCAAAATGAAAGCAATAACCTAAAAAACTTTAGGTTAGAAGACCAAAGCAATGACGTGGCTAGAAGCAAGCACAGGATGCACAAATGCCAAAATGTCTCCATGTGTCTCCACCGTGATCGGATGAGCGTGCTTTGAAGTTCCTGTGTTACCACTGACCAATATAATGAGCAGAGCCAGGAACCAGACGTGAGGGTGCTGGCACTTTGGTTACTTAAGGACAATCATGTATTTATTTCTACAGTCAGTTGGTAATCTTGGTACAAAACAAGGTTGTGAGAGATTTTTTGTTAGATGCTATACTTGTGCACTCTGTGTTTCTTGTGAATCTAGTGTTCAAATTCAGTCCCAGTCTTTATTGACTTTAGCATTGATCTTACTCGGTGTGTTCATTTTATTGCTGCAGTGCCTCAGTGCCATATATTTGATTAAAATATTAATAAAAGCTTCTTACCAGTAGTGCAGACAGGTATGTGTGTGTGTGTGTGTGTGTGTGTGTGTGTGTGTGTGTGGGCAGTGTGTAAACTGAGGAGATCGAGATGATCCATTTTACTGATATAACATTAAAATAAATAAATAAATAAATGGTTATATAAAATCACAATGTGTGGATATCAGATCTACAATTACCTTGTGGACCCGGCCCACTCGGGCTCCTATTCTGTAATAGTTATTTAACCTGGATGCAGTGGATCCAGATCATTAGGGATACGCTCCAAATAGGATGCCAGTCCATCTGCCAGCATGTTTTTGGTATGTGGGAGATGCAATACTGAGAAGAAAGACACACACATGCAAAAGTCCACTATGACAGATTGCAGACTTGAATCCCAGCCCATCGAGCGGTGAAGCAGGAAATGCTCGCTACCTTTTAAGCCACTGTGCTGCCCTGTATATTTCTGTATTTTGCACATGCTTAATACAAAAGAATAAGCACTAGGATTATAGGGTATATACCACCGTGATGTGATGTGATGTGATGTGATGTGATGTGAATGGCTGTAAGTCTACAGGAAGTCCAGTGATGGTATGGTATATCAGATATTGCAATTAAAATAAGGCTCTTGTAGTGCCTACTGATAGCGAGACATGCATATGGGTTAATGTATAGTGTTTGTGAACCCCTCAGGCTGCTGAGGAGCTAAACTGTGCATTATTCGTGCATCCATGGGATATGCAGACAGATGGGAGAATGGCCAAGTACTGGCTGCCATGGCTAGTTGGTGAGTATGAGCTAATGCTGTCACACGATATTGTTAAACCAAATTCTACTGAATTAACATGATGATAGTTCAAGTTCATGAGAAACACCAGTGAAGGGGAGTCCATACGGAAGGCTTTGATGTTACCGATAAACGAGGTACTAGAAACCCCCATAAAAACTAAGATTCCCAAAGCTAAAGGTCTGCTTTGCTCATGGAGGTTGGTTATGAAACACCTCAGATTTTCAGCTCTGATGGTGACGACGTTCTGTTTGATTAATGCCGCATCATCTCTTCAAGGTGGTGCTTTTCCGTATACCATTGGACGGATCGAGCATGGATTCAACGTCCGGCCAGACCTGTGTGCTCAAGACAATAAGATCAATCCACGTAAATACTTAGGATCGTTTTATACTGACTCTCTGGTCCATGACCCGCTTGCTCTTCAGTTCCTCATTGATGTCATTGGGAAGGTACGATTTCTTTCTCATCTCAGGAAATACTGTATATCTGAAATCAAGCTTATTTTAAGTCTAGACAACCGAATGAATTATGTCGTAAGTCCACACAAATCTTTACGGTTCAGTGTCGGATGCTGAAGCTTTGAAACGACAATTAGATGCACATCATGATAGAAAATATAAGTTCAAGTTCTCTGTATAATTTCCACATTGCGGGTGTGACCTTTGAACTCGTTTCATATGAAATTTCAAAGAACTCTTTGCCTCATCAGTGAGAGGCTGGATATCTGGTCATGTGACCACTCAGAAGGAACGCAGGCAAATATTCAAAAGTAAGATATTCGTGTACATATTAAAGACACGTAGCATACAAGACAGTGAAAGGAAGAAAAAAAAGACTTTTACATTCAATATTTCATACTGTCTTGCAATGTCATGGTGATATTTCTGTGTTACAGACACAAACGTGTCTGAATGAGTCTGTCTTTATAAGCTCTTATTTAGTGCACTCGTCTGTTCCAGGATAAGGTGATGCTAGGAACAGATTACCCATTTGGAGAACCTCTTGACCTCGGCCCTTGTAACTATCTTAGCTACGCACTTAAACTGCCGTGTGATTTCCATGGTCCAGGATAATGCTGATATTTAAATCTTCCCATGATGCTTAGATAGTTGGCTGATGAGAACATTTGTGCAGATCTACTCAAATTTCAAATGTTCAGATTTGATCATGTCTGAGCTTTGTCAACACTCAGCTGGAGTTTTTTTGTTTTTTTCCCCACTTATTTGCAGGATAACCTCCTGGCAGGAAATGCTCTCGAATTTCTGGGTCTTGAGAGGAAACAGTTTGAGTGACGTGCTAAGAATTCAGTCGTCTGCCTCGTGGGGGAAAGGACTGGTGTCAGGATATGAAAGTGAAGGTGCAGCGAACCATTTAAAGATTCCTGGAGAGCCGTTCTCCTTCAAATAAAATATATTTTTGCAGTTTCAGTGGTGTGATTTGGTCATTAGTTTCTCATCTGCAAAATTTTCCTATGTTGAAAAACCTAAAGTTATAGTTTCAGTGTCACTGAAGAGACCTTCCAAAAATGTTGAAGAAAAGTTACCAAAAAATCACACACACAAAATGGTACACGCATTTTTAAATCTACTGATGTGAGCATCTGCCATACATTCTGTCTGTCACATACATTACAGCATAGTGAAACTCTTTTCTTTGCAGATCTTGTTAGGAACCTGGGATCAGAGCGCAGGGTCAGCCATGATACTGGAGCAGAGAGGGTTAAGGGCCTTGCTCAGGGGCCCAGAGGTGGTGGCTTGGCAGTGCTGGGGCTTGAACTTTTGACCTTCTGATCAGTAACCCAGAGCCGTAACCACTGAGCCACCGCGGGCCTAAACTGTGGAAACTGACATTTTCCATCTGGCCATTTTTAGACTATAAGAAACTAGTTTCTTTTTTTTTCAGCAGAGACAGAAATCTATTTCTAAATGCCTGTTTAAAATCAGAGACTTTACCTACATTGCATTGCATGAGATTCATTCGGTAGGTTAGTGGTGCTCATTCAGCATACAGCACAACACACAGGCTGTGTCCCAAACCACATACTATCATTCGAAGTAGAACGCTGCTCCATACAGTATATAAAGTAATAGTTGGGGAAACTGATATACTGTACGTAGCTAGCATGAGGGATCTTCATAATCTCTGGCTAAGGTTAGTCTTCGGCGATTGTCCATCTGCTCCAACAGCTCGACTATAATTTGTTACTTGAACTCTGACCAGGAAAAACCAAAGAAAACGCCCCTCAATACGGAATTCCTACTTGTAAAGTCGAAAAAGTCTCCTCAACCCCGAGTTCAGCAAGTGACATCAAATCGACGTGGCTGCTCTACAGTAAACACCATATCACTTCTTTACTATTCAATGAGTTATAATATACAGGAAATGCTAGTATTTGTGTTAGATCATTTAACATACAGACAACTTAGATACGTTATACAGCTGTCTGTTTTGAAGAGGAAAATATACATTACTAGCAAGATTGTTGCTAACCAAAGGAGAACATTGAGGCATCAGTGTTTTTTCCCCACTCTGTAGCTCGAATGCGCAGAGCTCCATCATGAATTCCAGCTTCTGGAAATTCTGGAAACTGGCAAAGCAATTTCCCACTGGGATTAGTAAAGTTCTTTGAATCTTGAATCTAGATTTTTGGTCAAATTATTGCGCGGTCATTGTCAGTGACTTGTCCCAGTTTCATAAGGAATCCAAATGAGGTTCTTTTCATCTGAAAACTCGAAGCATGCTCAAGTGTGCCTCACGCTGGTTCCTGAAGGAACTTGCGTACAGTGACTGAGAGGCACTTGCAGTGTGGATCCCCATTTTCACCTCGCAATGTGATTTATGATCTAATTCTTCTTTGTTTATGATTGTCTAATTTATTGACATTGAATAAGCATTTATCTCAGAATTTAAAGGGTATAATTTTAATATACAAGTAGCCCTTCTTCTTCTTCGAACAATATTTTAGCTCAGACAGTTGGAACCAACCATCTAACATAAATCTGAGGAAGAAATGTTAAAAAATGGGAGATTTTAACCAAGATTTTATTTTTAAATGTTCAACAACCACTTTAACTGCCACTTTTTTTTGGAGTGTCACAGAAATAAACAGAAATATTTATTGAGTACACAAACCTAGCTTCTTGTCAGATTCACTGAAATAGAATTATTCTCTCAGATATAGACGCTGGAAATTGGAAGAAGAGAAGATCCATCACTGATATTTTTGAAGTGTAAGCCTAAATATTTTTTTTTATTTTGAGTCACTTTAGAGGGACTACTGACTAATTATAAAGCAAGTAAACAACTCACCCGCTTAGACATCACTGCTTTGCGACATATCAGAAATGAACACTTGAAATGGCCTGAAAACGTGATGGCTGCTATGCAGACGACACCCAGCTTTATATCAGTCCTCAACACAACTCTCCTTTTCCCACCAACTCCATAACAGCCTGTATTCATGATATAAATGCTTGGATGACCAGGAACTTTCTCAAACTCAACACTGATAAAACAGATCTACTACTTGTCGGTTCACCAAAAAATGTTGCTCCTTCCTGTGCTGATCATGTTAACATTGCTGGGATTTTGGTTCGACCTTCCACCACCGTTAAAATCCTGGGTATGATCTTTGACTCCTCTCTCTCCTTCCTGCCTCACATTTCTTCTCTCACTAAATCTGCCTTCTTTCACCTCCGTAATATCGCTCGTTTACGTCCCTTCTTAAATATCAATGACGCTGAGACACCGGTTCATGCCTTCATCACTTCTCGACTCGACTACTGTAACTCTCTCTTCTATGGTCTACCAAACTCAACATTAAATAAGCTCCAATATATCCAGAACTCCGCAGCGAGGGTTCTCACGTTTTCCTCTCATATTACTCCCATCCTACACCGACGTCACTGGCTCCCCGTTCGCTCTCGTATTCAGCACAACATTCTCCTCATCACCTTCAAAGCACTTCATGGTCTCGCCCTTCCATACATCTCATCCATACTTATTCTCCAGTTCGCACATTACGCTCCTCAGATACCGGTCTACTACACAGGTTAGCATCGTTTGGTGGACGAGCGTTCTGTCTCTCTGCTCCGACACTCTGGAATTCTCTTCCCAAAAACATCCGTGATCTTTCNTTAAAACACATCTTTTTCTTTCTTGTTTTTCTGATCTGACTGTATGACCTGATTCATGCCATGGATTTCTTGTTTATAGTCTTTTGTTCTTTGTCTGCTTCCATATTGTAAAGCAACCTTGAGTGTGCAGAAAGGCGCTATATAAAATAAACTTATTATTATTATTAGCTTGGTGAAATGAAAGATATACATGGCCCGGCCAAAAAAAAAAAGTCACTTTAGATTTTACTAGGCAAATACATAAGAGTGTATGAATGGATCATTATTAGAGTGATTATAATGTTTCTGGCGTGTTATATGTTCGGCACCAGTTCTTTTAATCTTAAAAGATGAAGTGTGTAGCTTTTTAGTTCTTTAATAACCATGTAGAAAGACGTATCATGGC
>CM074949.1:3514597-3530999 GCA_037577455.1 Pangasius macronema
ACGTGAAGTTGAAACAGGGTTTATTATTTGTGGATATAATTGTGTAATGCTATAAGTAGGCACGTGCTGATATATATTATATATTTTTTTGCACTAGTCTCTGCACTGTTTACTGAGGCGCCGGTCATTGGCTAGCATTTTAAATGAAAGACCTCTCACATCTTAACAAGAGGCTTCTCAGTCAGTAAACTTGTGCGTGACGTGTCGGTTTGCCGTGACGTTTGTTTATGTGCAGTTGATGTCCTGTGTCTTAGTTTAGAACAGAAATCCCGAGTATTTTAACAGTGTTAGCTCTTGTATGGAAGAGCAAGCTTCTCGACAGATGTGTAGCAACGTAGCAAGTCGCATGTGCCGGCTGTCAGGTTGGGTCACGTTAGTTTCCTACATAATAAACCATGCGAATGGAAATCGATCACGCGTAACAGTTCATCAAAATGTAACCGGGTCAGACATAAAAACTCACGTTATTAAAACGTTCTCAGCTATTTCTCACACGGCTAAATCAGGAACATGGCAGATTAAGCTAGAAATTGGTTAATGTCTGTCAAAATCCGATTTCTGCCATCGAAGGCACAATCGTACATCGCAAAGGGTTAGATAATCTTTTGTTGTGAGTTGAGGTTGGCGGTCTTACTGACCAAAGACAGTTGAAGAGAAAGTTCTGGCAGTGTCAGAAATTTTTGCTTAAAATCTCAGTGAGCGCTGCTACGACACTCGTCTAAAATCTCCCGACAGGAGGACGGCGTATGATTACACTAAACTCAAAGAACGGCTACGCACACTGCAGCGACTAAACGTAAACAGATCATATCGGATCTAAAAGAAGTTTGTCGAATTGCGGCAGCAGGGATTGGGATCGTGACGTGCAGCGCTGGTCACAACACAGGATTTCATTTAGCTTTGAAGGACAGCAGGAATAACTGCAGCAGGAATTCCTTCAGGAGCGGATTAAGAAACGCTTTTGTTTATGCGGAGTTGATAGCGTTGATGAAAAGAAGACGACTTCCCAGAGTACTCTCGTGCAGTTGATTAGAGAATTGGCTTCGTCTAGTCTGACGTTTTTCTTCAGCCTGTCTGCTTTGTCTGCCTCACTGCTTTTTTTTTTCCCTCATTGCCCAACTAGTCAGCAGCTCCCCACAGTGGCATCTAGTGAATGTAATAGTGGACAAGTTGACTAGTCCGTGCGAGCGCTGTGGTGAAAATCAGGGTGCGTTGATTGAAGAACTGATTATCAGCACATGCCTAGTTATCAGCTAGCCCCCTACTATTCAGCCTCTAGGCTTAATGTAAGTGTATGCATTAGTTTTCTTTTGTTGTTGTTGTTTGACACATTGGAGAATGTTCTTTCACTGAACTGGAGCCGTTTTTGATGCTAATGCACTTTCTGTTGCAGGGTTTGAAATAACTATTGAGCATCCTCATACTGATGTTGTGAAATGTTCCCAACTAGTGCGAGGTAGAGACTTTGTTCCTTAACCCCTTTTTTAACAGTCTCTACACCTTCCCCGTAAACAATAGCTCTAAGCATACTGACAGTGTTTGTGTGCCAAACCATATGACTTTTTTTGCGCTATGGCTAAGCATGAAGTACAGTACAAGGAGAGGTAACTCCTGAGTGTTAAAGAGACCGTTCAGCTCTTGTTCGACTGGCAGCTCGGGTTTGGAGTCTAACACGCTGTCTCTCTTCTTTCCCCTCCACAGCAAGCAAGGATCTGGCACAGACTTCCTATTTCATGGCTACCAACAGGTTGTTATCCTGAACCTCATTTGTTGCACTGTGACTGCACACTATAGCTTCCTTTACTGCAGGTTCCCCTCTAAGTGTCCGACACCCTCAATGCGCCGGCGGCTTCTGGGACGCCTCTTCCCTCTCGGTAACCGGGGCGGAAGGCTCCAGGCGGTACCGGCCCCGGTCGCAGTGCGGTGTATTGTACGAGGGATCACTGTTGGCACAGAGGGGTCAAATGCACAATGCGAAGTGTAGTGGTGCTCTTGAACCTCACGTTTGCTTGGTTACAGAAGTGCATTTGTCTAAAAAAAGACACTTTGGTAGCCTGAATAGCAGCTAAAGATTACACAGATGTAAACATTACATAGAAGGCCTCAAGGTAAGTCCTCAGACCCCTTTAAATTTTTTTTTTTTTCAATTTTTTTTTAACTTTTTGGTCATCAGCTTGATAATTTGCCTGATAGTTCTTCCACATGCAGTGTTTATACATGTTATTTACTATTGTTTACTCTTTTTTTGCTGTTTTAACTGTTGGTTAATTTAGAAAACCCATTAAGGACCTGTTTTCAGAATCCGATTCGAATCTAATTAGGAATGCTAAAAGAGTAAATGTAAATGTTCTGAATCGCGTGGCTGATTGGGCTCAGGGAAACCTTTCCGATTCTCATCGCACCACAGATCCAAAAGGCGTCCAGCTGAAGTGAAAAGGTCCTCAACGGGTTAGTCATAGAGCTTCCTGTGTCCACGTACGTCTGTGTTGAAGTTAGCTTTCAGGGACATGCTTTTTTTTATTTATATATAATTTATCCAAATGTAATAACTGACCAGGATTTTAGTCAGTGTGTGTGTATTATTTAGGGTGATTTCTAGCTCTCTGTTTAAAATCGCACAATGTTTGGATGCGGGACTTAAGCCTTAATACAGAATTACTGAATTTCTACCTTTTTTTTTCTTTTTTCCACTTGTGAAATATTTTGCTTTAAAAACTGGTCAGCCAAAAAAAAAAAAAAATCGTCTAAATATGATGATAAATATTAATTTTATAAATAGATTAAAGGTTTAGGGTTTAGGCATGTGCGGATAGATTTTTGTTTTATTTATTTATTTATTTTAATAAAGGGCTATCATAACATTACATTACATTAAAAGTCTACTGCTTTTAAGGTAAACAGACTTTATTCTGAAAGTACAGTGCCGTATTGGACTTCCGGCCATGTGGTCTTAGTTCATCTGCTCACAGCTTTTTAAAATATTTTTAAAATTATTATTATTGTTTATTATTATTAAAGTGGTCAGAACAAAAAGAATATGAAGCTTCAAGCGTTTAGCTATAATGAGGATAAATATCGTAAATATGACAGATTTGTTCTTTGGGTCGTAATTTCAGGATAATTAAAGCTCTTGGTAATTAAATATGATGGTGCGTATTTGCTTAATGCACCAAATATTTCAGTCGTTTGGATTATGTACCGAGAGCAGACTCGTGCTGCAGTTACGATGGGTGTTTAGGTGCAACTACGGCCTAATGTTAGTGTACACTTTTCTGCCCGCAAGCTTCAGGATCTTGAAGGTTGCAGTCTGATTGGCTATTTCCTTCTTCAGCCTGTGTGCATGCATACATACATCAGCAGAGAAAAAAGACTTCTGAGCACTGAATAATTGAGCTTCTCAGAGCTAGATATAGTCTCCCAGTTGTTCTTATAATTCTGTCACAAGATTAGTCATTAAAAATGTTAGCTTTCAGAGATCCACTAGTCCCATTTCCAAACATTGATCTTGATTATTGGCACAGGGTTACCATCCAGCTTTTACCATGACGTAGTCTGAGCACTCGATTTGCATTTTGAGCAGTGTGAACGACGCTACGTTAAAATCCGGTGTCATCTCTGGAGCAGAAATTCAGTATCTGTGCCTGACATGTCTGCAGACGTATCCAGTGTGTGTATGTTTTAGATGGTGGTGGTGCTCGCACCGAAATTTGTTGAGAAATACTTTGGCTCTCTTTGGACTTTATGGTAAATATATGGATGGTAACTATAATGTGCTTATTACCACATTCTGTTCTAACCTGTAAATGTTTTTGCCCCCTTTCAGGACAATAAATGCATGGCTTTGGCAAAGACATGAATGTCTGTTATATTAAATGCTGCCACGTATGCACTTGGTTTTATGTTGCAGAGCCATCGTTTATTGTACAGCGTTGAAACTGATTTAAGCCCCGTGGGTTTTGTGTGCCAGATAGGGCTGGGTGATCAGATGATGCAGTCGAACATCTGCCATGCCTGTCATCCTCGACAGATGAAACAGATAGAGAGCTGAAGAGAGGCATAACTTTAGACAGATTGACAGAAAACCATCTGATGACATGCAAATAATTATGTTCTACTCATGTTTAATTTATCCTACAAAACAAAATTATTAAACGCATCCCACTAAAATAGTTTGGATTATGAATTGGTGAAGGTTGCAAATAAATTAGCAAAGATCTTTTTGTCTTTTTTTTTTTTCAGTTACCGATTATTTTAGGATATCGCCCAGCCCTTACATCAGAGAGTTTCCAGTTTTAAATTCAATTTTAATAATAGTTTTATAAACGTATAAATGAAAAATGTAATAATCCAGCGTGCCATGGTAGAATTGATTTTGTTTGGACAAAACAGCCTCTTCATTGCATAATGAGTCTGAGATGTTTTGAGTGTGTTTACAGCGTCTCCCGTGACTGATGAAGGTCTGCTCTCTCTTTGTTTTCCTCCTCTTCTCCACACAGCCTCCATCTCACCACGTTCTGCCTGCAGTACAGGCCCACGGTCATTGCTTGTGTGTGCATTCACCTGGCCTGCAAGTGGTCTAACTGGGAGATCCCGGTGTCTACTGATGGCAAACACTGGTGGGAGTATGTGGACAATTCAGTCACGCTTGAGCTACTAGATGGTGAGTGGATCAGTTCTTAGTGATCTGATCACGTGAGATGTGTGCATACGGCGAGGCTGAGGTGTAACATCTACTCTTGCAGAATTGACGCACGAGTTTCTTCAGATTTTGGAGAAGACTCCCAGTAAGTTAAAGAGGATTCGAAACTGGAGGGTAATTAATTCTGTGTTTGATATTCATTTTAGTAAATATTGGCGTATACTTCTAAGTACTACTTTTAAAACCGTTGTTGTCTTCTCAGGCAACGCAAGCTGCCAAGAAACCTAAAGCAGACGGACCATCGTCAGAGAGCAGCTCCTTTCCCGGCCCCTCGTTAACCCAGGACCAGTTGATGGTAGACACCATTTCCGGAGTTTCTGCAAACGCAACCTTTTCCAAACCTTCTACGTCATTTCCTATTTCCCTGCCAGGCAGCGGCCTTGCCTTGGACCATATTGCCAGCACTGTGCAAGGCACCTCGTACACTTTCACAGCCCCCAGTGACTGGCCTCAAGACCAAGCACGCTCAGACTCGTACATTCTCAAACAGCTTCCTCTGCACGCGCACCGGCCTGACAAAACTGCAGAGTTTGCCACTGTCAAACATGAACACAAGGCTAACAAACACCAGTCTTCTGTGTACCTGCCTCCGCCCACATCTCAGCCGCAGAAAATGTCCCTGGAGAAGTACAAGGAGAAACATGCGGCCGAGTTAGCAGCCCAGAAACGCAGGCAAGAGCAACCAAGCACGGAATCTGAGGCCAGGGATTCGTATGGGAACTCCAGCCAGGTCGAGCACCGAAAGCCCCAACAGCCTTGTGCTCACGGGCAGCAGGGCTCAAGCAGCAGCAGCAGCACCTCTACCAGCTCACCGCTGAAGATGAAACTGCCTTTAACAGGCCAGGAAAAAGTCCAAGGGGACAAACGGGAGAAGGGGAGCTCACTAAAGGTCCGCCTTCCAGTCCAGGCTGAGAAAAGTGGAGCAAGTAAGGAGGAGCTGAAGATGAAGATCAAGGTTTCGTCAGAGCGCCACAGCTCTTCAGATGAAGGAGCAAGCAAAAGCAAGCATTCCAGTCCACTGGTGAGCAAGGAGAAGCATCGGCACCACCATAAGCATGGCCACTCAAACCCACACTCGCACAGCGGCAGTGGCTCTACCCTCAGGAGCCCCGTGACCCTCGGTGGCGAGGGAGCCGGCACGGCCCCGGGCTCGAGCTCTTCCCGTAAGAGGACACACGCCGATGGCAGCCATAATCACCACTCAAAAAAGAGCAAAAGCTCCAAGCCAGCCGCAGGTAGTTCCTCTCCTCTTTTCTCTGTACAGCAGTGTGTCTCAGCTCCCAGCTGTGTTCTTACCCCTCTTCCCTTCCCCCGTGTCACCCAGCAGGTGGGCCTCGGCCGTCTCAGCACGCTGGTGAAGGTGGACAAGGAGTCAGCGGAGAGCCGTGGTCTTGAGGGCACTGACGGCCCACGTGCACACTGCAAGGACTCCTTCAACATGCTTGAATCGCTGTCAAGTGCCCATGGAATGAACTTATGAGCCTGTAGAGAAGGAAATCAAGGTTCATCCTTGAGAGAAAATAAAAATCTAAATGTGAGAGCAAGATTAAGAGTAAAAAAAAAAAAATTATACTTCCTGATCTTGTGATTTTCTTCGCAGTTCGGTTGCGTGCTGCCTTTTTCCGTAGGTGTAATGGCTGCTCTGTGTTCCATATTTCCAAGTGTGTGTGTGTGTGTGTGTGTGTGTGTGTGTGTGTTATGGGGCCATCTTGGTGCAAATAAGTTTCTCCACAGGATAAAATTAAGAATGCTGTAAGCAAGAAGGGTGTAATTTTTCTCCCCACATTATAATTTAAATGACCCTGACTGTAAGACTGAAGAAGTCCTGCCCCCTCATGACCTGACGCACATCCCCGAGTTCGCTTGGATGTGGTCATTAGTGAGGTGTTGAAGTGAGCGATTTTTTTTTTTAAGTTGCGTAGTTGTAAACACGCTACCTTTTTGTGTTTTCTTTTTAATACCCTGTATGTATGATGTGCATGTTTCAGCCGTCAAAAGGATGAAGTAGAACGCTGTTTACAGGGAGTGGAGATAAATGTACATACGTTTTTGTATGTTTAAAAAACAAAACAAAAAAAAAGCTATACTATAAATACTCAGGTTTGGCGCTGCTTGTATCACTATATATTGACCTGACATGAGAATTGCTATGAGAATCCGAGCTCGCTGGTTCTAGCTGCAGCATTTCAGTGAGGTGAGAGCAGGTATCGTGCATGGCTGTCGGGAGAGGGCACGGTTCAGCGCCATGCTAGGAAATCCACCAGTCACCCGGCGTGATGTCTGAGGCTGTGCAGTTTGTAATTTAATACTAATTATTTTTTTGTGACCTCCAACATGAACTTAAGCTGGATGCCAAAGGCTGTGCCTCAAAAAGGAGAAATAAATATCAAATAAGGACAAGTATAGTACTATGAAGTTTACATAACCTTTGCTGTGAAGTGCATTTAAAGATTTCTTGGCTTGACTCTGTAGCCTACTTGTACAAAGCTGTAAATCAATAACATATGTTTGAATAATTAATGTTGGATAAGAGGTGACCAGACCTGTTCTATCAGTGTTCAGTCTTTTCAGTGGTCTGTTTCTTCCATAGATTTTTATTTTATTATTATTATTATTATTTTTGGTGTGTGTACATGCATTCAGATTTTTCCTGTGTGCAGCGATTTACGTTTAGACATCGAAATACAGACGTTTTGAGTGAAAGGCAAGTGCAAATCTTCACATCTAGGTTGTTTTGTTCCCCTCCTCATTTCATTTAGACTCTAACAATAAATCACATGGTTTCCACTACGTTAACCTCAGCCTCTGTCTTTGTTTTCAGTGAAGTTCTTGCATGGCTTTACTCGGTCATGTGGGATTTGAGAGAAGGTGTGTTGGATACTCAGTTATGAGTTCTGTCAATAGTCTGCAGGTTAGTAATCACAGCTTTTATTTTGTTCAGTTTTGTGGAAAAAAAAAAGTATTATACATTTGAGACAAGCCTGTAATATTCATTGTAAGATTTTAGTATATAAACGCTTTCTGAAAGATCATGTTTGTAACAATTACATATTTGCATTAATTTAGTAATTAAAACAAGCGGAGGATGAGAAACTGTCCTACATGACCGCAAGCATTAATGTAGATGCCGCCCTTCATGTTGGAAGCTTGAATGTAGTCGAGAAACGCATTGGCACACGTTCATTTGAACGTTTTCACTTTTAGGAAGAGTTTTTCTGATGAGCTTAACGGTGAACATTTTTAGGCTTGCTACTCGTAGACTGCCTGAGGTGAAAGACGAAAGGATGCCTTAATAAATCTGCTGCTGATGGTCTCAGTTTCTGGTCACTGCATGGAAGAAAAGAAAAAAAAAAGAATAATTAAAAAAAAAAACCTCAATTCTTCATGCTGTTGTCTTGGATTGGAAGAAGATTTTTAACTGTCATGTTATCTTACATGCTAATGTAATGCCATTGTCTCAGCCATGTTCAATTATAGTGCTTATTTATGTTCTAACTGTATAGCTATAGATCCTGAATAACGTTTACAGTGCTGATCAGATGTGTTTTGAAAGAGTGTTGCTTCTTATCCATTGTATTATACTGAAAATACATTCCTCTACCATTTAAGAACATGCACAACAGATAGTTACAAATACAAATCACTTACTTGGTCAAACATGCTTGCACAAACCCTTTAGCTTCTTCAGAGAAGTCATCAGGTAAGGAAGGCATTAAACCCTTTTTGGCCCCAATATAGAAAAGAGCTGCCATCTTGTCCATGTGTGCCAGTGGTGGCTTTCCTGTGGCCATCTCAAAGACTGTGCATCCAATGCTCCAGATGTCTGATTTCTTGCCATGGCCGGTCTCATTAATCACTTCAGGAGCCATCCAGTATGGTGTACCGTGCACGGACTTTAAGAAATCACTACGGCTTCCGCTGTGTGTCAAGCAGTTAAGACGACGAGCGCAGCCAAAATCAATCAGCTTGATGACGCCACTGGGCATAAGCATAATGTTGTTCCCTTTCAAGTCCCTGTGGATGACTTTGTTGTCATGAAGGTAAACCACACCTTCTAAGATCTGGCTTGTGTAGAGGGCAAACACCTTCTCAGGTAAGGGTCCAAAGCGATTAAGGACATTGGAGATGGAGCCTCCTGGGATGTATTCCATCAGAATGCTGATGATATTGCCGGAAAGAGCTGTGCCCAGGAACCCCACTATGTTTTGGTGATGAAGGTTCTTCAGAAGGTCTACCTCTCTCTCCAGTTGCTCATACTCCTTCTCTGCTGTCTCCGAATTAGAGACATCCAGCGTTACCTGCTTGACAGCAATCAACTGGCCTTGACTCGTGAGTCCGCAGTACACCTGCAATTGTCAGTGAAGGGTCATGGTGGAGTTACATTTCGCCTACGTACTATTTTCTATTATCAATGTGATGATTAGTTAATATTTTCTAACTGTATATAGTTACTTACAGTTCCATAGGCCCCTCTTCCCAGAATTTCTCCTTTGGTCCATGTGATTGTTTCGTCTACACTGGACCTCTCAGTACGAAACAGATTGTCCAAAGGAGAAACCTGCTAGACCATAAAGAAAAGACATAAATCTAATTTTTTTAGTAAGAATTACATTAATCATATGAATGTAATTTGCCTTGCTGTAGTGGTTTTTATTGGTTTACCTCACTAAAAATGTCCTTGAATTTCCTTGAAGCATCATTTGTCATTTTTGGATTCTCAGACTTTAAACTCTCCACCTCTCTCTCTTCCAGTGAAATTAATTCTTCTGCCAAACGTTTCAGCAAATCATCCGTAACAGGGCCCTCACCCACTTCATCTAAAAACCTCTTGTATACAGGTGACTTTGTCCTGTCAGTTGTCCACGTATTGATCAAGGGTTGTGATGGGAGCTGAACTGCAATGGAGTCCTCAACTACATTTGAGATTACATCCCCTTTATTATTGTTATGATCTCCTGTGTTTAGTTGTAAGAATTGCATGCTAAGATAGGGTGATCTGTGTGACTGAAATGAGCTGGGTAAATCTCCCTGCTGATTATGGAAGGCTATCCTAATATCTGTATCTGAAGGAACTTCTTTGATCATTGACAGTACAGGACTACATCCAGTCTGTAATCTTATGTCTGAACCATGGCTCTCATCTTCCTCAGTGGTGAGAATTTTATATTTCCTTATCTGGTTGTTTCCCTCAATGCCACTAGCACTGGCGTTATTCTGTTTTGAATCAATAACTCGATCGTGGCTTTGCGGCTCGGGCGGATGGATTTCCTTCCTCTTGCGTTGTTTACATTTAGAAGTCGTGCATTTCTGTTTCCTCCTGTTAGCTGCCGCAGGTTTTTGAGCTCTGTGTTGTCCATTTAGTTGCCTCTTAAATTGAGGGGCAGACTGCACCTGCTTGGTCCTGTCTACAGAACTGCTTGCTCTAAGATTTTCGTATATCGGGGTGGCAAACATTTCAAAAATGGCTGGTCCTTCATCTGCCTGATGGATTTCCAGAAACATGTCCCTATAACTGACATAGTCTAGAGATGATTTTGTTCTTTGTGTCCCTAAAATTCCCACCCTTCCCAAGCCTTGCCTTGTTGTCTTCTTTGTGTCCCAATTGGGAAGTTGCTTTTGACTTTGGGGTTTGTTTGATATCTTTTTTGTTCCACTCGGCCTTCCTTGATGCAGAGACTCTGGAGTCCTCCTCTGGTTCAAGGGCGCATCCTTGAGTTTGGGACCATGATTTATAGTTGATATCTTTGGCCAATCCGATTTGTTGCTGATCTTCTCACTAATAACGTTACTTATGAGGGCCATCTCTTTATTTGCAACTTGTGATGATTGATTCTTTCTATTCCTTTTGGGCTTACCATAGTCCCTTCTTGTATTTATTTGGTCTAAGATGTTAATTGTTTGGTTAGTGTGAGAAGATCTGCATTTTATTTCCTCGGCTCTGGTCGTCTTACCAGCTTTGCTGGTTTTTGCTTGAGTGGGATGTAATGCGATATTAACAGGAGAGACATGGTGTTGCTCAGTGTCGACATCTCCATGTGCAGGTCTGCCATCTGTAACCATGTCCTTAGGTTCATCAGGTTCATTTGAGAGACCCCCTGTTAATTCCACACTTTTGTTCATTTTCGGAACGTCTACTGGATATGTTGTCCTATTCTCCTCACACACATCCAGAGCTTCACTTTTTTGTTGTGTGCCTAAAGTCCTCTCAAAAGGTTTCACTATTTTGGAAAATTCTGTTACAGAGTTCTTCATTCTCTGTGCCTCAGGTTTTTGACACCTCATGAATTTAGATTTTATAGCCATGGGTTTAATTGAATTAATGTGTTCTGTAATCCCAGAATTCATCAGTTTTTGAGCAGTTGAAGGGGAACTTACGGCAGTATGTGGCTCCTTCTCTATGCTCCCAAACATCTGCCTTGTCTGCTGAGGGCTGTTCTTTTCCTCTTCCTCTTCATCCAGTGAGCTTTGACTGGTATAGCTGCTCTCCTCACTGCCTCTTCCTCTTGATCCTCTGGAGTTCAGTCTGGAGAACCTCTCTCTCGTTTCCCTGGAGCCAAAAGATAAGAGGCTGGTCGGCTTCGGTGCCAGTGCACACTGGAAGTTTGAAAGCACGTGCCCATCCCGGTACTCTTGGTCAAGTGGAGCCAAATGTTTTGGAGCACGTGGGCACGGAACATGGAGGGGATCCTGAATGTTAAAATATAAAAGGTAAATTTCTAAGAAACAATTAATATCAGAGGAATTAACTGCAAGACCAGAAGGAAGCATCTTACCCTTTGTCCATTTACATCACTGATACTGAGCCCTGTAATATGTTGAAAAATTGCATCGTTAAGTTGCATCAACTACTTCAGTTACAATGATCATTTCTGACACTTCCTCAGCACTTACTGTTGTGTATATTGGTCTGTACTTGTAGTAGAAAGCTTGCATCAAGGACGGCCAGGCTTGGAGCAGACTGGCTAAGCTGAGAAAAATGTGGGACTAGAGGAGTCTTGAGAATGGCCTTGGTCTTCTCTGTGAGCCTTGGAGGTATGGTTACTAAGGATGTTTTCATTGGAAGATCAGAGGTGGGATACAGGATGCCAAAGTTTGTCCAACATTTATTCCTCTCCCTCAGGCTCGGTAATGTTTTCCACCTAGGGAAAACGGGACATTTTGTATTCTAAATCAAAGACACTTTTGAAAATGCATAGTCAGACTATTTCTCTGTGTCCTCCCTCCATGTTCTGGGATAATGGGATGACCTGGAAACATGGTCTTATGCTGACAGCTGGTTGAACCTGTAACAGGATTCCTCTGTGCAGTCTTTGTGTAAAAAGTGAGAGCAAGACACTTGAATGTGCATGGGCCAAGAAGGCATTTTTTTCAAGCATATAGTGGGTCTGTGCGCACAGGTGCAGCTCTTCAAGTGCTATTTGTCTTACTGTGTAATTGTTTGTTCACCACCAGATGGCTAATTTTGATTATTTGAATGCTAATTAAGTCTAATTATGTTAGTGCCTATGTGCTCAGCTGGCTCACCCAGTTGCCTTGCTGTTCGTCTTTGGCTCCATGGCACTTCGGAAGCACAAGGCAATGATCTTATCTGTGGACACATTGAAAGTCAGGTCACACCCAGCTCAAGCAGTAAATTTTCTCTGTGCCAGGGACCCTAGTATTTTGATAAGACTCAGCTTATCAAAACACAACTAACCCTTTTCTGAGGATAAACTTTACAAGACATGCAGTACTTCTTAAGCCATACAAATCACATTTATTAATAGGATGACACCTTACCCCTGCCTCCTTCCTTGGTAGCTGTTAATATCTTGAGAAAATCCAAAAAATATATATCTGATTTTCCAAGTTTTTTTTTTTCTTCTTTCATTTATAAGAATTATTTCCCTTACAGAAGTTTGGTGTCTTCAGATGTTGCACTTTGTGTTGTATGGGTCCATACCCTGAGATCATTTGGTTGTTTTGTGCTAAGTGACTATGCTTAGTCAGACCCACCCCTTCCATTGTCACCGTTGCTTTGTGGGATGGGCCGGGCTTGTGAGTATCGACGTGTGTTGACAGGGGCTGGCTGGTGTGTTTAATGCAGCAGAGAGAGCTGCCTCAGGGGGTGGTTGGGGAAAAACAGAGGACAGAGAGCTACTGTATTTCTGTAAATGCTGCGCAGGTGGAGCTTTGGCATGTTGTCTTTTTGCTTTCGAAGGGATACAGGGATTGTTTTGAAACAAAGCTAACTCACCTTGATGGGAATTTTTGTGGTCTTCTTGGACAGTAATATATGCATACGTTTCCTCTACATCCTGCGAACAAGAGAGATTAAACATTTTTCTCTGCTCTTAGCACCTCCCCTGTGTGTTAGGCCAAGTTTTGGAATACACACAAACACTGACCCATCCTTGACTGAATGCAGATGAGGCTCTTGCATCATTTTAGTGCCTCCTTTTCAGTGCTGAGTGTATGGAACTCATCTATCAAAATATTACCCAGGATGTTCATTGGGAACTCTAACTGAAATATGATCAATTTGCTATGATACTGTATCCCAAATATAAGCTTTTTAAGAGTTATTATAGTTCCTAACTAATACGTAAAGACATTGGTACTATGTACACAAGTATCATTTGAGTACATGGTGCACCACAAAGATTAGTCAGTGGAAAAGAGAATGTCATTTAGTAGTAGTAGTAGTAGAATGTACGGCTTCCTGGCTAATCATTTGCTAAAAATATGACCTGTAGCGTAACACTGAAAATAACATTACATAATGTTCCTTTTTTTTTTAACTACTTGGAGCCTTTAATAATTTAAATCTGTGCACTCAGAATGCATTGTATGTAATTCATTTTGTAGCCAAGATTCAAGGATTCTGTGTTTTGTTTACATTAGATTGATATAAAATGAAATGCATGTAAATTCATTTTGAATGGGAATACAAATACCCCTATACCCTGTGAAAATATCAAACACACCTAAATTTGTCAACACCTGACCATCACCCCTATATGTGGTTCTTGTTGCCACCTTTTGTTGCCACAAAGTTGTAGGCATACAGTTGTCTTTGTATGCTGTAGCATTAAAATTTCCATTCACTGCAAGCATGAAAATATGTGATATGTTTTGCCGATATTGGTGTGGAAGAACTTGAATGAACGGGAATGCTGGCTGTGCCCCAGCCCCCCTCACCCAACATCAGTGCCCAAACTCATCCTTGTGTTGTTGTGGCCTGAATGATCACAAATCCCCAAAGCCACATCCCAAAATCTAGTGGAAAGCCTTCCCAGAAGAGTGGAGATTATTATAACAGCAAAGGGGGACCAACTCCGTATTAATGCCAATGGTTTTAGAATGGCATGTGGTTGTGATGGTTGTGTCCACATACTTTTGGCCTTATCATGTATACACTCACCACTTTTTTTTTTAATTAAAATGGTTTAGGGTTTTTTACTCATTACCAGAGTCTCGTGGCCAATCTTTGAGGGTTGGCAACCATGACTCTTATTAAACACACATTGCATAAGAACCCTCACTAGACATTAATTCTAGATCTTGTCAGAGCAACATTCTGCCTTGAAAAGTTACCCAAAATATAGTTAAGGGTTGATGGAATCAGCTTTCATCTTTATAAAAGAATATTAAAAGTTTGTTGTTGCCATAAGCTGCAGACATCTTACCCTTATGTTGGCCAAAGTTGAGAACACGTGTGGAGAAGAGAGGCTGTGGGAATTATTACAGCGTTCTGCAGGGAAATGAAACTCTGGCTTCACGTGTGTCGGCACTGTTTTTAAAATAAAATTAGTAAAAAGGATAGCATGAGTCATTAAGCGAACCTCTAAGGAAGCCTTTACAGGAATCTGGAGGTAGAACTGAAAATAGCTTGAAGTTCTGCTATATTAGCTTTTTTTTTTTGGAAAGAAGCTAATCTCACCTGACTGAGTTTGGTGTTCCAAAATGATCTGGAGTAGCTCATCTTTCATTGAGCTCTTGATCTGAGAGACATAGGTAAGAACAGTGCAGCCCTTTCGGTCTTGGATGTCCATATTTCTGAACAACAGATCATTGAGGATTTATTGTTAGTAAATATGTCTTTGGATCTCAATCTCATCCTGGGAATCCCATCCATGGCTGAGACTGAGAACCACCTGTATGAGTCTTTCCCAGCATCCAAGTCATTATGTAGACTTATTTACTATGCTGCAAATTCTGTATTCATTGAGCTGAGGCTTGTTTTACTACCCATTTGGGGAAAATACTGAAAGTGCAAAGTGTATTATAAACAAAATTAAATGGGCTTGGTTTCCTTACGCAGATTGAGACAGCAGTGTCTTCGCTACTTTGGGAGGGTCATAGTCCCATCCAATGGTGCCTTGAAACCCCTCAAACAGATCCACATCTCTCACTGCCAGCATCAGTGGGGTCAGGCCATTCTGGTTCTGGATGTTCACATCTACAGAGTCTGTCTCAAACTACAAGACAAAGACAAATCTGTTTCCCAGGATAGATAGCTCACTTATTATTTATACTTAATTTGTGCAGAACTAACAGCTTGCTTTCTGTTGCCTTCTACTGTCACACATGTAACACCTCTGGCTATGGGGGGTGGCGTGGGGGCATTTCCTTTAAAATACTTACAGATGGCCAATGTAGAAAGTCCACTTTCCAATCTGTCAGAGTATCTGAACTGTGCTTCATTGTTCATTGTGTGGCAGTAAATAAAAGCATCTGAATGTGGTGTCATGTTTCCCACCTGCCAAATGGTAAGTGGAAGTCAGAGACTGGTCTGCTTACCAGCAGGCGCTGTAGGGTGTGAATATCCCCTACCCAGGCGACCTCTAAGAGCTGAGCACGGTGGGCTAAAGGTCTCAACATGGCAGCCAACAGCTCCTTCTGTAGGTCTGGCTGACTGACATGCAGCGCTGTCTGATTGCTGTGGTTGCATAGTGTTGCATCTGCTCCCCTTTCCAAAAGGAAATGCATGACCTGCATTCAAGCATGAAAATATAAGAATTACTTATTTTGCATTGTAGGTCTTGGCCAAGTAGGGCCATAATAAAGGTTTCTGTTAGCTTTTGGCATTACATAATGAAATCATTGGTCATGTGAGTGCGAAGGGACTCAAGAGCCTTCCTCCCAGTGGACCCTGCACTCTTGGAAGTCATGTGCTTGTTTCGAATCTCAGGCCTAAGAGATCATTTATATAAAAAAAAACAAATGATGAAATCATATTCATTAGCCATGCTGTATCAAGCAAATTAGATTTTTGCTTGCACACTCCGACTGCTTTTTGGAGTATTTGTGACTCTTAAACTGTATTAATTGGCATCATTAGGCACATTATGAACCAACAGTTCAGTTCAGTGGTTGTAAACAAAGCAATCCCATTTGACTTCCTTTGATTGAAAGCCTACTAAATTCCCCTTTAGGAAGAATGCTACAAGCACGAAATACCATGTCACTTTATTTCAATGTGACAACATGCATCTGATCTTCACCTTTGCTCTAGCAACAATTATTTGTATATCTGCAATTAATGCCAGTTACTACTAAATGACTTTTTGAAGATAAAGCCATTAGACATCAGATGATTTCACCAAGCATCATACACAATATGGCCAAAAGTTTGTGGACACCATCGCACACACATGTGGTCCTTCCCCAAACTCTAACCACAAAGCTGGAAGCACACAAATGTGTATACTGTCCTTGTAT
>CM074949.1:3546347-3571347 GCA_037577455.1 Pangasius macronema
TAGGGATAGGTGGAGAGTGATGATTCGCTGTGGAGACCCCTGAAGGGAAAAGCCCAAAGAAGAAGAAGAAGATACAGTTCTGTGTATTATACTGCAACTGAGATTGACTCCAGTGAAATGAAATACCTGTGAATTGTGGGCGTTATTTGAGTAGGATTATGTTCTCAGCTGGTTTGCTTTCTGTTGCACTCAGAGTGTGAACGTGTCATAAAAGATCAAATCATAAATCCAAACAGGTGACTCTCTAGCCACAAAATATATCATAAAATATAGGTCTCGGCTTACCACCTACCAAGCTTACAAGCTTACTCTGTAGTCTTAGCAATGCCATGCAAGCCCCCATGTGACTATTTTATTAATAAACAAAATTGTGAAATAAAGTTTTAGTCTAGCATCACTTTCTCAGTTCCTCAGGAAACCCTTAAAAGTTCTGCATAGAATCCTACAGTAAGTTGTTTCCCTTAGAGAATGGTCTCAAGTGGAACCCCTTTGAAAAGTTCCCATCATTAACCATCCCAAGAATCCCAGAGGAACCCATTTGCGTAGAAGTTTAGAAGTGGTAGGTTGAGTTTTGTGAGGATCCTGGGCAGTGTGGTTACTCTCTGCCTCACAATCAGCCGAGTTAACAACGTGCTGATGATAGAAACCATTGGCTTTGCTGTGGAACTGCGGCTGCATGACCAAACAAAATCCATATCTTTGTTACAAAAGACATAAATAAATAGAAATAGAAATAAATAGTACTTGAGGTCTTCAATGACCCAGTGATGGACAGGGCTTCCTACTCCATGGCTGATCTTCAGTTGGAGATATTATTTGGTGGTGGGTTTTTCTTTGTGTAATCCTTGGTAAAGTGCTGCGCTGAAACCTTCGTTAAAGGTGTTGGTCTACAGCACCAGTCTAAGTGCCAGTCTAGACTAGAGAATGGTGATTGTGGTTAAGGCTGTCTTCAGTGGTTGGAATGTAACATCAGCCTCTTAGTTCAGTGGTTGTCAAAGTGGGGTATGTGAAGGATAGCCATGGGGTCTGTGATGATTTTATTTATTAGCCCATTTGATTGGTCACTTGATTTGTTTTAATTCTAAAGGCGTAAACCCAGGGGATCCCTACGTTATTGTCTATGTTGAGTCTTTACATTGTGAGTGTTGACGTAAACAGTTGGGGCCACACCCAGGTTGATTTCCTGCCTTGCACCCAGTGTTCTTACAGCAGCCTCGGGATCAACCGCCTCCCTGACCGGAATAACGATTTAATTTGCAGGAATTAATGAACGAATGAAGGAAATTGGATTATCAGATTCTCGCTCATGTTTCATGCTACAGTGCACTCGTGAGGCCCGAACCCACGTCCTGATTTCAGTGACTTCGATTTTATATCTCTGGCCTTTAAAAACACAGGCAGGGCTAAGATAAAGACAAGGTGTGTCTACCTCACAGGGCTCACAATATGCCACATGATAAGTGCCAATCGGTGGCTGCTGTTTCCCTGGAAACAGCACACTTCTTTCATCCAGCTGAATACAGAGTCAGGTCTGTAGTTAACCGCACAGTTTGGCACACAGACCCAGATACGCGCTAAATGAAAACGTGTGTGTGCCATAAAGCAGTCTCGGTCCATTTTATTCTAAATCTGTTGTATTCGATTTTGTTTAAGTGATTGCATCGTTTTAATGACGTTACAGTCGTCGACTGCAGAGAATATGACATTTAGAAATGATATGATATAGTGATATAAATATGCGATGAAATATGAACCTCCTGGAGACAAATATATATTTCTTGTCTCAGGCTTTTACAGTGAAACCGCATCAAACAACGTGAAAAGCTTTTCACTGAAACTGCAACACGCTAAAATCTTCCCTCTGTATAACATCTATCCACCTGTCTCTCCGTCTAGCCTGTTCTGTCTCTCTGTCTAGCCTCTTCTGTCTCTCTGTCTAGCCTCTTCATTCGTTTTCGTCTTTATGTCCTTTAAAAAATAATAATAAGAAGAAGAAGTAGTTATGGACATGGATTACCTTCTTTTGGCTTTTTATGTGTGACGGCTTTGTGAAGTATTTCTGCTTCAGGAATGTGTTGGAATCAATCTAGAGACTGAAAAAAGAAATTTAAATCTCACTTGTTTGCCTGCGTGTGCTGTAACACACTAACATGTGTTCTTTAGTACAGTCCGACTGTAGATTATATCTGGCCTGGTTTTCCATTTCCGCCTTCCCTCAAACAGGGGAACCTCCATGACTCGGAGCGTAAGGGCATCATTCCTCGCATCGCTCAGGACATCTTCGACCACATCTACTCCATGGACGAGAACCTTGAGTTCCATATCAAGGTAATGCAGACAAACCGACAAAGATCTCTTTAAAATCCGTAGCATCTATTGCATTGTTGTATTTATTGTTTGTATGTCTGTCTATTTATTTGTGTGTGTGTGTGTGTGTGTGTGTGTGAGTGTGTGAATGCTGCTGGTAGTGCTGATATAATTTAGTCTTGTGTATACAGATATGTGAGTGTGTACAGGAACACAGACACATGGTGGCAGAGTGAGATGTGTTTATTGGCCATATGTGTGTGTCAACTCCGATCATTTTCCACATCGCTGCTCTCACACTGCCTCCATCTACTAACACTGACAACGCTTATGTGCTGATCTTATCTTTTATTTTACTTATTTTTTATTAAAAGTGAACAATATTAAAATTACTAGTGATCTAGCAGTAGAGTTATAGATATCATTTTAGGTCATCTTAAGTGTATAATAATAATAATAATAATAATAATAATAATAATAAGTGACTAGTGTTAAAAAAAATATATAATCTAGATATAATTTTTCAAACTTAATTACCCTTATGATTAGAAACATCACCAAGAATAATCAGTAGCAGTTCCTATAAGCTGTGCTGCAGTCAGGGTTTTTATTTATTTATTTATTTATTTATTTATTTCCGGTGCAATGATCAACGTTTCTCTGTTTCTGTGTAGGTATCCTACTTCGAGATTTACTTGGACAAAATCAGAGATCTGTTGGATGGTGAGAATGAGTTTCATCTTTCATTTTATTTTATTTTTACATCTTTTTTTACGTGACATTATTATAGAAGGTGGATTTTAAATTGGACATATATACGCCATTTCATTAAGATGCTTTTATCTGATTTAATTTTAGTTTCTAAGACGAACCTTGCTGTACATGAAGACAAAAACAGGGTCCCGTATGTGAAGGTAGGTGAAAATCATTTTACTGCATAACTGAGAGTTATTAAAGCACGAAGTTCTATCCATAAAGACGGCACTGACACCTTCATCCACAAGAATCAGCACAAGCATGACAGAAACAGGGATGTGAGTTGAACTACTGTCAGGGCTGCTGTTACAGGAAATGAATCAACACCTTCTGACCAATCAGAGTCAAGGATTCAAACGTGCTGTGCTGTGATTCTAAAATGAGATTACAGATGGTGAAAAGTGAAAAATGTACAGTATTATAATTACACCGTCTTTGTCTCATTGTATTTGGTCTTCCTACACCTTCACATTTTTAACGAGGATGGTATTGAACGGTATCTCTTCAAGGGTTCGGTTATTTAGCTGAAACACTTGTAAGAGGATCCATCTCACCCTTTATCAGTTTATAAAAACAAAGCCGAACTGCTGTTCACCTGGTATTCACATGTCCCGTGTTGTTTTTCCAAGTATGGCATGACATTAATGGATCCTTATTTCATTTCCTTTTCATGCTATGGATCACGACGCATGCTATAAAGATTTATGTGCGCCATACAAAACCACATAGTCAGTAAGACAGGAACAATTTCCCGACGTGTCAGCGCTTTGTGTCCAGCCCCGAGGAGGTGATGGACGTCATCGATGAAGGCAAAGCCAACCGTCATGTCGCTGTCACAAGTGAGTGATCGACATCAATACACTTTTTGATTTTTGATTTTTGATTTTTTTATAACATTGAGTCATTTTCATAACTGTCCTCTCACTCTTTTAGACATGAATGAGCACAGCTCACGCAGCCACAGCATCTTCCTGATTAACATCAAGCAGGAGAACGTGGAGACGGAGAAGAAGCTGAGTGGGAAGCTGTACCTGGTGGATCTGGCTGGAAGTGAAAAGGTCTCATTTCTGCGATTGTTATTTTATTTTTTTTGGCCTGGCTCAGAAAAGAAGTGATATTGCTGAAAATGAACAGACGCTGGCATTATGCATGGCATCATGCTGACTTGGCATCATGTTCCTTTTGAAAACACACGCATACTGTAAGTCATGACACATAAAGCTTCGGCTATATTATATTGCTACTGCTATGCAATATTAACTATTATAATGTATATATTATGGATGTAATTAGAAGTGAAATAAATAGCTGGTGACATTATGGTATTACTGTTAACACCGTCTAATAACTGTTATACTTTATGTGTAATTACGTATATAATTTAAGATTTGAAAGATTTGAAATGAGTTGCTATAACTACATAATTATCCAGTGCTACATCTTTGAGCTATTGAAATCAACATTCTCTATTAGTCAGTTTTTTCTTTTTCATCTTTCCTGCTTTTGCTGGTGCATGTGTGGACTGTTTTGCTCTTGTTCTCTCTCTCTCTCTCTCTCTCTCTCTCTCTCTCTCTCTCTCTCCTGACTTTAAGGTCAGTAAAACAGGAGCAGAAGGAGCTGTCTTGGATGAAGCTTTTTTATAGTTATTTAGAGAGAGACGAGACCCGTTGCAGTAGAGGCGTGACCGACTCCCTTGACATTCAGGAAAAAAACTTGCTGCTCTGATCCTCCTATATCTATAGGTGCTGTTTTAGCTGCTTCTAGTGGATGTTCTGTGCCTTGCAATAAATTCTGCAAGTCTCTAGAGCTGTACTGAACATTGTTTTTCCAAAAGATTCTCATTTGGTGTTCGGTGGAGAGCGCAGTCTAACACATGATTTTGGTCCAAAGTCTCTAATAAGTGTTGTACTGGTGCGAGATCTGGTGAGTGTGAAGCCCATTAAACCATCCAGCGAGACCTCATGCCCTGTCGATGGGGGCAGAGTCATCCTTGAAGAGACCACACCCATCAGGATAGAAGTGTTTTATCATAGCATAAAGGTGATCTTAAAGGCGAAAGCTTTGAATTGATTTGCAGTGACGATTCCCTCTAAGGGAACAAGTGGGACCAAATTATGCCAACAAAAATCCCCCCAACAGCAAAACGAAACGAAACGAACAGTATCAAATTCATTATTATTCTTAGGTACGCTGTGTTGTGGTCTTCTGATGAAATTGGTTAGTAGGTTTGTCAGGCTTCTTGGAGATTTTTTTGATTACAAGTAGACTGTTCCAATAAAATAAAGTCATTTAACCAAAAAATGCTCAACTATAGGTTAGCTCATATAAAGGCACTTCTGAGGCCATAGGTGGTGAAACTAGTTGACATGAACTGTGAATCCATTCCGAAGTGAGTCAACCTTGGTTTTAACCTTCAGCTTTCTCTAGTTTCTCTTTCACTTCAGCTCCAGCTTCTCATGTTCCTTCCTTCGGATGTTTCTGTAACTTGGGATCGCCACATCAATCGCCACAGCTATTTTCTGCTCCTTATCAATTGTCTAGTTGGTTGTCTCTCAACCTTCTGGATATGATGGTCTAGTAGATCTAAGGTTGTGTTCTCTCTACCACATTGTGCTTCTTCCCATTTGTACTTGGATGTCTCCAACCAGTAATCCTTGCATATGTTCCTCCGATACTTGATTATGATGTATGATGTTCATTTCTGTAGATTTCTCAGAGGAATCTCTTCACAGTCCTTGACTCTCATCTGATGATGCACCTCAGCTTAGATAGATCTAGTGTTGAATGTTGGTTGGTGCACACCATTAGATTAGAGCCATCCTTCGACCCTTCAGTCCTGCCTTTATAGCCACGTCAGAGTTTTCCCTTAATTCCATCATGGTACCTCCTGTTTGAGGCTATATAGGGATATAAATGGGGATATGACTGAATAAGAATGCACAATTCAAATCGAACAGATAATGCATCCTAAACAAATGCAAATACAGATATGAATAGTAGGTGGACTAAACAAAAAGCTTGTCAGAAAGCTTCAGACTAAGGGCATGTATCAGGACTGGGATCCTGCAGGATGAAACAAAAAAGCCAAGTTTTTGCTTTCACATGGTGCCTTAAAGGAAAGTTCAAAGAAGCCTGTGGGCAGGGTTGCCAAGTTTCAGCAAAATTCCCCACCACACCCTTCTTAAAAACTGCACAAACAGACTTGAAACTACACCAAAATGTTTACGCATAGAAGAAGGTAGATGGCCTTGGTCTTCTCGTCCTCAGTCTTTTTCTGGGGAAACTAGTTAACAGTGGTGTGCACACATTTCTGATTTATTCCCTGCGATACGTGGAACCCAGTAACGCTGCTGGCAGGACAAAGACCAAGTTCATTAACATGATACAGATACCAGGCACACTGTTTGTTTTGTCAGCAGTGGTTTACTCAGATAGCCTGACTTAAGTGAATTACTGAGCTCCAAAATAAAGCTATATTTCCTCAATATTTCTGTACAAACAAAAGAAATGCACTTTCATTTATAGAGCTGCCACTTTGTATGCACTTTATTATACATATGCTCTTAGACGCCATTAGGGTTCATTCGCCGTGTGTTTCCCAATCAGAAATGGTTCCAAGTAGAACTATTTAAAGAGGTTACGAAACCTTATTTATCCAATGAACCCTTAAACCCCCCCCCCCCCCCTTTTGTATACTATATCTGATCACACACCCATAGCAACTATCCGTTCCATGACTGCTTGTATATTTGCATGTCTGTGGCTGCTGTTGTGTATTGTGTCTCCCAAATTAACGTTCCTTGTCCATGCTTTCACCTCTGCAGAAGACGCACGTGCCGTACCGGGACAGTAAGATGACGCGAATCCTGCAGGACTCTCTGGGTGGAAACTGCAGGACCACCATCATTATCTGCTGCTCACCGTCCATCTTCAATGAGGCCGAGACCAAATCGACGCTCATGTTTGGCCAGAGGTGAAGGCAAACACGATAGGTGTTGAAGTTGCTTTATGTTCATTCATAAAACCAGTAGCTGCATCTTTTTAGTGAATCTTTATAGACACAGTTAACTTTAGAAATTATAATTAGACTAATTCTCTCTCTCTCTCTCTCTCTCTCTCTCTCTCGCTGTCATAAGAATCAGCTTGTCTTCCGTATGAGGTGTAATATGAGCCTCCTGGAATCAAATACATATTTCATGTCTCTCCACAGGCTTTCACAGTGAAACCGCACAATGGAACGGTTTAAAAAGCCTCTTTTCTCTAAATGTGCTATAAAATCCTTCTTGCTTCCAGAGACTGTACTGCAGCTGAAAGCAAAAAACAGAATGTCGTCGTAATATCCCATGAACTTTCAAGAGAACATAGGCATTACACAAGCTATACTTATAGCAAAGAACTCTTATTTCTTGGCAAACAATACATATGTCAAACCTAAAATGTTTAGCTTGTTATAAATAATCAATATTTCTATTAATTTAGACACGTGAATCAAAAGAGAGAAATTCAAGAATCCACATAACTTTGCAAACACTCCTACTCTGTTTATAATGCTGTCATCTGAATTCCTTAGAGCTGTTTTATTTCTAAAATGAGATTAACCGTTTTGTCTATGTGTATATGTAGAGAAAGACAGAACTATGCTAAATATCTAAATAAAACAAATCAGGTAATTTAAATGTATTATGCTGCACCATGTAACATTTACAGGAAATGTAAGTTTGGACCAGATAATGGGCTAAAGGAATGTGGCATTGTTGGCATTTAGCCGGAATGAAACTAAAATAAGTGAGATATTTCCCCAGCAATTTATTTGGAAGGTTGGAGTTCATGATGGTTGCTGGATGTTGTAGTCTTCAGCGGTTATGTGTATAAGACGCTCTGGGTTCTGGGAGTTGTAGATGGTGGCCATGTTTGAAGGCTGCTCTGTGTGAAGCAATGCAGATCCCAGCATTGAGGTGACAGAACTTACAACCCCCCCCACACCCCTCCGAAAAACGCACTCTGGGAGCAGGGTTCTTCCGGCGTCTCCCCCAGGGGTGTGGACCTGGTTTGTCAGGGTAGCTGGCATGGTACTCTTGGCAGAGTAGTGGGTCAAGAATATCTCGGGCTGGGATTAAGCATCTTTATTCTGGTCCATAGCCCTTCCAGTTGATAAGGTATTGCAGCTGGCCCTCTCTTTGTTGTGATGTGCTGGGTGTGTACATGTGGGGGGTGTTGTTGGCTAGGGGTCCTGTTGTGACTGGCTTTAGTCTAGAGACATGGAATGTGCTTTCAAGGTGTTAGTGGTTTGGTAGGTCGAGCCTTTATATTACTTCATTGATTCTCTGTAGAACTTTGAAGTGTAATGGCTATGTAGTGGTGAGTGAGTTTCCTGCAACCATGTGTGACATTGATGTCTTTAGTGGACAGCCATACTCTATCTCCTGGTTCAAACTCTGATGTGGTACTGTGATATCTGTCTGCAAACCTCCCATACTTGTTCACTTCTCCTGAACTAGTCATCAATGGCAGAGGAGTCGGAGGAGTTGGTGTTTCAAAGGAGTTGGTGACATAGAACATGCTGCAACAGGGCTGAATGACATAGAGAGCTCTGGGCATATTCTGCCCATGGCAGAAACCGGAGCCAGTCCTCCTGGTTGTCAGCACAGTATCCTTGCAAGAAACAGCCTATTTCTTGATTGGCCCTCTCAACCTGGCCATTGGCATGGTGGTGGTAACCAGATATGAGACTGACTGATACTCCCAGCTTCCCCATAAAGCTGCTTCATACCTGGGAGGTGAATTGAGCTCCCCAATTACTCACTGACTTCTGGAATCCCAAAGTGTCAGAATATGTGAGTGAATATGAGCTCGTTCTGCCATTTTGAAGGCTGAAGGGAGGCCAGGGAGGGGATCCCGACATAGTGACCCTGGTTGTTGTGGTATGGGGAGCGGAAGGAAGTTTATCAGTGGATAGTGTTTTGGGTACCTTGGATTGTGCACAAACAGTACACGAAGAGATGAGTCTTTGGACCTATCAGAGAGCATGTGGGGCCACCAGTACTTCCCCCTTAGAATTTGGTGGGTTTTGTGGGTGACCAGTGATCGGTAGCCAGTGACTGCGGGGTTCTCTGTCCTGTGGTGTTTCAAAACTTCTTGTCAAATTCCCAAGTTAAAGTCCAGACAAAACAGGCTGCTGGCAAGATGTGCTCTTCATCATTTTCTTTGGGCTAGACTGAGTCTAGGTATGTGAGGGAGTCAGCTCTTGGATCCTAGGTGGTAGGAGAGAATGAACTCAAACCTTGCAAAGAACAGAGCCCACCTTGCTTGTGATGAGTTGAATCTTTTGGCCAGCTTGATGTATTTGTATTTTTGTGGCCTGTGTATGTCACAAATGGTTGGGCCCCCTCCAACCAGCGATGCCATTCCACCAAGGCTAGTTTTACTGTAAAGAGTTCTCGGTTGTCAACGTCGTAGTTAGATTCAGTAGGGGACAGTTTCTTGGAGAAGAATGCCACTGGGTGAAGCTTAGGGTTCTCTCCTAATCTCTGTGACAACAGAGAAATGCTGGCATGCACTTCCATAATGAAGGGCTTAGAAGGGTCTGGGTGGTTCAGGATGGGGGTTGAGATGAAAGCTTCTTGAGCTGTTGAAACGTGTGGTCTGCTGAGGAGTTTCATTGTAGCTTCTTGAGCCCTTTCTTGAGTAGCGACGTGAGGGGAGTGGCGATGTAGTCGAGAAACCAGATTGTGGTAGCATGGAATTCTCATTGCTCCCCTTTTACAAATAGCTGGTTCTCCAAGAGCATGCAAGAACCCTTCAGCATGGGTGACATGTTCCTCTTTGGTGGAGGAGTAGATGAGGAGGTCATCAATGTACACAATGACAAACATTCTGACCATGTCCCAGAGGATGTCATTTATGAGGCCCTAGAATACTGAGAGCACGCAAGATAGTCCATACAGAATGACACAGTACTCGAAGTGGCCAGAGGTGGTGCTGAAGGCGATTTTCCACTTGTCCCCTTCCCAGATCCAGACGAGATTAAATGCACACTGTGCACTTGGTGAAGATTTTGGCTTCCTTACATTTTTCCAGTGCCGCTGGGACTAAGGGTGGTGATGTGGAAGGATGTATGTATCATTGTTCCAGGGTCTCTATGATGTATCCATCCATAGCCTGGGTTTTCTTAACTGAGAGGAGTACATACAGTTATGAGGGGGCATAGCACCAGCCATGAGCTCAGTGGCGCAGTCATATGGTCTGTGAGGATGAGGCCGCTAGCCTTGGTCTTGATAAAAACTTCCTGGAGGTCCTGATACTCTGACGGTATTTCCATGTTAGAGTCAGCTTCAGGACTCTCAACTGAAGTTGATGCTACCAGGATCACAGGTGCCTGTAGACAGTGGTTGAAACAGTGTGGGGACCAGTGGAGGATTTCTCTCTTGGACCAGGATGATATCTGTGAATCGTGGGTGTGCACCCAGGGTAAGCCCAGTACGATGGGAAAGTTCTTTGTGACTGTGACAACGAGAGAGATTTGTTCCTGATGGAGGGCACTGACTACGATAAGAAAGAGCATAGTAAGTAAATATGGGTTATGGACCCCCCTCCGTTGGGTGTCTTGTCAAGGGCTTGGATGTGCAAGGGACTGCAATGTGGTTGGGTAGGTAGGTTCAGTTTCATGACAAGAGAGCTGTCGATGAAGTTGCCAGCTGTTCCAGAGTCAGTCAGCACTGAAACAGTAGAAAAACCCTCTGAGTAGCCTATCTGCACAGGTATGGCAAAATTTTGGTGAGTAATAATGTTTGCTCACTGTAATTGAGTGAGAAAGCTGTTTTTTTTCTCAAGCTATGCTGTTCAGAGAAGACCTGGGTTTGGGGCAGAATGGGCATGAAGCCACTGAATGTCGAAGACTGCTGTAGTAAAAGCACAACTTGAGTCTGTGATGCCTTTTAGGCTCGGAGATTTCCATCACGGAAATTGGAAGTTTGCCCCTCTAGTTCCTTAGTAAGTGGTTGAGATAGATGGATGGAGAGGAGAGCCACTTTTAATGCTGGCTCCTTCCAGCCACTCCCAGAAGCAATGGCGCAGAACTCTAAGGCAAACTTGGTGGCACTCAAGTTGCCTTGTCTGAGTGTGAGGAGTTGCTCTCCTACATACTTGTTCTCAGGAGAAAGGTCGAAAACTCACCATAAGAGCTCCAGAAAGTGCTCAATAAGAGGTGGTGTGCTTTCCTCCTTGTGTCCAAATGGCAGTAGCTCAGTGCTTAATTAAAGCAAAAGAGTTCTGAGAGAGCACCAGTTCTAGTAACACACTAATAATTAATTAGCTAGAAAAGGACCAAAAAATTATATTAAAGAAATTAAATCTCTCTCTCTCTCTCTCTCTCTCTCTCTCTCTCTCTCTCTCACAGAGCCAAGACCATCAAGAACACAGTGTCAGTCAACATGGAGTTGACGGCCGAGGAGTGGAAGAAGAAGTATGAGAAGGAGAAAGAGAAGAACAGAGGCTTGAAGATCATCATCCAGCGGCTGGAGAATGAGCTGAAGCGCTGGAGGAGAGGTAGAGAGAAGGAAGGAAATGTCCTATGACATATGGTTGTGATAGTCAGTTGTATACAAACTTGTGTACCTTTCAGCCAACCACATTAACCAAAATCACTGACTACTCAAGAATCACTTTTTGTTAAATATAGTTCCAGTACATGCTTTGGCCTTAATCTCGGAGAATTGTATTCGAAGCTCAGATGTCTTGACAAGGGAAAGCAGATTTTAAATATTTTGGCAACATTTTACAGATCAACAATTAAGGTTCTATTGAAGTGACTGGTTGTGAGTTCAGCTCCCTGTTGTGTTGGGAATTTGAGTAAAGACCTTAACCCTCACCTCCTGAGCTATATTATAAGATTGCATTCTGTCTCACATTTAACTCACTTAGGATAACAACATCTGCCACCAAAATCAATCTAATAGTGATAACATCTGATGAATATGTTTGAATATATATTTTATAGCGTAATTAATTTATAGTGCAACATAATGAAGACTTTCCAACAGATATTATTACAAAGACTCTGTTTCTGATGAGACATTTCTCTATGTTCTTTGTTTGAATCTGAAGTAATTGACCTACTTTCCTTCTTCTGTACTCATAACAGAGCAAGCATTGTTATTTCAGAGAGGTCGTACTTTTACCCAGATCATTAATCCTACAGACAGCCAAGATTGTTAGGTACATAAAGTGGTCCATGTTTGAATATGATTAAAAATGACATTTTGCCCCAAATCTCTTTAGACCCAAGTTCAAGTCCGGTGATGTTCAAAAAGCATAAGTTGTTTCTTTTTGTTTCTTTTCATTTTCGTCATATCAGCCCTCTCCCTTATATACAGGGAGGGGAATTAGGGTGAGAAAATAAAGTGCTGATCTACTGAGGCTAAAATAGTCACACCCAGGGCCAAGACTATAGAAAATAATCAAGGACAAAAACAATATTCCATAACTGGAAGCACAGGGTGTATCCCAAATGCTTGTGTGATAAAGTTTGTACTAGAAGTCATTTAAGAAAACTTTTTAAGAATGTTTTCTACGAACATGTTATTCCTGCAGCCATTCATTAGTTTTAAAAGTGATTTACTCTCAGTGCATTGTGGGTAATACATAAGCTCCGTCTGCCACCAAGATGCTAGAACACTTAGGGTTTGTTCAGAAAGACTTCTCGTAGCTGTTCATTTGTTATAGTGACTATTAAGTCTTTTTATAATGTGTTGCATGTGTTTTTGGTGTGTGTGCTGTTTCATAAAATGGCTGAGATGCCAGGACACAGGCAGAGACTTTCTCCAAGTCTTTCAGACGGGTTTGAATTCAGCAGCACGTGCTCTGACTCACAGGTAGAAATGATGAAGCCTGGAATGCATGAAGACCACATACATCTATTTGATTGTAGCTGAACATCTGCAAAAAAAAGAAGAGCAGAGAGAAAGAGAGAAAAGTCAAATACGGAAAATCACAGTATCTGTGCAAACGTCCATCCAGACAGCTCTATAAAGCTTCCTCAGCTCTCCATCTGGCCTTTTCTTCTTCACCTCCCTCCTTCTCTTCCTTCTCTCATGGCCCTCTTCTCATACCGTATGTCTAAATCGCACAGATTGTATCCAGGTGTTAGGCTAATCTGCATGCACAGACATCACCTCCTGTTGATTTATAAATATCTGATTCCTTTTTCCAGCATGAAAAGTAAGCTTTATTATTGAAATCAGCCATTAAGCTGGCAGATTTTCTTCCTCCGTCTCTGGAAGAAAACGAGTCTCATATTACAGATGCTCCTTAACTGGTACTGAAAGCTTTTATAGGCAGGCCGAGAGCGTCTGCTGCGTCTTAACTAAGCTATGGGAATAAACATTTCATAATACATCTTTGTTCAACTCTTTTCTACATCTGTCTAGGAAATTTATCAACAGTTTTTGTTTTGGTTAATGACAGATGTGAGCAGGAAGTATTTAGATGACTTATTGGCTTCCCCGAGTTAATAATTCTTTAGTTCCAGATACTTATTCAGATGTTTATGACTTTTCCTCTAAGTGTAAATGTAACACTGAGAGATTTGAAGGGATTGAATTTAGCCAAACATATCTGCCAGTGTTTACAATAAAAAAGCTCAAACTCTTTAATCTCAGGCGAAGCAGTTCCGCTTGAAGAGCAGCAGAAAAGTAAGGAAATGAAGAACTCAGAAGCCACGCCCACAATTGACAGTCTGGCTCCACCTCCCCAACCTCTTTGTGACACGGAGAAGACCCAGTACGAAGAACTGATCAATGATCTCTACCAGCAGCTCGACGACAAGGTATATACCACTAAAAATAATACTATACACTTACGGATGCATATGGTTTCATTACCAGTTTATCAGCCAGTTACGTCCAGACTGTTGGGACTTAAACATGAATATGCAGGACATCACCAACAAGTTTAAGCAAGTGCTCCAGCTTTAAAGGTTTATCCCCATATCTGGCTAGCTGGCTAGTGTTAGAGATGAGAGTAAGAGAGTAAAATATTAGCGCATTTAACTGTGTTACAGTAGACAAATGGCACTGTGAATCTGACCGTCTCTGGGTCAGTCTGGGGCCTAACAGGGACTACAAATGTTATCGGGTGAGGATTTCTGATATGAGACGCCTTTAACTCTGAGATGATCTGAGGCTAGTGGATTAGCCTAGGATGACGTAAACCACTGGTGTCCCTTCCTCCATCATTCTTGCATGTTTGATTGACAGGTTCATGTGCTTACTGTGCAATTTCTCTGGGCAGGTTGATACAGGTGGTCACTTTACTTATCTGACTCTCTCTCTCTCTCTCTCTCTCTCTCTCTCTCTCATTCTCACACACACACACATACACTCTTCCTGACCAGGACGATGAGATCAATCAGCACAGTCAGCTGGCAGAGTCACTGAAACAGCAGATGGTGGATCAGGATGAGGTGAGCTCACTCCATCCTGCACATCTAACACAACATTACTCACGTGATGTGTAAAGCCTGCCCCATCATAACACTATCTATATATAATGGTACATCTTTTCCCATAAGCACCCAGACAAAAAGTTCGTCCCACGTGTCGTGTCCTTCCTTCATTACTTCCCTACAGCTCTCTTCACTTTAATAACAGCGTCGGTTCTCTCAGGTGAAGGTTCCACCAGTGGATTTAGTCAGGGTCTGTCTATTAAAGCCTCCTCTTCCATCACCTAGTCAGAGATTGAGCCTGTTTTGACATTTCACCTGCTAAATCTTCTATAGGATTGAGGTCCATTCATCCAGGTGCATGACCCATTGGCACTGTACAGTAAGGCACAGATATTAGTGGATGTGTCGTTTTTTTTGTTTTGTTTTGTTTTTAAATGTGGAGAGTTTCACCCGTTCTGCATTGTAGGGCTCTGTGTCATAATGACTCAAATGCCTTGTTCAGCATGTGAAGTCATGTGTGGGTTAGAAAAATAGCATAAAAGTGATCTATTGCCACCTGCTGGTTAATACTATACCCCACTATACTCCAATTCCAGTGTAAGAAAAATACAGGAAATAAACTGTAAATATCAAAAACAAATCAATAATACATGTTCTCGTGTTCACTTTTGTGTTCATTATGAAATCATATATATATCAATGTCATATATTTAATATACATTACAGTCCATATGCAGAATAAACTTAATTGCTGCAAAAACTGTAAACATTTTTTTTTCACAATTTAATTTGTCACCTAAATTTAACCTGATCTTTAAAACCTAATTAATATTCTGCTTATATAAGAACCTGGTTATCATCATCATCTTTCTAAGCAGTTCCAGTCAGATTTATCATGGGGCTTTAAACCATGTTAAACACACGGGCGAGCATCACGGGAATCACGTCGCCATGGAAACAGCTCTATATCATCCACCATCTGGCTTCTGTCCACATTTCAAAAGCTCAATGGCTGTAACATGGGAATATAAACTCGAAGAGATATATCGACTTATTTCAATTTATTTCATAATTTCCCTTATAGTACTCAGCATGGAAGTGTAAACAAATGCAGTTTAGTAGAACTAGCCATCGCTATACAATTCAATTCAATTGTATTTGTATAAAATGTCTGTAAACATTGTCACAAAGCAGCTTTACAGCAATTTGGGTGTAGATTTACTGCCTAATGAGCAAGCCAGAGGTGACAGCCTCAAGCCAGAAACACTGAGGAAGAAACATTGAGATGAAGCCGACAAATCATCACACAGGTGTAGAAAAATAAAGTCGAACAGCACTGTGTGTGTTGAAAGGATGTTCAGTACGAGCAGACTGAATAAGAGTACTGAGATGACAGTCTTTATGATTACAGCAGCAGTTCTAATGTAAAATCTGCAGTATCCAGATGAGAAGTGAAGCTCTTTAGGGTATGCATGTGAGACTGTCCACAGCAGAAGATGAGTCAGAAGTGCAGAAGGAGAGCATTATGGACCATACATTGGTTCCTTTACCACTTTAATATTCATCTAAAAATAGCCAAAATATGCGACTGAATTGTTATTGTGGATAGATGAGGAGAAATATCTGATTTCTACTTCTACTTTCTAATTATTAGAAGGACAGTGTCTATTTTGCTGTGACTCCACTACATCTACACTGTTCACTGGTCTGAATGAGTTAATCACACCTCAGTCACTGCCTCTGCATCATCTGTCCACGACAGCTGCTGGCGTCAACGCGGCACGACTGTGAGAAGCTCCAGGAGGAGCTGATGCGTCTGCAGCGTGAGCACGAGGCAGCCAAAGAGGAGGTGAAGGAGGTGCTGCAAGCGCTGGAGGAACTCGCCGTTAACTACGACCAGAAGAGCCACGATCTGGAGGAGAAAGGAAGGAGCAATGTTCAGCTGACCGATGAGCTAACGCAAAAAAGTGTGAGTAAGAGGAAGAGAGCAAAGTCAAGCGGGAAACAGGAAGTAGGAGAGCTAGATGATTACAGCATCATTTTTATCTGTTAATGGTATTACGGATTCAGCTATGTCTTTTGAGGTGAGTGTGTGATGATTTAAACAGTTTGCACAAGGCGGTACTTTAAAACGAGGACAGGCGAGAGAGACGGTGTTGTATCTGCAATGCCATGCAGTGACCCCAGACGTGTGCACGTGTTCCTGTTGCAGACACTTCTGTCCACCGTACAGAGGGATCTGGCTACGCTGCAGGAAGTGAGTGGACACCACAGGAAGAGATCTGCAGAGGTCCTGGGCATGCTGCTGCGAGACCTCGGTGAGATCGGCACCGTCATCGGCACCAGCGACCTTAAGACAGTAAGAACGTCTGATGTGATGTACTCACACACAGACACACACACGTGCACAAATTCTTAACTGGCGTTCCATTTTACTTACTTACCATTAAGGACACATACAGTTAGATAATTAGTCACTGATTATATATACACTCACCATCCACTTTATTAGGAACACCTGTACAGTTGCACATTTATGCAGTTATTTAATCAGCCAATCACGTGGCAGCAGCTCAATGCACAAAATCATGCAGATACAGGTCAGTATTCACATCAGACATCATAATGGGAAAAAGTGTGATCTCAGTGACTTTAACTCTGGCATGGTTGTTGGTCCCAGATGGGCTGAAATACCTTGATGATGAGAGAGATCAGAGGAGAATAACCAGACATCAAACCTAGGTGACATGACTCCAGACTTCAGGTCGTCACTGACTGCAAAGGATTTTCATCCAAGTATTAAAATTATGGTTATATTTACAATTGTGTCACTTTGTCCAAATACCTTTGAGCCCCTGAAAATGGAGGCACTTTGCTGAAAATGGCTGTAATTCATAAAGGGTAAATCACACTTCCATCACACGTTGGTTATTTTATTTCAAATCCATTGTGGTGGAGTATAAAGGCAAAATCACAAAAACTGTCACTGTCCAAATACTTCTGGACCTGACTGTATAAACCAGATGTGACCACATTGTTATTCCAATTGTAACAGACAACACGTCTGGCTCTGAATTTCATATATTGTATTAAAGAAAAGTAAAAATAAAAATAATAATAATACTGTATAAGCTGATCGTACTAACACTACGCTTTCTTTTGCCTCCAGCAGACAGTAGAAGGTCCTGGAGCGATGGAGGAGGAGTTCACCATGGCGCGCCTCTACATCAGCAAGATGAAGTCGGAGGTGAAGTCGCTGGTGAACCGCAGCAAACAGCTGGAAGGAGCTCAGGCCGAAACAGCACACAAGATTCAGGCCAATGAGAAAGAGCTTGCGTCCTGCCAACTCCTCATCTCGCAGGTCAGTCACGATTCATTCAAGAGTCAAGAACTTTATTGTCATATGTACAGCAGTCCCACACAATGAAGTTCTTACTTTGTTTACTCTCCTCTGGATGCTGCATAAGATTAAGTCAACTAAAAAACACAATGTATACAAAATACACTATAAGTACTATAAAAATACAGAACATAAATATCCCACTGTATGGCCAAACATTTGTTGACACCTATCCATTATAGCCATATGTGCTTTTTGAACATCCCATTCCAAATTTAGGAATTATAACAGCCTCCACTCTTCTGGGAAGCTTTCCACTAGATGTTGGAGTGAGGCTGTGGGGATTTGTGATCATTCAGCTACAGGAGCATTAGTGAGATCAGGCGCCGATGTTGGTGAGGAGGTCTGGGGTTCAGTCGGTGTTCCAGTTCATCCCAAAGGTGTTCAGTGGGGTTGAGGTCAGGGNCAGGGGCATCGTCATGCTGGAGCAGGTTTGGGCCTCTTAGTTCCAGTGAAGGGAAACTGTAAAGCTACAGCACACAGTGACATCCTATACAGTTGTGTGCTTCAGACTTTGCAGAAGAACCACATATGGGTGTGATGGTCAGGTGTCCACAAAGTTTTGGCCATATAGTGTAGGCACTGCTTAAAACTGCAAATGATGTGGTTAAACGTTAAGCTCTTTGCAGGCTGTGTGTGTTAATGCAGTGAAAACGCTAATATACACACTTCTCTGGCCCACCATGAATGTGACACTCTGAGAAAAGTCTCAGTAATGACAGATCAAGAATCAGAGAATAAAAGTCTGTTGATTGGGCCAGTTACTGAGTGTGTGTGTGTGTGTGTGTGTCTACGTCTGACTGATCCAGCTCCAGGCCAAGATAAAATCCCTGAGCGACTACATGCAGAACATGGAGCAAAAGAAGAGGCAGCTGGAGGAGAGCCAGGACTCGCTGATGGAGGAGCTGGCTAATCTCCACGCTCAGGGTGTGTCTCATGCACATGCATTCGCAGAGAGATGGTACAAGGATGCTACTCCCAAATTCCTGTAAATAACGAATAGAAATTCATGATTCAGGACATACAGTTACTTTAGGATACAGATATGTTGTGTGACTCCTCTTGGAGTTAGTGACGTTCCCTCCCAGTGAAATAAACCGTATCCTTAAATCTTCAGAAACACAAACACTGATTGGCCTTTTTATAAATAACGCTTGTGCTTTTGCGTGTTCGCTAATCTAGAAAAGATGCATGAGGTGTCTGTGATGGACAAGGAGAAGGAGCACATGACCAAGATGAAGGATGCTGAAGAGATGAAGGTACAGAATCATGTTCATTAAATATAAATGCAGTATACAGTGCTTCACTTCTTAAAGAAATACAGCAAGGAGGGAAAAAAAGGAAAAGATGATCATCATTAATGGTGATGCTGAATGATGAGCTGCTAGTGGATATCTGAGGGATTGTGCTGACTAGGTCATGCTACTAACCAGAGGTTAGTTATACACAGTACACATGTACTACTCCCAGTCAACTGAATAGATATATTTCATTGTCTTGAGACGTTCTGATTAAGGTGTATGGTTGATATAAGCCAAATGCCATAAATGTAAGTCCATGTATACATTTATTTCTTAACTATCTTTGAATTCGCATGCTACCTGAGTGTGACTGAAAACGAATATATGTACTCTTAATTACTTTTACATCAAAAATCCACTTTTTTACTCTTAACTTTATCATTTAGATCTTCAAAGATGACTCAAATATCTGTTTTTTTATTTTGCCTGGCTGCTAATTCAGTCAGTCGCTTTGTACTACATGCATTAAAGTTACTTTAATTAAAAAAGGGAACTAATGAAACAAAAATATAATTTATAAATGAATTTGTATAGCAAGGGCGAAATTATGGTTCATAACATGAAGCCATTTCTGTGAACTCTGTGGATGTGTGTAGAAAGCGCTGCAGGAGCAGATGGAGAGTCACCGCGAGGCCCATCAGAAGCAGCTCTCACGTCTCCGAGACGAGATCGACGAGAAGCAGAAGATCCTGGATGAGCTGAAAGAGTTAAGAGCGAACATAAATAAATAAATCGCTTATTTCAGGAGATATTTCATGCAAGCAAAGAGAAGACCATCTCAGGCTAAAATGGCTAACAGCAAAACTGCTAGTAGTATAGTCCAGCCTTCTCTGAGCCGTTTGGATCAGCTGGTTTCCTCAGCTTTCATTCATTATGTAGAAAATTGTAATTGAGAATTAGATTGCTATCCTAATAAAATTAAAATCTTTGCTGTTTTCCTCTACCCCAGTATGAACCAGTCTCTTCAGCTGGAGCAGAAAAAGCTCATGTCTGACTACGACAAGCTAAAAGAGGAAGAACAGGAGAAGGACGAGAAGCTGCAGAAGCTAATGTAAGCAGGCTGTGGATGGTGCTCACTGAGTGCTCTCGTTTACAGGAACATGAAGAGTCACGTGTGAAAGATTCAGTCAATGCCACACGGTGTGAGTGGTGCCATTTTAGGGATCATCATCAATATTAACAAAAACAAAGGATAAAAGTGAACGAATAGTTCATTTATTAATCGCCGCCATTTTCCCGTTAATCACTTCAAGCTAAACTCTAACCTGAAACGCATTACCTATGAAGCATTTGTGATGTGCTTAGCGATTCTGGTGCTAATTTATTTTTAATTGTATTTGCATTATTCCTGTGAGAAGACACTTGTCCGTGTCGCTTATGTCACAGGGGCTAGCTAGCGTACTTTGCTAGCTAGCGTACTTACAATGCCATTGAAGAAGAGAGCAGTTTTCATCAATCACAAAAGTAATGCTCAGGTTTTGCTCTTAGCTCCTACAAACAAAAGAGCACCAGCTTCTTTTCTCCGTCACCATTGTGTGCCAACATTCAACATCACATTAATCAGTAGTGGAGATTGTTGCCCTGAGTTACAGTTGCCCCGAGTTACAGTTGCCCCGGCTAGTAAGCCATCTATGAGATGACGGGTATGATGGTGTTGACGGCTGTATTAGCGTAAAAGTTGAAGCTTTGGGAGCAGATCTGTTCGAGCGGAGTGTAGAAGTGAAGTGAAGGGCAGTTCGTTGACTGTTAGCTAGCTAGCTTTTGCGGATAAATGTTTACAGCTAGCTGGCATGCTAGTGCTCTTGGGTGATATTGGTGATCTTTATTTTTGCTAACATTTCATGTTCAAAAATACGTCTGGGCTTAAATTTGTTGAAAAGTCACTACAGTATATTTGTATATGTATATTTTCTTATTCATTTGTCACGAAATGGACTTGCTCGTGAAAATTAGCATTGAGTGATTAGCAAGATCAGCTTAGCCGAGCAAGAACAGGCGGTCTTAAGATGAATCATCAAGATGAATGTTCAGAGAGCAGTTTGAAATGATGGCGTGTGAAGTATTGTCTTTGAGGAACTTTTTGTTTTTTTCTTCTTTGAATTAGTTTATTAAATGAGAAACGGGAACAGGCCAAGGAGGATCTGAAGGGTCTTGAGGAGACTGTGGTAAGTATGCAGCAGGAACCAAGTTTACATTATTTACTTTCACACATTTTAAAAACAATAAAAGCCTGTAAACCCTAGAGAGAGATAAAAGTACGCTTGTATTCCACTTGGCTATAGTAATATGGCTAATAACAGCATTTTTTTCTCCTGCGTTCCCAGACAAAAGAGCTCCAGACTCTCCACAGCCTGCGCAGGCTCTTCATCGACGATCTTAACGCGCATGTCAGGACAGTACGTGTTACGCCATCTTGGCGTTTTACTACACTTTCATTTCCTGTTAATCCCCTGAGAATTTGGGTGGGTCTTCCAGCTGACTCATCCTCCAGATGTGCTTTTGGCTTGGTTTTCGGGCCAGGAGCTGAATGACTGATGAGGATGTACGTGCTCTAACAGCAAGGCAGGAGATATTTCCATTAAGCTCAGGAAATGGTGTCACTACAAGCTTTGAGTGAAATGTGAAGTAAAAGCATCATTGCCTCATTGCATTGATGATTAAGCAAGCTCTTAAAAATGAATCCATGCTCACGCAGATGTGCCCTGCACTATCCGTCTTCATGCTGGTGAAAGATTGAAATGTTACACCCTCAGCAGTCATAAACAGGTATCTGTGTTTAAGACTAGATCCTGATCATGAGATGTGGTATTTATATAGTACTTTCTTTAACACATTTTAAAGTACGGTCAGAAGGCAGGAAGCATCTGGCAGAATGACATGCCGTGTATGTTGTACTTATTAAAGAATAATATGAAGCATTTATTAAAGAATGACATTTTAATGGGGAAGAACATCTGCGAGAACATTGTTCCTTCACCAGCCTCTTGGTTTCTTTCTCTTGAAGTGAATAAGACAAGCACCGACACTGGAGACTCCTTCCATAAATACTAAATAAACATTTCGTTTCAAGCCTGAACCATATCAACAGTTATACACATTTATGACCAATCAGAGTCGAGTATTCAGTTGTGCTGTGATATTATCCAGAATTTTATGCAATTTAAGAGTCAAGCAGAATCCAATCCCAGCCTTTGGTTAAAGGATTTGAACTGACAACCTTCAGGTCACTGTGACAGAACCTTAACCACTGAGACGACCTTTTCTTTCTGACAGAACGTAGAGTTGGACTCGGAGGAGGCAGGAGGCAGCTTGGCTCTGAAACAGAAGATCATTTTCCTGGAGAACAATCTGGAACAGCTCACCAAAGTCCACAAACAGGTTTGCACAACATGCTTAGACTTACACACTTATGGGATATAGTACACTGTCCAGGAGGCTTGATATTTCGTCTTATCGTATAAGTACATTATATACGTGTGCTATGGCAATGAAAACGTTTTCCCTCACCGCTGTTCCTCTCACACTTTCTCTCAAGCTGGTGCGGGACAATGCAGAACTGCGCTGCGAGCTGCCTAAGCTGGAGAAGCGTCTTCGAGCCACAGCCGAGAGAGTGAAATCCCTTGAGACGGCATTGAGAGAGGCGAAGGAGAACACCGTGAGAGACCGCAAGCGCTACCAGCAGGAGGTGGAGCGAATCAAAGAGGCGGTCAGGGCCAAAAACCAGGCCAGGAGGAGCCACACAGCGCAGATCGGTCAGTGTCCAGGCAAATCAGTACTAAACTGAATGTAAGACCTCACTCCTCGTTTGGTCTGTACCTCTGTCTCTAAACCTTTTTTTAAAAACAAAATCATCAAGAAAGACACTTTAAATCAAACAACCAAACTACCGAAGTTGTCAGTTGTTATGTATTATAGCCACAAGGGGGCGACATATTCACATTTATTGGGAATTTAGCAGTACAAGACTCTCTCATCTTTTTATTTATATAATATGTGTATTATTTTATGACTTCTACATTATTGATTCAGTACAAAACCATTTTAGATTTCCAAACATTAGTTTTCCAGCACAACATACAAAATATTTGAATATATATATGAATATGAACTGATTTGGCTGAATCAGTTTTGTAATCTTTCAGTCATCCATATTGATTTCAGATCTATAACTCTGTACTCTTATTAAAGATCATGTCTCATGGTTGGCATAAACTTACCCATATATCACTTGGGAATGGAATGATTGGGTACGACCCAGTATTACTATTTTACGTATCTGAAGATGGCATATTAAATTGCTTGGGTCACTGCTAGACATGTTAAAAGGTTCACACTTAGTGTTTATTACATCCTGCACATTTCAAGCAATATAACACAGTATAACCTTAACAACTTTTATTAGTATAGCATATCCTTAACAGTATAACTACTTTCCCAAGTGTTTACTCAGCATTCCTCCCCGTTTGTCCCGTAGCCAAGCCCATTCGCGCCGGACACCATGCTGGACATAACCCAGGAGCCTCTGGATCACCGGGCCATACCATCAGAGGAGGGGGGGTGCAGAGCCCGCAGCGTCATCACCACCACCAGACGCAGGCAGCTCAGCAGCACCACCACCACAGCAGCAACAGCAGGAAATAAAGGATGGTATGATCCAGTAGTCAAAATTTTAGTTCAAGTTAACAGCAAATTTGACAGATGTGGTGATTTGAGAATAAACTTTGAGCTGAGGAAGAAAGAAAGAAAGAAAGAAAGTGATTTCGGACTGTTTTAGCTATCTGAGTTCATATTAGAAATAACAGCGTGTCATACAGTGTCACGTAATCCTCATAGCTCCAGTGCGCAACGAATGCACGTCTTCGCTGATCGACTACATTTAAAGATAACATGGAAACTGTGAACCATCCCATTGTATTATCGGATTACAGTGTTTGTTTCTGCTGGAATAGCTTCAGGCGTGTTGGTGCATGGGAAACACTCCACTGTTCACCCTGCAGTGCATTTCGGAAACGCTGACCTCCTGTATCTTTTCGAAGCTTGGGTAAACTGAGGCGTATTTACAGCTGCCTCAGCTCTACACCGTAGATTCATGGGCAAAAAGTCAAGACCATGCTTGCTGATCTATGTCATAGGTGGCCCTTAAGGTATTTTTGGATGCTACATTTCCTCCCTGTTTGTTCAGAGACAAAACGCCCTTGCTTTAGATCCAGAGAGGAAAAACAAGGAAAACACTGTGGCTGAAGTTTTCCTGAAAATGCTCACAACCATCTGATCGGTAGACGTTAATCCCTGAGTCACCACTAACAAGCTAGCAAGCTGTGGAAGCTTATAGCCTCCAGTTTAGCCTTGTGCAAACTGCCAGAGATGTCATCACACATCTCTGTGGCTCAGTAATACCATCTGTACAATCAGATTGAGCAATATAAGCCTCCAAATCACTTCTCATGTACAGTTCTTTTGCACATCTGAAGGCTGGATTATTTCCGTATGACAGGATATGATGACTATCCGACATGACATACAGTACATTTAGTTGAGAAGAAAAAATCATCCCTGGTTTTATGTCAACTCTTATGTTTATGCAGGTTAAGATTAATGGTGTTGTGCTAACAACCACGGCTAATTAAGTTTCAGGAGCATGTGGAGATGTGCCTTTGGTTGGAAAGTCACAGTGTAACATTAGCAAAAAAAAAAAAAAGGTACAAAAAGGTTCTCTGTCCTGAAAAGTGAGGAAAGCTTGGGAAAATGGCTGAGAGCAGGACATTTAACTTGGACCACTTGGCGTTTTCTTTGGAG
>CM074949.1:3576347-3579036 GCA_037577455.1 Pangasius macronema
GATGACCGTGATATTGATGACCGTGACATTGATGACCGTGACATTGATGATCGTGATATTGATGACCGTGACATTGATGACCGTGATACTGATGACCGTGACATTGATGACCGTGACATTGATGACCGTGACATTGATGATCGTGACATTGATGACCGTGACACTGATGACCGTGACATTGATGACCGTGACATTGATGACCGTGATATTGATGACCGTGACATTGATGACCGTGACATTGATGACCGTGATATGGATGACCGTGATATGGATGACTGTTATATTGATGATCATGATATCATTCCAGTCCTCCAGTAAAAGCCGTCCTGCTCGTCTTAGATCAGTATCCACACACCCGCAGTGTTCACAGCCATGGACTACTCTCACGCCATCACACTCACACTCTGCTATGTGTATTTGTTCATTATGGACGTGTAGTGTGGTGGATCACAGATCCATTCCGTTCCAGTAGACTTTGTCGTAAAAATGTGTTGCGTTGTGCTCATAAGTAAACACGCCTCGAGTAAACAAGCACAGAACTGAAGGAAGCTCCGAGTCAGTGTACAGACATCCACGTTACATCATCTCTGATGGTGCTTCTATGACAAATCAGTGATTACCAGTGATGACTTTTTATATTCTGATGATGTGTGTCCTACTCATCACCTCTTTCATGCTGATTGACTCCTGATGTGAACGCACAGTTAAAGTGTAGAGGAGGAGACACAGTGCTTTGTATGATGTATAACTGCACGCTGCAGAAGGAAATAAACGAAATAAACTTGACTGCTGAAGTGTCCTTTTTGTTCCACGTGTGTCACGGTCACGTGACACATTCCAACGCGCGCGCGCTCACCTGGGCTTCAGCCACGCCCCCCCGACCACAGCACCTCGCCCTTGTTTTGATTTGGCCACGCCCTCTTTTTTGCGCATGACTTCTGATTTGTCTAGGCCACGCCCCCTTGTGGATTCGCCCCGCCTCCGTGTTTGATTCTGTCTGAGGTCCGCTTTGGGTTTGTGTTGTTTGAATTTTCTTTTAATTCGCGACACTGAGAGAGACGCTGGAAGTTTTCCGTCGCAGCAGTAAAGACAGACATCTCCAAGGTAGGTTTATTTAATGCTCTTTCATTTTAATCAGCGCGCAGTGAAGATGTGAGAGTGTGAAGATGTGAGAGTGTGTGCAGTGAATCCGGGCATTTACAGCCGGAAAGCACGCGCGCGAGCTCTTACTGTAATGTTAGAAATAAACACAGGAAGTAAATAAGAAGCTGCGGATTTATGAGTTTATCTGGTTATGTTTGGGTCATAGTGGATTTCTGGAATGAAGGAAGACCACGTTAACGAATTAATATCACGTGTAAACGATTTAATGTGAAAATTAAAAAAAAAAATTAATTAATTTATATTTTTTTTAATTGGAAATAAGAGCTGAATGACTCCTTCCACTTCTCAGCCAAGTGACAGATACAGGGTCATGTGGGGACTCTCTCTCTCTCTCTCTCTCTCTCTCTCTCTGTGTGTGTGTGTGTGTGTGTGTGTGTGTGTCCTCACAAGAGGGTCTCCACTAGGAGAACTGCAGCTTTTATTAAACAAACAACATAAAAATGTTTTACTGGTTACTGAGGTTAAGATAAGTGTTAGATTTAGGTGTAGCAGAGCATTATAATCATTTTATCAACATTAGGATAATATAATTTTAAGTGTGTGTGTGTGTGTGTGTGTGTGTGTGTCATGCTAAGACCAGGGTTTCCAGCACACACTCACTAATCCTGGTCCATAACACGATTGAAACGGTGTGTTAAAATTCTCCGAAATTCCCAGAAGGCTTCATCGATCCCACTCCTGCAGTCCGTCAGGGCTGAAGAGCAGCGTCAGGGCTGGAGAGCAGCGTCAGGGCTGAAGAGCAGCGTCAGGTCTGGAGAGCAGCGTCAGGTCTGGAGAGCAGCGTCAGGGCTGGAGAGCAGCGTCAGGGCTGAAGAGCAGCGCCTGCTGTTTGTGCACACGTTTGGGATTTCTCCACATACTGAAAAGCTATTTCAGTGTTTGATGTCCTTTTTTTTAAAGCTGTTCCTTTGGGTGTTCAGGCTGGGAATGCACCTGCTTTTAAAAGCAGCTGTACAACAGGTGCACGGTGCAAATGCAGAAAGACTGAAGATCCAAAATGGCCGTCCGGGTTGCAGTTTCACGCGTAAAGCCGATCAGTAATGGTGGTGCGTTTGTGCAGTGGTCAGATATCTCTATAAGTTCTTTAAACTTTAAACTTTAAAAGCTCAGAAACCTGGGAGGTTTTCCAAACCTACATGCACATGATTCCACAACAAGAATCCGGCAGAAATGTTTCCGATTCATGCACTTGGGACAAAATAACAACAGAGCAAATGTGTGTTTATGTTAAAGGTTTTCTTTTATTACTAAACAGTTATGTCCGTTTGTTCGATCGGAATTTAAAGAGCGACAGAAATGACCTGGTATTCATGGTGTTTATTAAAATTCTGCTGGGGCAACTGTACACGAGCATGTTACTGTAAACTTTTTTATCGACTGAGTAGTTCTTCTTCTTCTTCTTCTTCTTCTTCTTCTTCTTTGGGCTTTTCCCTTCAGGGGTCTCCACACTGAATCATCACTCTCCACCTATCCCTATCTTCTGCATCCTCAACACTTGCACCCACTAGCTTCATCTCCTCATTTA
>CM074949.1:3579136-3594136 GCA_037577455.1 Pangasius macronema
AACATGAGCTGTCCCTCTGATGTCCTCGTTCCTAATCCTGTCCAACCTCGTCACTCCCAAAGAGAACCTCAACATCTATCGACTGAGTAGTCTGCTCTCAAGTTGAATGATTTGTTTTTAAAACTTCAAAAATGAAATGCGTGTGTTCATGGTGACGTCCTGGAGTCTTACACAAACCTAACTAATCAGTTTGGGCAGATTTGTTCTAGACTCGTCCAAATAAGACAAAGTTTCAGATGATGCTTTTGTTGGAGTTTTTAATAATGTTGAACGTGCTGCTCTTTAAAGGTTCTCCACTTGCAGTGTGGTCACGAGGGCGTGGTCACGAGGGCATGGTCATAACAACAGCATTTCAGTCAGTGTTACGCAACTGTCTTTTACACAGTACAGAGATTAGCAGTGAGAAACAAATAGATTCTTCAAGTCTGACCAACAACTTAATGCATCTGCATTCATCATTTTTTAAAATTAATTTCTAACATTTTTAGTTATATTTTCAGTAAAAAGTCACAGAAGAGTTCAACGTTTTTTTAAAAAAAAAAACTGGTTTACAATAAATTTATCAAAAATAGATCTGCACTCCTACACTGTTCTCTAAAACCCTGAGCCTTTAATAACATCGAACACTGCAGTCATGTACAGAATCACGATTCAGACAGACGGATCGATAATCATTTTATAGTCGCTTCATGACACAGTGAATCGAAACGGTTTTGAATCTTATGGAGTCTAAAGGTTCCCATCCCTAGTAGAGGTTACAGCTGTCACAGGAAACAGCTGGATTTTAGACTAAACCGTGAGACGCTAACTTTAGCTTTAGCTTTATTGATGAAATTAAGTTAAAAAAAAAAAAGAAGAAAAGAAAAAGGCTGTCTGTTGAAAGCGGGCTTCGGTTCAGGGTGACTTTGTTCTTGCAGTAAGAATTGAAATGAATGTGTAAATTAAGATGTAATTGTGATTGATAAAATGTGGAAAGTTGAGAAAGACGGAAGGAAAGAAAGAAAGGAGAGCTGACAGACTTCATTTCGCAGAACAAGCATGTGATCGAGCGGTAATTATTTGCACACATGGCTGGTTGTAGCAGTGGGTAGTATTTCTGTACGCCTTTTTGAGCTGTATGGAAAACCGGTTTTATGTAACTTATCTATATTCTTAATCTTCTCATGCGCTCATTGTTAACGCGAAGGTTCTTATTTTTCCTCATTTTTTTGTACTTTGCTTTGTTTTGCATTCCTTCGCTGTGAGAGTAGATTAGGGCCTATTCGGAAAGCTTCAGGATGTTTGCAGTTTGCTGCCTGGCTCAGCCCCTCCCTTCAGCTCCACGCCCTCTGTCCAGAGACATGACTGTACAGCGTGCCATGGTGAGGGAACAGGACCAAGTTGCTTTTAACACACACGGCTATAACACACTGCTTTACTTCGTAGTGTACATTTCTAGAAGTGCTTTGGTTTATAATCGCACCGTCGCGTGTCACCCAGACGAGGACGGGTTCCCTTCTGAGTTCCTCTCATGGTCTCTTCCTCATGTCGTCTCTGGCTCGCTCATTAGCGATCAGTTTAAGTTCAAATCGTCTATCTAGGTTTCTGTAAAGCTGCTTTGTGACAAGTTCCTGACAAAGTGCTACCCAAAAAGATTCGAATTGACCTGAAGATGGAAGAAGGTGAGCAGCAGCGCTTTTGTTCCCGCAAGCAGTCACACATCTGCTTAACACACAGCTGCATACGAGCAAACATCGGAGTGTTCATTTTAGTTTAGCGAGACACACAAGACACACAAGACACACAACACACACCTTCTAAGCACTGAAAGTGGTATAACTTTCCTTAAACATATTAGTGAGCATTATTATTTCGTAGTCAGTCGTGTTCTCAGTCACTTTGTGGAATCCATGTTTTCAATTCAGTTGGTTTTGCATTGCAAAGATTTCCAGAGTTACTGATTGGTCTGGAATTTGGAGAGCTTTAACGGCCATTGCTTATTGGTTCTCATTAAAATGGTCATATTTTATCACTACAGGTCATGTAAAAGCATTTTTATTAGAAAAAAGATCAAATACTATTAATATTTGATGGATGGTTTAATCATAGGGTAAGGTCTGTAATTAATAAGTGAGTAAGTGAGCTACATGAACTAATGGGGCTGTTTTTGGAATGTTTAGTGGGATGATAAAATATTCCTTAAATATATTTAAAGGAACCCAAATACATGCTTTAGAAACACCTGCATTTTATTTCTAACAAAGCGGTAGTCTTAATGTTTACACAGAGCAGTATGGGGAATTTTATGGGACGGGTGATGGCCACCATCCCTGTGCTTGTACTTCTGCCAATCTGTAAGCCTCTTTATTTCCTACCTCTTCTTCTTCTTCTTCTTCTTCTTCTTCTTCTTCTTCTTCTTCTTCTTCTTTTGGCTTTTCCCTTCAGGGGTCTCCNCCTCCTGCCTGGCAGCTCCATGTCCAACATTCTCCTACCAATATAGTGGTACCAATATGTTTTGGTGAAATTTACTGCAGTGATGTTAGAGCTCAGTTCATTTTGGCACTGGATCATCGGAAAACTGTGATGCCAGTAACAAATGAAACCATAATTCACATGGATGAGGACATGAGATTTTTGTGATTTTGTTTTTTTTTGTTTTTTTGCCATACCAGGGTTTAAAGAGTGTGAATGGAGGGAAGGTTGGTGTGAAAGCACTATAATATCCATCAGGATTTATAACAGATGAGGCCAAAAGTACAATAGGGAGATTTTTCATGCAGGTTCTGCAGTTTCCGCCAGAAAACTGTAATGTAATGTAACGTAATATTGAAACATGTTCACTTAAAAGGTTTGCACTTGCACTTTGCACTTACCTACTAATATGTACGAGGTTACTAAGCTTCTGTCACCGACATGATTCATTACCAGAACGTCTCCACCTCCAGTATCGCCACCATAACCACGTGCGTTCCTTCTCCTTCCCCAGCTCTTTCCTTTTACCCTCTGTATCTCCCTCCATCAGTCATTTCTGCAAGTGATGAGAGGCGAAGCAGAGCGGCTCCTCTCCTCTTACCTCAGCTGTCAGTGTGGAGTCGCTCCGTGCCGTTCGGAGATCACAGGCGGCCTTGTTCGCTTTGAACTTCCTCTATGCTTGTACAGATAGCTGGAGAGAGGGAGAGTCAGATATGAGGGCACTTCCATTAGCCTGTCAGAGTGCGCTCTCAGTCTGCAAGCGATCCTCCGGATCACGTTCCCCCATCTGTAGCCGTGTTTCTCTGTAATAAGTGTGACTGTCACTGCCTGGGTGAGACGGAGCAGAAGACCTGCACTCGAAGGTGTTGCGTTGTGTATTTAGACAGAGCTCCATGTGCTGAGAACCTTTCTCAATCTGATTTTGATTGAGCAAGAGATGAAAAGCAAAGATTGCGTACTCAGACGAAGGGATGATGAGATTTGAGGAGTTTTTGGCAACTGAGCCTTTTGATCTTAGGCGTGAGGACATCATAATGTTTTGGATTAAATATGGCAGGATAATTGCTTTTATTAAACCAGTGTCATGTCTTACATCGTCTTTGAACTATCGAAATCTAATCCGATCATCAGTCATTAATCCTCGGTGCTTGGTTTATTTATCTATGGGTCTACGTGTTTAATTATAGCAGTAGAATATGGACTCTTTCAATAATATTCCTTCTTAATGTTATAACAATTATTAAGGACTTTAAATCAAACAAATTGGATCAGACTCGCATGGTTAAGCTTTTCTTCCATTTTTTTCTTTCATGCTTTTGTGTCGTACTGAGACAAGGTCATTAACTACATCTGCTGCTGTCAGTTCACCTCCAGCCAATTACTGAGGAATCTGAGGAATGGCTGCATACTGCCAATTAGCTTTATCACTCATGCAGAGGCGACTGACTCATGTTCGGACGTTGGCCTCTTTGCTCTGGGAGAAATGTCTTGGTGCGGAAGGTTCCAGGCAGACTGCTGGATGAAGGGGAAAATCTATATAGCGAAACGTGGTGAGACTGTAGCCGTCCAGAGAGAAGAGCAGCTACAGAAAGTTTAATATACTGTGGGACTGTTTACAATCAAGTCGTGAAGTCTTGTGAAGACTACAGGAGAAAATCGACCTTAATTCTCAGACTGTCATTAATGACCAAAGCCAGCCGTGTTCAGTCGATAGGATGATTTATAGTACCAGATCTCCTGGATGATCCCTACTTTTTCCGTTTTGGCAGAAAGCAGCTCCGGATTTTTCCGAAGGTTATTTCCCTGCCTCCTGCTTGGATGGTGCACAAATGCTTTTGCTAAGTAGATGTTTGGCTTCTCTTTTAAATAGAGGTTTGCCCGTTTCCTTGAAGTGCCATGCACAATACCTAAACTCTCAGCTATTTGCACTTATCAGAAAGTAGACTATCATTATACCAAAGCAAGAGCTCCTATACTTGGCATGCCATGATGACGTGATTTAGGAGAGGCTGTATTTAGAGTTCGGAGGTGGGTCATGCCGCAGGGCGACGTGTCTGTCACAGGAGTCTGCTTCTGACATGCTGAGGGTTTGGAAAAAGGATGGGATGAGATGGCATGAGCCATTTTGTGAAAATAGCGCTATCTGCGCTACCACAAAATAAGTTCTACAGCCTTAAAAGCCATTTTATGTATCAAGATTTATCTTTTAAGAGTGTGGGGCAATGTAGACCATATTGTGTGTTGACTCTGGAGTGAATGCGTGTTTATTCAAGGCCAGTGCCCTGGTCATATCAGTGCAGGTGATAACCTGTGACCAGTGTGATGGGGGAGGCTTAACCATACAGATAAGCACTGAGCCGAGGCCACTGTCCATCCCATGAGTATCACTGTGTCACTAAATGGAACGAAAGGGGAAGGTCAGTCACCTTTGGCTTTGGGCGGTGTTTACCGGACTTCTGTTATGTCCTACGAGACCAGTAACTATTCTACGAGTAGGAGACAGAATAGATTTACACGGAAAGGGCTTACTCAGAGGTGATGCTAGGAACTGTGGGAGCCCCAGGCAGAAAAAGTAAACCTTAAAAAATACCTAGTACTAGCTATAATACTATATAATACTATATCTTAAGACCAAGCAATCAAGACTAAATAATTAACGATATATGCCTCAAATCAAGCACCAACTCCCAGTTTATTGCTTGCTTGCTTGCTGAGATGTAGATTAGTTCCATTACTTACCACAGTTCTACTCCCTCTTTTCCTCTTCTTCTTGTTTTTTCTCTCGACTTGTGCATGTCCTACATGCTAGGGAGACTGTGTCCCCTTTAGGGGTGGGGTTTCTTCTGGTGCGGAGTTGTACCCATCTGAGGTTTTAGGGGAGTGCTGCTCTTTGAGATTTGACATTTTCATGGACTTCGTGTCAGCCATCGGGGAACACCTCAAAGCTTGGGATTCTAAGCAACTGCCTGTGTTATCTTTTCTGTAGCTATGCCATACATATCACTTTACCATGTAGTAATTTTGTTAAATATTTGTTTATGTATTGTATTTTTGGTACAACTGGACAAAAAAGCAATAGTAGGAGCTCAAAGATACTAGCCATATACTAGCGATAATTGATTATACCATACATTGCAATGCCCTGGGATGGACTGGCACCAGGGTGTGTTCCCGTCTCAAGACCAGTGTTTCGGGGATAGGCTCTGGATCTACTGCCATGCTATCCATGAATGAATGAATATGTTACAATGCTCAGCATACACAGTGAAGGTAGGCAGACTTATTGTGTGCAAATGGAAAAGAAAAGAATTTAGAATAAGATACAATAATAGTACCTGTGAAGTTTTATAGTATTGGAAAAAAGTTAAGACCTCCATCGACTGATTCTAGTTTCCCAAGCACTTAACCTCTGGAGCCCATTGCCAGCTCCATCACATGCTGTTCGGCCCAGGAGTTAACAAAGCCCTGTGACTAGCATCAAATGCACAATCTACACTGCTGGCTCACATCCTATGATATGTGAGAAATCAACAGAAGAATAAAGGCTTACTCTGCTCTCCCACACAGGATAAACATTCAGGAATGTCTGTTGAATTACCTTGGCCACTGTCCCAGGTGAGACAGCTAAAGGCTTTTATTTAATCTTAACTTGACAAGGCTACGCAGGGATAAAACTCAATCTCTCATCGTATCAGGAGATTAGATCTGCGCAGCCCCAAATCAGCTATCGACAAAAGCCCCGCCAGAGGTAATAGCCACTTGGGGCTGGACTTTCTGCTTCATTTGTCCTCAACCAGGGCATTGTGACCAGTTAATTAAAGAGATGGCCTCTAACAGAGGACCTCTGGAAATGGATTGAGCAGGTCTAGACTAAATGAAAATAATCAAACCCCAAATTTCATCAGGTTACACACCCAATTAAACCTTTTTACTCCAGTGTGTAACAGCGAAGTGCTTCTCTTTATACTTTCATGTTAGGTTTGTGGCGAGGTTTAATTATGCAGGTTTAATAGTAAGGAGTACGTATGTCATCACCAGGTTACATGGAGGTTTCTGAAAACACAGCAAAATAATTAGAAAAGGGACCAGATATTGGGTTAGATTTTTCCTACAGAAACACGGTGTTTGTCTGTATTTGTTCAAAAGACCTTAGTTTTGACAAGGGACATTTAAACCATCCAGTATTTTGGATTTGATTCCTCACGTCTTCAAGTGTGAAAGCATACATTGCTATTCTAGGGGTGTTGGGCAGTTAAAATTTATGAAATCTAAGCAGGATAATCCTGGGTAAGTGAATAACCCTATTATAACCCTTTATATGAAAAGTTGCTGCAAATCAATAAAAGGTTCTTCTGACTGATCATAATCCTATTATGAAACATTTTCTATCCTGATGGGAGTGGTCTCTTCCAGGATGACATCCACCCATGGGTGAATGGATGGGTGCCATGTCCTTCACAATTACCTGATCACAACCCAGTCGATCACCTATGGGAGATTTTAGAGCGATGTTTTCGACAGCGTTCTCCATCACCGTCATCAAAACACCAACTGAGAGACTTTACTAAGACACTTTGTTTGGTTTTTCTTTAGTGTATTTGTATGATACCTATTTCATATGAGATTAAGTCATCTAGTCTTCCATTAGTATGATTTTTTCATTTTCAATCAGCAGTACATGATACGCCGTCACTCAGAGGTGCTGATCTGCCAAGGACAAATCTGTCAGTGAAATGAATTGGTAGTACATGCCAGCTATGGACTTAGGAATTTGCTATGCTGGAAACATTTTTGAAGAATCTCAAATTGTGAGGGCCTGGTTCATCTACTCGGCACTGACGTTAGTGATACCTGAGCCTAGTTTCTCTTGGGGCCTCTTCAAGCCCTCTCCGTGGCCTCTGAGGCAATGGACAAACTCATCTCTATTTCCCAGCCAAGTGAGCCACACAAAGGGAGGCCTTGTTGTGGGATCGTGATCCTTCTGAAACCATGGGCCAGTGAACAGGAGGGCCTCTGAGAGACTGATGGAGGAGGAGGGGAGTGAACTCAAGGGTGTATAGGGTGTAATCAGTTGGCCAATTAAACAGACCTTGGTCTCTCACCCACATGTAATGAGAGAGCCAATGAGTGAGGGGTTAGATTCTTATAAGAAAGTAATAAAACTTGTGAGGTCTGCAGGCAAGCAGGGGCTTTAATCCGATCTGTTACTATCATTTTGGTCGTACTGTTATATACCACTCAGATTCTTATCGTCGTGTGTTATAAATGGTGACTATTGTGAGATTCATGCAATACTGTAGATACCTACTAGTTATTATAGATTATATACATTGTCTTGCTTCCTTCTTGAAGGGAGCCCTTGTTCATGTCTGGCTGAACAGAGCTTGAAGGGAAAGCTTAGCTTACAGCTAAGGTTGTTTATTTAGTCTTCATAATAGACGAATGTTCAAGAAATAGTATGATCTTAATCAGCTTTGAGGTTTCATGTACCAACAAATACTCTGAACATGGCAGAGGCCATGCAAGAACTCTAGAGCTTGAAGTGAAATGTGAGAAATGTATAATTTTACCAAAATGCTTGTTGGGTTTTTGGAAGAGGATCTGCTGGGCCTCCTTCTGAAAGTTAGCCCTTTTCCTGGTTCATTGCAGGGGCCAGACAATGTTGGATTATACTACCTTGATCTTAGCATTTAGGCTTAACTGCTCAACCTTTTTCTCTCCTTTTTGAATACTAATTGTATACTTCAGTATAGTATGGAGTTTAAACACTGGTTCTTTTGACCACTGGCCTGGGTTTGGGTCAGTTTTGGGTGTAGCCATATATTTTATATCATTGATTTATCCAGATTGCAAAGCATCTACAGGAAGAAATGGCAGGTGCTGTGATGTAAAAGCCATATTACAAACCGATTTGTAAACCATTCTAAGTCATGATATAATTTATTGGTACAGTCAAAGATATACAACAGGGTTCTGCCTTGATCATAATTCAAAATGCTGCTCTTACCTAACATGCCTGAAGGAAGTAAAGCAATCAGGCTTTTCCGCCCTTAGCGTATGTAGACGCGATGAAGACCTGATCAGATAACAGCAGGGCTTTATGCTTACTAATTTATTGCCCCACAACAGTGCTGTTTTTCCCCCCTGAGATGCCCTCAGGCAAGTGAAAACGCAATCTTATGACTCTTAAGTACACAGAGGTGGATCCCATCTGGATCTAACAGGAAACGGTAGGAGTTTGATGTCATAGTTTAGAAAGTTAAAGTTTTAGCTTTTAACAATAGGGAAGTATGAAGAAGAATAAACAGTCTGTGAGCACAGAAAGTGAAGAGGACTTAAGACTTAAGAGTCTGTAGGGTAAAAAAGTGAGTAAAGTAAAGTGGGAGAATGGGGTTTTAAGTAATTTATTTAATATTTTCATACTATAAATGTAAGTATGGTCTTCAGGGAAGTTGTGCTAAAACAAATCACTGGATCTCTGAAGGCACGTTGTAGTATCTGGCACCAAGACGTTAGCAGCAGATCCCTTAAGTCCTCTAAGTAGTGAGGTGGGGCCTCTATGGATCGGACTTGTTTGTCCAACACATCCCACAGATGCGCGATTGGATTGAGATCTGGGGTATTTGGAGGCCAAGTCAGCACCTTGAAATCTTTGTCATGTTCCTCAAATCATTCCTGAGCATGGCAGGGTGCATGTGGTTTGCAGCAATGTTTAGGCAGGTGGTACGTGTCAATGTGACATCCACATGAATGCTAGGACCCGAGGTTTCCCAGCAGAACACCAGAGCATCACACTGCCATCACACATAATGTCTCGTCAAGGTCTTGAGAAAAACTTGCAGGCTGTCTTAAACTGCTCTCAGCGTAGCTGTTACAGCGTTCTTAGCCTCATTCAAAAGCTCCCGTCATGTCCTCAGCTGTACTGCTCATTCTAACAAAACTATAGGAGGTCAAACATCAGTCTGGATGCTTGAGGCCTTCACAGCAGGGAGCCTACATCTGTAGATCCTACATGTCTGTTTTTATTACTCTCGTATTGTCTTCAGGCTCTTGGTGCTTTACGAGCTGTGTCTGACTCCTGACTTGGTCAGCGCTGACAAATAACAGAGAATAGTGCCACTTAGAAAGGGGTCATAAAAGCGACACAAAAAGCCCTGTGGGTTAACATCCTTTTTTTTTTTGTAAAAGCTCTCGCTGGTTGACATTAACAGAGAGAGGGAAAGAATTTGTAATAGTTGGGTCATCTCATACCAGAAGCCTACGGAAATCTTCCACAGAATTTCAGACCTCTTGGAATTTATTTATTAATTTATAATCTGGACAGTGTTTTCCGTTAGTGTTTTTCTGGGTCATTTTTAGATCTAAGGTTGTTTTTAAAGAATTCTGATTTGCCCAGTAACACACGCAGCACCACACACTACATCCTGAGTGATTAATTGCCTTCCTGGAGCCCTCAGTGCTCAGGAAGATGTGGGTCTGCGTGACAACTCCTCACATTCTCTAGAATCGGAAATGTGATCTGATTCCTCTTGCTGTCAATAAGGGCTTCCCACAGCGAGCGCACTTGAGTGTCCCATGCGTGACTGTTGAACCTCGTGCTCTTTGAGCTGATGAGCTGAGCGTATCCTGCCGACGGGTGTGTTTCTCAGTCAAGCCGTTACATTAGACTGAGTCTCCTTTATTTAAAAAAAAAAAAGCTTTATGTAATAAAGGTATGCTGCTTAATGTACAGTGAACTTTTAAAGAAACAGCGCTTGGAGTAATTTATTGTAGGGATGCGGTTTGCATTTAGATTTTACACTTTACATTTGGCAAACATTGATGCAATCTCTGTAAGGGTTTGAACCGGCCGAAAGAAAAAAAAAGGAAAACAGTGCAGGATAGTTGTAGGAGGATCAGGCAGTGTTGAATTAAGTGCTGATTATTAAGTCCTTTAAACACTGCTGTAGGGCTTCAACTCATCATTTATGGAATTAACCTATTGATTGTTTTTGGATTTGTTGCCCAATCTTTGACTAGCAATTGATTTTCCTGTTTCAGTGTTTGTAAGAAATGACCAATTTAACAAATAACACATCTAATGAATTCCACAGTATCACAAGAAACGTTAAAATGTGCCTCCACCTTAAAGTTAAAAGAGAAATATCACACACATACAGCCCGTCTTTTTAGTATTCTCTCCAAAGCCACGCCTTGAAAACACACACTCATGGGGTGTATCCCAAAACTCGAATGGATGCCTCCTCGATACTTCAGCCTGTGACCTGGACATTTCTCTCATGTGTCCGCTTTGCCTTCAACTTTCATGCAAATACCACCGTCAGTGCCATCGTGCTTGTCTTAGCATCGGCTTGTTTTGTCATCGGCTAACTAGCCGAGCCGAATTTCTGCTGTAATTCAGCTCGACGGTGTCCCACTGCATTCTGAACAGTTTGAGTCCAACATTTGCTGTCACCACTGTTCTACTTTGGATTTCACATTTAATATGACATTGAATGTCCCTGGAAAATGGTGAGTGGTAAGAAGCTCCTTCCCTATTGTTTTTAGGAGCTAACAGAATTATCGCATATATATCTCATGTTTTCCTTTAAGGCTTTATGCTTACACAGAGCTAAGACTAAGGAAATCATGTTAAATATATATATATATGGACAGTCAATAACCCCAAAGCCCTGCGGTGTCAGTATATCAGTCAGGTCCTAGCGTCTGCCGTTGCCAGATGAAACACATTTTTCACTTTTTTTTTTTTTTTGACTTCTGGCAAACAAAGCTGTAAATCCCTCATTGGTGTCACTTACTATGCTGACGATGTGAACTAACTCACTCACTCAGAATTTGCCGTCATCTCACGGAAGTTCAAAACAAGTTACCTTGGTCATGACTGAGCGTTCTTTGTGCGTAAAGATGCTCCGTGTGTGGCCGCAGGAGGACGTTTGAGGTGAGTTTTCCACAGCGTAGAGTATTGGGTTAATGCCCCCTAATCTTCCTCATCCTGTCTCTGGCAGATTTAGATTTATGAATGGATTTTTCACACAGTTAATCAAGTCAGCCTGAACCGAGTGAACAGCCGTCCAGGGCATCGCCGCTGCTGGAAACTGCAGTTAAGCCTTCAGCTCACATCAGGGACGTGAATATTTTTGCTGTGATTTGTTTGTGGCCTTCTGCAAACATTGCCGCTCAGGATCAACATTTGCTCAGGATGTCTTCCGTTCTTGGTTCCCGCCTCACTTTGTTCTGTAAAGACCTGCTCTGAATAATTGCTCGCAGGGTCATAACCTCAGTTACAGGTATGTTAGCAGGTTATATAGGGGGAAATTGTTTATCTTGTGCGTGTGCTTTACATTAGACTAATTGCAATAGGCTTTCTTTTTTTTTTTTTTGCTTGGCTAATGCTAACATAACATTTGAAACTCCTTACAGCAGTGATTTGAACAAACAAACCTACCTATAAAATACATTACAAGGATTAAGGATTAAACACTGGTATGTGAGGATGTGGTTTCAGACCCAACAGAGGGATTAAGATAAGCGTTTAAGTTCAGGAAACGTTAGAGCGGAGGACTGTAAAAGAAGTGCGTTGTTGTGACGCGTACCACAGCGCTACTGAATTCTCAGTGCTGATTAGTCAGAAGGTGTTGATTTAATCTGAATTAATTAATTCATCTCAAATGTGCTCCATGACTCCAGGAAGTGCTAAAATATCATGTTGTATAGGAGATTTATTTACAGATTCATGTTTACTAGTGTTGATTCGAAGGACAAGCAAGTGCACGTTCACCTTTGCTCAACATCCTCTAGTCTAGAACCCAAGGAACCCAAGGTTTTCGAAGTGTTATAGTATTAAATTTAATAATGATTGCATATTTTTTTTAAAAATAAATAAAAAAAGATGGCATTGAATACCACCCGATATTGTAACAAGTAAATATTAAATAAATATTAAGGTGCTGTATTTAGTCTTCAGTTTATGAACATGGTGTAGAAATCCCATTTTCTTTTATTTTCATGTGGTTTTTTTTTTCTTTAAGATACAGTGTGGGCCAAAAGTCTGAGACTACATTAAATATCTGGATTTTTTTTTCTTTTCTTTGAAATTGGAAATAAACAGAAGGTTTTAAAATTTGGAAATATTTCAATCAAAGTAAGTAAATGTATTAAATATTTAATATTCAAGATTCCACACTATTTCAGATGTTAACTGCTTTGTACAAAAAGGTCCGATTTTCATTTTCATGCCGAATCTCTTCTACTGAAGCACGTGTTCATGCGACACTCTGATGGATTTGATCTAAAATGGATCGTGTGCGCACTGTCATTAAAGCAAAAAGGGGACAAAACAAATACTCTGAAATTCATGTAAATATTTCTGATATTCTGCTTTTCCCTGTAGCCCTTGTCAGTGATATCACTTGTAATGAAAACTGTTGTGTTAAAGTGGAAACGAATGTAAAGCAGAAGCATTTTCAGTAGTGCTCTTAGACCTCCGGACTCCACTGTAGCATAGTTTAAGGGATTCGTCATCCGTCATTTCTAGCATAATATATAATTAGCTGTCATACCACTCAGTCATCACGCTGCTACGTGCCGTCACAGTAACACTGGGGAGGGAAGAAATAATCTCTGGAAAAAGCAAGTTTTCGAATTGGCAACCTGACGAGTCAGTAAACACTCCAAACGTGGGGTGTAACAGCGTGAACACAAAGCACTTGCCGGGTGGTGTGTGAAGTGTACAGCCAGGTGCTCGCTCCTAAAACAAGCGCTCCGGAGCTGGAAGGCCATTAAGCCTGCCAAAACCGGACCCCTCCTGCTGGGAGTGTGCTCAGAAGCGGTTGTAATCCTGGCTGCCTTCTTCCTCAGCCGTCATGGGAACCGGCATCCCGTAACCTTCAGGGAATCCTGGGAAAAATTGCTAAATTACTTCCTGATTTCCGTTTGAAGAGTGGAATGTTGTGTAGGTGTTCTAGCACAGTTATTATGTTAAAAAGGGCAAATCTGTTGTTGTAAATATGGAGTGGCAATGTCTCATGTAAGGAATAAAACAAGAGAGTTACTATTTTGTGGACTCTCAACAGTATACTAAATAAGGAAGCATCAAGATAAACTACGACATCTTTCTTCAATCACGCTTTAGTGGCATCTTGGGAAACAAGTTCCTTCCAGTTAAACGTGGCGTATAGCAGCTATAAACAGTCGTTTCCTCACCGGTTTCTCGTTCTTCCTCTCTCATGTTACTGAGAAACCTCAAAGCACAAAACCCTCTGTCCTAAAGACTCCCCTGTCCAAGCAAACGTCACAGCCTTACCCCTGACTGGCACAGAGTGCTGACACTGGAGGCTCCAAGCTGTTGTAACGGAGCAACCACAACACAACACGTGTAAGTTGTTATTAAGGGAAAGAGAGAGTATTAAAATGGGCACTTTAATAGAAACCTGTGATTTGTCTTGGAGCGAAAGTCAGCTTGTTAGCTTGCTGCTAACATGGAAGTTTGGTGACAACAGCAGTGAGGGAAAGTGAAGAGGTTGAGCTCGGTTAAAGTGGAAATCTTCTTTTAACAGAGATCTGGTCTTGATCATATACCTAATCATGTTAGATAATCATATTGGAAACTGCATACTAATGATTTTCATTCCGAATCGTTCCTGCTCAAATTGTATACGCCAGAAGAATCTGATCGAGCTGCGTGTGTGGACATAGCCGTGGTGGACGTGGTGGACGTGGTGGACATGGTGGACGTGGTGGACGTTTCCTCAGTGTGCACTTATTATGGTACATCACTATACTGATATACTTTTACATCATTACAAGACAGCTAAGTAATTTAGTAACCAAGTGTAGCTGGAAAACACTCCCTTCCCCCACAAGTGGTGTGTGTGTGTGTGTGTGTGTGTGTGTGTGTATGATAATCACCTTTACACTTCCTTGCTGAATTCACACAGTGGCCTCAGGCTGCTGCTGAACAGCTTCTGCCGTCCAATCCTCCAATCCCGAGCCTGCGTTCTCAGGAAGTTGTGGGGTCATTGATTCCTTTAGGGAAGGGACTAAAGAGGAAATTGGCTTTCAGACCCCCTCCTCCCCCCTCCTCCCCTCTCTCCCCTCTTCAGATGAACAGTTTCAGTCCACTCTGTCAGACTAATCCCGAAGTCCTCCAAGTCGTTCCACTTTGTTTTAATTCTCCAGCACTAAGGTAAGAATGTGCTAATGACAAGCCTGGTGAATGGAATGGAGTTTCTGATTCTTGATCAGCTGTAAAAAGTTGTTTCTGGGTGAATGAAATGTGCGGTGACATTTTACTTCTTGAATAATCTGCCTTGTCAGTTTAGTAGTGTGTATAAACTGCTCACTGTTTTGTGTGCCATGTAATGGCCAGTTTATGTTGAGTGTGGACACAGTGATACACACCCAGAACTATTGTCTCGTACATTTTTACATCCGTTCTCCGAGCGTCCTAGCGTATCCCATCCTCTGTTGATCTGCATGCTTTACCCAACGTCCAGTCCTTCATATTGCCTAAGTGAAGCATAAGCTAGACACTAAAGCTCATTGTAAAAA
>CM074949.1:3623755-3642049 GCA_037577455.1 Pangasius macronema
GTCTTCATGGAGCTCGCTTTGTGCACAGAGGCATCGTCATGCTGGAACAGGTTTGGGCCTCTTAGCTCCAGTGAAGGGAAACTGTAAAGCTATTCTGTACAGTTGTGTACTTCAGACTTTGTGGCAACAGTTTAGAGAAAAGCCCACATATGGGTGTGATGGTCATGTTTCCACAAACCTTTGGCCATATACCGTAGCTTGGGACTGTATAATTATTCTTGTTTAATTACTAAAGTGCTTGCATTAAAAAAAAAAAAACACATAAAATAAATAATACAATACACTCAAAGTACAGTTTGAGTAAATAACACTTCCTTTAAATTCTGTAGTATTTCACACACCTTTAAATATGTCAGTGCTAATCATGTGAAGGCGTGTAAAATCTTAAAGAGTGCATGATTGACTGGCGTGACATGATGAGAAGGTACGGAGATGCCAAAGATAAAGCCGTTGTTCAGTTAAATACAAAGCGCCTCGCTCTGTTCCACTCACATGATCTGATGGCTTTCAACAATAACACTCCTCTCGTTCGGTTTGTAGCCATCGCCAGTGAAGTGCAGAGATGTTTTGATTCAGTACAATGCAAGTGAAATCATGTGTCACTCATTTCTCTTACCGTAAGCACACACACTTAGTGTGCTGTTCCACTTAGAGACTAAAAGCCACATGGTAAGGTAAATACGGTACTTCAAAAAGACAAACGCGGTACTCTTCAGGAAGCTGCGTCCTGTGTTGAGGCATGTGTTGTGATTATTAGCTGTTGAATGAGAATACGGCTCATTTTTTTGTCTTGGTTTCTGCACCATGGTCCAGGGTGTTGTGTACTCAGTCTGGTTATGTGTGTACAGAAGGATAGCAGTGCTTAAGCCATAAAAAAGCCTAAGCTGAGCTGATTTCTATCTAACAGATGCACAGATTAGTTTTCAGAAAAGCTGAAGGAATTTCTTTGTAGGTCTCTCCTCAGTCTTTATTTGGATCTTTTGATGATTAGATATTTTTCGGTTAGAAAATAAAATGAATTTAGCAAAACCTTTTTTTCACTGACATGCCCAAGCTATCTGATTGTACAATAATCATACTTACTAAGATATTTCTCTAATGATGCATTTGGATAAATGTGGATGGGATTTATGTTCGATGTTCAGCAAATTTTTTATAAGCCAAGAAGGACGTATCACATCACTCTAATTCTGACATTTTAGCTTAAGTGTAAGAATTTTTAACTGCACAGTAATCTAGGTCTGACAAAACGTCTTCAGACACTATCTGTAGAAAAAAGCTCTGCTAGACGTGGTAGACGTCCACTGTAATAAAAATGCATTGACTCAAGCCAAACCCAGAAAACAGTATGAACAGTAAGGAGATCGGTGCTGTGTGAGGATCAGGAGACGGCAGACTACTGACAGTGACACCGATATAATGAGACGTAATTGCTGTAACAACAAGCATGGCTCAGAGACTGTGTGTGCTTCCGTTCTCTTAATACACTGGACACAGTAACACGGTCACTGTCCGGGAGGCTTGAAGATAAGAAACAGCTTAGTGCCTTAATAAGCGCTTTTGTTGAGTGAGTGAAATAAAACTACAGACATGTGCAGAATGTTCATGTGTACCAAAATCAGTGAAAGAGCTGGAATTTGGCAGAAAAGGAGGATAGTCGTATTCCTCTGGTACTGTCATTAAGATTCTGCAGATTTACAACTTTAAGACTTTTATATTCAAAGTTCTCTAGTGCCTCTTCTATCCTTGATATCGTTCCTGTTCCCTTTCACAGGTGCAGTTTGGGATTCGACCCATCGCAGAGCTGCATGTGTGAGTGTTCGCCCAGCAATGGAACCCTGGCCGATAGTGGCCTGGTTCTTAATGCTGACGTTCATCGCTGACTGGCTAAAGACTGTGCGGTCAAGAGACTTTACCAAAAAGGACATTATTTTTCTCCATCCCTCTAGTAAGTACCTACAACTCAGCCTAGTATCTATGATAAAAGCACAGATATAAACACTGATAACCAGGAGATTTACATGCCTAATGAGCACTCCAGAGATGATGGTGAAAAGAAAGCTTGAGAGAAACCAGACTCAAAGGGGAAACCAATCTTCTTAGTTTTTTCTTCATTTTAGATATCCAGACTTTCACTTCAGTTTTTGGTTTATGGCTGAGTTTGTTCCTTGTGCATTTGTTTAGTGGCTCACAAGGAAAAAAAAATCATGTTCAGGGTTGAATTTGCTTCTCACTGCAATCAGAGCTCATGTGGAAGCAGACTGGGGCAGTCTAGGGTCAGTCGTCCTGGTCTGCTGTGTTCTCACCTCACGTGACACACACCAGAGTTAGATTTAAACAGAGCACAAGGTGCATGTGTGACAACACCTTAAGGCATGGAAGACAAGATCCCAGCCAAGCCCTGATCAACTGAGGTTAAGGTTTTTGACATTAAATCCTGGAAGTCACCACGTAAAAACGTTAATCACTGTGCTAGCATGTCAGCTGTTGCCTGGCTTTGCTTCAGGCAGCTGTTATTTGACCAGGCCTGTGCTGGAAAACGTTCCAAACGTCATTCTGTATTAAGTTTTCACCCTCCAGTGCAGCATCTTAAACCAAAACACACTTTGTGTCATTCTGTTTTATTGCACTGTTGTTGTTGTTTATGCATGCTGTCATTCTAACACGAGGACCAGTGTATCCAAGATAAACGGTGCACAGCTGGTTTCACTTGTCACTGTTGTGGGCGGAGTCATCACTAACGAGTGGGCGTGGTTATCTTCCATTCTCTTTGTTAACTGTGACTAGTCTCACCTGTTAGTGATTACGGTATAGAGCTTAAAGAGGCTGACTTCTCAGAGCACAGCTGGCCAAGAGGCTGAAACAGAAAGCTTTGCATGCTGAGTTTCTTGGCCATAAGACAATAATATTTCTATATATATAGAAAAAAAAGAGAAAACAAGAAAAAGAATTATTTAAATTAATAAAGAAACAAGACAAAGATAGACAAGTGTTTGAGCAGAAATTAAATGGTGTGAAACCAAAGACATCTTTGTCTTTAAAAAAAAGGTGTAGTGTAGTAAAGAAGAAATGAAGTCAAAAGAGAAATAAGAAAAGAAAAAAAACAAGAGTGACATATTTCAGTTGTTTGCACAAAAGCGCTTCAGATAAGAGTTTTAATGCTGATTAAATTACTTAAAGAGCCATTTTTCCCAATGCCCTGTGATTGCAACACATCTACGAGGCTTTCTTGTTGGACCTATGGCGAACATGAAAGAATAATGGAAAACTAAAAAATAAAAAAATAACTGAAATGTCTGGGCTGGGAAACCACTTTTAGATTGCTCAGTTCGACAAATCGCCCAGTGCATTAGGAAAAAAAACGCAATTCCCAGGAAAGGCAGAATGTGTTCTTTGAAGGAATCGTGCACATGATTACCATTTACACATTTGCGCCCTAGCAATTTATTCTGTCGTCTTTTACAACCCTTTGATCATCGTCCAAGGGGAACAGCTGCCTCAGATAAGCATGAAAATCTTGGCCCAGTTGCTGCTGAGATCAGACTGCGGCCAGTGCCATGCGTGTGAGCAGTGATATTTCTGTACCGGACATGACAAATGAGTTTGTCACGTCTCAGCTGGTAGTCATGGCCATTAATCTCGTTTGGCTAGTAATGAAAGAAGACTCTTTCTTCCAGATCCTGGAAGCTGGGCCGCTTCAGCCTGTCTCATGTCACTGTTTGATGAAGTCCTTTATTAAGCTGGAGTGTTAATACGGGACAGTTTGTCTCATGTAAGTTGATTTTCATTGGTGAAAAGCAATTTGACTCGAGCAGGTTTTTGTTTTGCTTTCCCAAAGCCGCTAACAAAGTTTGGTGTCTTACTGAGCACTTGCATGGACTGCTACTAATTTCTATCATAACCATACACGGTATAATTGACTTGGTGTGTTTAAGGCTGTAAGTTTCTTCCGATGTTAATTCCCACAGCCATATTTATTTACAATACCTAAAGACTCTCTTATGCCATCGTCCTCTTTGAACAGAAGACGGATATTAGACCTAATTTGCAACATGCAGCCTGTACAGATAAACACAGATGTATTTGATGTATTTGTTTGAGCTCTGGGTTGTATGCACATTATTTTTCCTGACCAGTGGACTTTCATGACGTGTCCATGTCCTGTGATTCAGTGAGCCTCTGATCCCTGGCCAAGTTGAGAATTGCTCATCAGTTGTGTTAATACCCTCATGCCAGATCTCTCTCGCTTTAGGCTCTCTAATATGAGGTGAAATATTAAAAGCAAGTGATGGTGACCACTCAGTGTTTGGTCAGTTTGGTGTTCAGGCTGTAGGGTGCTGGTCCTCATGCTTTTGATGATTTGCACTTGGAGATCTGTTGGATTAGTCATTACTTGAGCATGATGTCTGTTTCAGTTATTTGGGCTGAAGTTCAATGCCGTGCCCAACAGTCGCTATTGTGTGGCCAGGATGATGAGCTGAATGCATGCTTGCTGCCCAACACCTGTACTTTTTTAGTGTGAAAATATTGTTCCTGTGTTGATTCAGGACTCACTTGTTGATTCAGGGACACCAGCATTAATTATCTCATGATAGTAATTCCAGGTTAATGATGCCCAGATCCGTATCAAACTCATTAAGCCCGTCCTCCCAAGATGAGTATAGTAGCATGTCTGCTTTCAAGGATACAGCTAGAGATGTCCATGTCTGCTCAGGTGTGTGTGTCTTTGCCAGAAGACAATTAGTTGGGATGTGAGACCACGGTGGATTAGATTGAGACCCCGAACGGGTAGAAAGGCAAGCAGTGCAGTCCAGTAGCTCATCGCACGCGTTCACAGTGTTCACACAACAGCTGTACATATCGTACACGTTAATGTGCTGATGGACGTGTGACCCCAAACCTTTGTTTCAACACAACAGATGGAGAGCATTGACTTATTTTTCTCCATTTAGGACATATGATCACTTCCTCTTTTAGCTTTCAGTTAAAAATGTTAAACAATGAAAAATATTGAAGCTTCTGTTAGTATTTTCCAAGTGTTTTTGTCACCAGATTTAAATTTCATAATATGCTTATTTAAAATAATAGTAAGAATAATAATAAATAATAAAATTTAGCATTTATTTAATGAAGTAAGGCTTTCCCAAACTAGGGGTCACTTGATTTACAAATGGGGTCATGAGAGATTTTCCTCTTTTGTTGTAATTTATTTTGCACAATATAAAAGAAATATCTCTCTGACTATGGAGATGGATTATGTGTGCTAATGTTTCAGTTTAACTGCGGGATACATTTGAACAAGCCACATTTAAATGGACTGTATGTCCTCTTTTAATCTTGTTCACTATCCTGATCCCCTGCACAGCAGAGTTAATCAAATAAAAACAGACAAAATTACTCGTCCATCTACGTCCACTAAACAAACTAGCATTGTCTCAGATGGCATAGTTGGGTACGATTATATTTTCCTATTACAGCCTTCAAACCTACTGAAAGGTCTGTTTTTGAGATGTTCTTGGTTTTATTTAATACTTTTGAATGTAAATTCAGAATTTTTCATTTTAGACTCAGTTCATGACCATCACAACGAAGGCTTTCAGAGAGCTCGTCTCGGTGAACGAAATCGCTAAACATCTTACAGTCTGAAACGGGTTTTGGCTCTGCTCACGCCCTGTTCTGCTTTATTTCTGATGTATTGTGCGTAGCTTGAGGTGAGGGTGGAAAGAGACGCGTGTTTTCAAACACACATCCTGACTTTTTGTAAAGATGGGTCAAGCAGTGTAGACGTTACAATAGTCATAAATCATAAATCTTGGATGAAAAATGCAGGTCAAGGCTTGGGGTCGCAGGACAAAATGATACTGTCCATTTGGGGTCGTTTTGGGAACCGCTGTCATAGATAATTTAATAATAATAAATTAAGCAAACAAACAAACAAAAACAAATGAAAATCCAGTTATGTGTAGCAGGATATTAAAAATTAAAATGGCAATCTCTCTTACAGCCTCTAGGTTTCGGGTTTAAATTAAATGTGACTTTGTTGGAAATCCATTTCCAGAAAAGATTAAAACAAATACTTAACCTCAGCAGTGATGTTGATCTGCAGTGCTTCATTATGTATATATTGAGATTCGAGTCACAGCTCAAAGCACAGAATAATTCAATATCTAGTTCAGGATCGAGACTAAGTCCATTTTTCTGCCCTCGCTCTGCTCACAGCTACTCCATATCCAGGAGGATTCAAGTGTTTTACATGTGAAGAAGCGGCGGACAATTACGAGTGTAATCGCTGGGCACCAGATGTGTACTGCCCACAAGGTAAGACCATCCAGCTCCAGTTTTCCCATAAAACAAGTTCTTTGCATTCTTTAGGAAGAACTTCTGCATAGATCTGATTTGTTGGGCCTGTTGTACGTCTGGATGATTGCCTCATGACAGGCATTTCTATTTAGAAACACTACATTAGTAACTTGTGCAATAGTCATCATGATGTACAGCGGATAACATCTGCATTTCTCAGCGTTTAAATGCTGGCCCTGAACAGTCTTATTCACGGAGAAAGCAGCGCTGATTTACAGCACACTGTTAATGACTTAAATCTCATCGTCCATCTTTTAAACTGCACTTTCCTTCTGTGTTGAGCTGCAATTTAAAAGGGAGTCGCAACACGTTATCTTGAAATATGACTGACCTTTAACAGAGATGCTGACAAGGTTATTTTTGTGCGAAATGCTCAAATCTTTTTCCACTGTAGACACTAAATATTGTTATACACATCACAAGCTGGACTGGGGTGGAAACACGGTGTCCGTGACGAAGCGCTGCGTTGCGCTGGAGGACTGTCTCGCTCCCGGCTGCACTGACATGGACCATGAAGGAAACAGGGTATGTCCCACTCAGTGTTTTCATCGAAACATGGTCACTCTAAAGCTTGCAAGCTTATTAACACTAGTTTACTTGAAGAATCAAGTTTGCATCCTGTCCATCCCCATAGCACGCAGGGCAGCCACTTCACAACCACTTTACACTAATCTTTAACTCTTTGCTGAGTGATTTCACTCCGGAAGAGCAAGATGCCAGTTAGACAATCGACCCAAACCATGCAGCCTGCTTAATCTGTGCTGAAAGCTGTGCTTCTCCCCGTCACCGTTGCTCATTGTGTAGCTTATCTCTTCCCTCTTAGTGCAGCAAAGGAGGTTTGAACAAGAAAGAAGAAATGACAGAACAGTAGACAGACCAGGGAGTTCCCCGAGATTTAAAGTCGTCCACTGCAGCAGTAAAGTAGGCAGCCGAAGGTCAAGCTTTACTTTGTTGGCTTTACTTTTCAGCAGTAGGGCATTCAATATTAACAAGACCGTATAGTCAAAGCCATCAGAAAAGGGCTTTTAGCTTGTAGCCAGTGATGATCGACCAACAGCGCAAAAGGAAACACATAAACACATACACACCTGCTCGAGATTATGCTTCTTCTGGCCAGGAATGAGTAGAAAACAAACAGATCGGTTTCTTTCACGAAGTACAAGAGTACGAAGAAGGGCCGCGCAGTGTAGTTAGCGATGTTGTGGCTGTTGTGCTGTGGCTCCAACAATTGCAAAATGGTCAACAATTATTTCATCACAGCAATAAATAAATAAATAAATAAATAGATAACTGCTGCTATAAAGAGGAACCATTTTCCTTTTTTGGTCACCCAATTTGGTCACTTGACAATTCCCACCCAACTCTCCCCATCACACAATAGCTACTAACCAGGAGAGTCTTCCTCTGAGATACGTGAAGCCAGCCACCACATCTGTTCAAACCATTGCTCATGCAACCTCACATGAAAGCTGAACACACTCTGATGACTTAAAGTGCTGTCTACCCTCTTCCACATACCTGAGCTCACAGATCGCCATATCCGAGCACTAAATAGCCATGTACACAGTGCACAGATCTTGATCAGATGTGAGAAAACAGCAAACACAAGCTCTTTTTAAGCTCATTTAGAATTTATGGGAATTCAGTTGGGTTTTATGGTCCTGAAGCTGATTTTTTAAACCCTAATCTTATTTTAATGTAGAAAGTTAGTGCAGAACTTTGTTTAGTGTTTGTTTAGTGTGTTCTCAGATTCTGTTCCCTACATTTGTCTCTTGAACCTTTTTTTATTCTGCCTAATTTGTCTGTACAGGTGTGTGTTTCTTGTTGTGAGGGAAACATCTGTAACATGCCTCTCCCTCGGAACGAAACGGACGCCATCTTTGCCACCACGTCACCCCTGAATGGCAGCAACCATGCTGCTCTGGATCATACACTGCTCCTCTCCTTCGTCCTCCTCCTCCTCCTCAGCCATGGCTGATCCTTTACTGTGCACTGCTTGTTAATGGATGATCGACTAACCTGGTTCTTTGCTGCAGATATGACAGTGATACAAGTGTGAAGTTGTTTTAACGTATCACACAGCCCTTCCCACGGGTGGATAAGTGGCGGAGGTCATGGCCAGCCTCAAAGCCCCGTTCTGATTAGGATTTCCAAACACTAGTCAGTTTTAACACCTTCAATTCACACGTCTAGTAACCAATTCCAGTTGGTCCTTTTGAGCTGAAAAGAACGTGAGAGTTCAGAAACAGAGGAACGAACGGTGGTTTATGCATTAACAAGCAATAACTGAAAAAAGACCTGCGGCTAGATCGATTTTTAGATCAACCTCCTGCAAATGAAGTGTAATATTTTGTTTTTTCATCAGCTGTGTTACGGTTTCCTTTGCTACCTTTGCTGCTGTGAAAGCATCCAATATGTATAAGAAGTCATTCTTGTATAAAAGTAGACTTTTTGAAAGTACATCCCTTAAACTGAAGCTGAAGCTCAGGCTTCATGAGCAGCATGTGTTAACCTGTCACAGTGTAGGCCTCTACCTTTCAGCACATTGAGTATACGGAGGAACCGGTGGAGGAACCNTGGAGGAACCGGTGGAGGAACTGAAATTCTTTTCAATGCACAAACAACTTTTTAGTTTGTTTTTTTTTTTCAGTCATGAATGTTTCTTCATTAGCAAAGAAAAAAAGCCTTAACGTGCTGCAGTTATTTATCATTTTGATTTTGCTCTTTTTATAATCATTCATCATCAGATTTCTAAAGCACTTGTGTACAGATGTGTGTGTAAGATCCGCATGCTGAGTTTTGTAGCGTTTGTGTTCAATTTTGAATCCGTTTTCGGCCGCTGGTGGCTCATGTGGTGTAAATAGTGCATGTGGCCCTTTACCCTTTGTGTAGGTTTATTTTATCTGTGCTAGACATTCCTCTGAAGATTGTTAATGTTACTGTGACATGTTACCAGTTCATCGCATTGCCGGTGAAGTGCTCATGAAAAAAAAACAAACAAACGTGCAGTGTTTGCAACTACAGTGTTATTGTTCGTTTCGGATTTGTGATTTGTTTAGGCGAACTGCCCAGGACTGGAAGGCAGTTGCTTCCTTTCCGAATCTAAATGCCAAGCGTGGAACGTTTTGTTCCATAAACTGCAATTCTTTCTGACTCTGTAAAACAAAGGGCATGATAGTTACCCGTAGCTAACACAAGGGCTAACACAATCTCTCGTGTCTTCAGTGTCGCTCAGGTAAGAAGCAGAAGACCGTGCCAGTTACACATTGTGCATAAAATTGAGCGTGCCTAACAGAAAAAGCCTGCAGGACCAAAATATTGTGCATGAATCATGTTCTATGTGCTGAGTCGTATGCCAAGTTTGATACAATTTTTTTTTTTAAGAAGTTTGTATTTTTTTTCCTGTGTGTAAATGAGTGTACATACTTTTGAATATATTAAAAAACAGTACAATTTGCCATTCTGTTAAAGTGTAAAGTCTCTTTGAAACCCTATAAGTTGTCATGTCTTCATGGTTGATGATTCATATTAAAAAAAAAAAAAAAAAGAATGACTAAAAGCTATTCGATCATCACTCGGGTCTCACTGTCCTCCATCATAAAGCAACATCTCACTGCTTTCCATTCAGCCTTTCCTCATGCTAACGTTTTTCCATCTACACATTATGGAGTGAAATATTTGTCCTTTTCTAGTTCTAAAGAGCTCTCCGCTCGGAGTTCATGAATATACCCTCAACCAGTTTGCATTAACTGATTTGTCAGTTCCTACTGGTCAGATTATGTCCGCTATTTTAACCTACGCTGAGATAGAGAAAGCCCACAGTGTGTTAGTTTAGCAGTCTGTGTCTGTGTTATCTCTTAGTCCTCGTGGCGAGAAAGAAAACAGAATCGCCCCAACCTCTCTTCCTGCTCTGACTTTACAGAATAACAGTTGCGGTGAAGCCTGAGAGCAAAGGTGGTATGCAGAAGTCAATCAAACTGAAATATTGCTGATAACACGGCATAGATGAATGCTCAAATCTGATTGGTTATAATTTTAATTATGTTTGGGTCAAAAGGGAAGACAGACCACCTGTGAACTTTCTCCTGTCAGAGGATAAGTCAAACCGTAGACTTGTGTTTGGACAGGTTTAAGTCTTGTTTCATGGCCCGAAAGATTTACAACCATTTTTTATTGCTTAGAAATGGCCGACGGGATAGAACGGACGAACACGACCCCTGTTGTGCTTAAAGTCTGGGGTCAAAGGTGAAAACCTGATGCCACTTGTGTTACAGATTTGACTTTTGAGTTGAGAATGAAGTCCACTTTGTTCAGTCATGGGGTGTCCTGTTACAGCCTAACTGAGGCTTGGATCCTGGAGGTTCAGCAGGTCCCTATACCACTTTCTTTCTTTCTTTCTTTCTGATGGATTGGAAGAATTTTTTTTTACAAAACAACATGAGAACATTGTATACAAATTGTAATCTAACAGTTTTACACACGTTATCTTGTGTATATTATATTATGACATATTTGCAGTTAAGTACAGCCCGTTGTACTAAAATAAACTTGTTCACCTTTCACTGCAAAACTGATGATGGTGCCTGATACACATCTACATCCACCGACACTAATCCTGTTTCTTAAGTTGATGTTTCCTGCCAGTCCAAGTCAAATTTCCTCGCCTTCCAGATGAGCAGTAACATGATTTTAATGAGCTTGATCTGTGGCATGGCTAGACTTCAGGTACCGCATCTGGAGTCCAAAGAATGACCCTTATTGTTCGGCGCCGTGACTGCATATCCTGTTCATTATGGCCATGCTGAGATTTTAAGTACTTCTGCTGCACAGCTTCAGAAGGGATTGACCAGAGATGGAAACAATCACAAGCCTTTTTAGCTAGCTGTGTGGAAAATATCAACCTTTGGGGCAAACGTAGGCATAGTTGTGATATTATACGAGTATGGATATCAAATGTGCGTTGTCTAGTACTTAACGGGAGTAACAAATCCAGTGGTCTTTACCAAACAGTCTACATTTTGTTTTCTTTGCTCTTACACACCTGATCCAAGGAAGCCGAGCCCTTTCTAAGCCGAGACAGGTGTGTTTGAACAGGGAAATGAACAGTTACACTGTGAAGAGTGCACCAGGATACGATTAGGAAGCACTGCCTTCATGACCAGTGATGACTAGCGATAATTCGTTTGGAAAATAATGCAGCAATAAAACTTGTGGTGAAGTTTGGTGTCTTTCTGGTGGAACTTCACAGAACACTGTGAAGGTATGATTAGAAACCATTTTGCTGGGTAAATCCTAACCAATGGCTGTGTCTGTGTCTGTTATCAGAACGTGCCACATAGTAATTTGATGCATACTGTAGTTTTGAGTAAACTATAAGTATACTAAGATAAGACTGCTCCGGTTTGCCTCCATGGTGTAAAATGTGTAGCTTTTCCATAATATTGGTGCTGCCTTGCATTTAACCTTTTTATTGTATAGTTATAACGAACTATTTGAGTACTATCATAGGATAAATCACTCATGTTAACCTGTATACTTACTATAATCGTGTGACGGTTACACTGTTATTACACTAGAAAGTGTGTGTGTGTGTGTGTGTGTGTGTGTGTGTGTACAGAAGTTCTAACTAGACGCCTATTTCTTTTTCAGTCTACTCAATCAGCTATTGTATAAATGAAAAGGAGAGGTCGGTATAGTATGTGATCGTGTTGCTATTTCTGTGCTTACAGCAAATACAGAAATGACTGTCGAACAGTGCTAAAACTGTCCTAACAATCTTGTACTGAGGGAAATACAGACATCATGTGACCATTATCAGTGTGAGAAGTTGAAGGGCGGAGGAGACTCAGTGTGAGTTATAGGGTGCAGACGGAGCAACTACATTCACATTTTCACTACGTTTCTAAAGGTAGTGTTGCTGTCATTCACGAGATATCACAGGGTTTTGTAATCTTTTAGAATTAGGTGTGTGTGTGTGTGTGTGTGTGTGTGTGTGTGAGAAAGTTCCCACAATTCATAGTCCATGTCAGACCAAAAACAAAGCCATGAAGTTCAAGGCACCTTCCATAGACCTCCATGATCAAATTGGGTTGAGACCTAGATCTGGGCAAATCCATTTCTATACCAGTGAATGTTTCCAGGAGCACATAGGGACCCACCATTGTGAAATGGAAGAAGTTTGGAACCACCAGGACCAAGAGCTGGCCTTTCGACCAAACTCGGTAACCTGGCTAGAAAGGCCTTGGTCAAGGAGGTAAGCTAGAACCTAATGGTCACTCTAACAGAGCTTTAGAAGTCAGAGATGGGAGAACCTACTGAAGGGACAACCATCTCAGAAATACTCAATCAATCAATATCAGTGAGAAGCTGCACCTGAGTGAAAGGCATATGGCAGTCACTTAAAAGACTCTGAGAGCAAGAGAGAAATGATTCTCTGGTCTGAATGGGCCAACAGTTGACCACACGATCAATATGGTGAAACTTGGAGGTGGCAGCATAATTCTATGAGAATGCCAAAGCCCAAACATGAACCTCACAGAACTTATGTGGAGAGACCTGAAGATGGCAATTTGTAGATGCTTTCCATTCAATCTGACTGAACTTCAGAGGATCTGCCAAGAATTTATAGGAACTTACCCAAGAAGACTCAAAAAGCAGTAATTGCTGCCCAAGGTACTGGTATTTGCAGTCTATATTAAATACACTATCACGTCTTACATATTGTAATATAATTATCTTTAATGTGATATACATCCAAAGTTTAATCAAATCGTTAGTCTTTAAAGAACAGGTCAATTATGCTATCTGGAAATGTAATTAAAAGTTAAAATTGAATGTGAAATATAAAAAGGCCACTACAGCTCATTTGGCACGATTTTTTTTTTCCTGTTGCCTTCTCTAAACATGACCCTGCTCTCTTTAGTGTCTGTAAGCAGTTCCGGGCTTTTCGTTGTTTGCAGGCTCTAATCCACTCTTTAATTGAGTGAAATTCTTGCAAGTGAATGAGAGCGCTAACAGGATTAGCAAGCAGATCACACAGAGCTGAATGGAAAGGGTGCACAGGTCTTGGTAAAGGCCTGGATTATGCTCAAGACCGCTGGGAAGGATCAACACAAAATGCCAAGCTGTTCTGCATAGACCCCTGCTGTACTGCACTGCATGGCTGCTTAGGAGGACTGCTAAATGCTAATTACTAATCACATATTGACTCAGGATGTCTGAGGTGAAAGGGTTGTAGAGATTTTAACCTTCAAAATATTCTAACATTGTGTTTCCTGCAGTGAAGAATCAGAAGCATTAGTTCTGGGTCAGGAACACTACAGTGGATTTGCTCATCAGTTTCATCAGTCTAGTATCTTCTATAGCAGGGCACAGTGCAAAATAGGTATTCTGCATCCATTGGCGGTTCAGTGCGAGCTGTTCTGAATCGGTACCTGAACGTAACGAAAACCTACACTAACCTTCTGATTTTGGATGTCATCGCTTACGTGAAACCAGGGTTTAGATGGCACAGTACACAGTTTGCTCAGAAACTGCACATCTTAGATGAAAAACCTTTATCAGCTGGGTTTATAGTGTTCCTGAAGCTATATAAGGTGAAATCCTATGATGTATCACGGGGTTCTCTTTCCTAACTTCCTTGCTGCTATAGCAACCACTAGCCATGCTAACACTGGCCATTAATATTATGTGTTGCTTTATTTATTATTAACACGAATATCCTAGCAGGCAGAGATAAAACATAAAACCTAGTGTAACTTGTTTTCTGTTGGTTCACAAGACCACAGCTCATGAATTTACAGGTAAAAGTTCACCTAGATAAAGTTGGTGCAAAGCTACCAGAAGCAAATGCATATATTTTGCACATTGGTGTCCCAGTCTTTGTATGAATTAGCATTCATCTACAAAGGCGACACTATAACTTTATATTCTGGTCATATCTGGACATACATCAACAAATCTGATCTACAGCTGACATGCAGAGTTCAGGGATATGCTTCGCAGTGGATATGGGAAACGTTCGAGCCCTTGGGGCTCATGGGCTTTGGTGCAGTTTTACATCACCGGTTAAACTATGATAAAGGGCAAAAGCAAAAGAACCACCCAAGAACAACAGGGTCTGGCACTCCGGAGTTACAGCGTGCCAGTCAATCTGAGCTGCTCTCTGAAAACAGGAAAGCACTCGGAGTTGAGTTATGTGTATGTTCCATTGTTCGGAGCAGACCTGTGACACCAGGCTCTCCTGTTCACTGAGGCATATCCTGGTGCTGGATTTACTGACGAATAGCAACAAGCAGATGAAATGCTTCATCTAGGATTTAAAATATGAATGGAAATCATGCAGAAACAGGATCAGATTTTTAATTATAAGCTGCATTAGTTTATGAGTTACGGAGTTCTCTGAAACCAAGAATTTGGCATGACAAGAACTGTTTTCCAGAAACCTATGCAATTTGGACAAATTATATCGAAGGCGATTTATATACCAAGTATACAATTACTGACTGTACGCTTTGTGTTGCTGTGCACAGTGTGTTCCTCTATCACACCAGTCAATAGAAAGTGACCACCACTGACCTGATTTTATTTGGATAGTGGATCATTCTCAGTGCAGCAGTCTCACTGAAATGGTAGTGTGTGTGCCGAGGGTGTGAGTGTATCAGGTGGAGTGGGGATGGGGATTTTAAACACTTCAGTGTCACTGCTGGGTTGTGAAACGAACCAGAAGTATCCAGCTAATAGTGGTGCTGTGGAATAGAAGCTATTAACATCCATTACCACACTGCGTATTTCTTAAACAAGATCTTGTACGTTACTAATGTAAACCCTCAAATGTTCTTATTCATGCACTGTGGATATTATGAATAAAGTCACTGTTTTGTGTTTTTCAGTTTATTATCAGGCTTAGATTATGTGGACTGTCTGCTATACTAGTCCCTGTGGATGAGCTGTTACTGTAGAAGCGATAACGTATTAGAAAGATGCATTTAATATAAACTTACTGCTCATTACAGCTGGAACTGGTGTTAGAAAATGAATCCACGGCTTCTGATTGGAGACTTTAACCATGCTGTGTTTGTATGGTTTATATGGGTTGAGAATGAAAGGGAGATCGAAGCTTATAACACTAAGGTCACAACCTTGTATCATTTGACACTGTGTATATTGTGTATATATATACCAGCTTAATGCTTTGTGGCTTTTTAAACAAATGTTCAGCACCAAAATCCTGTACTTATTGCATTAAATATCAGTTCTTTTGTAGGCATACCCTGAAGAAAAGCTCATGAAGCTGAACTTGTGAATTATTCACATGTAATGCAGGATAATAAGCAGGGTGCCTGACCTAGATCTCTAACCTCGATTAAAAATGAATGACTCCCATTTCTTATGTGTGCTAAATTATTCAGGCACATGCGTGACTGCATTAGATCTTCGAGGTCGTGATTAGAATGTGTGGGCTAGGGACAATATCAGTGTCGAAAATCTTCCTGGGCTCACAATCTAAGTCCTCCGTTAAAAGTTCAGCAGGACGGGCCTCGGGCTCCCCTGCATTAAAGGCACAAATCGCAGTTTTCCAGGAAATACTTGAGACAATATTTGTCTCTTTTCCTGCTATTGTTGGCTCATTTCCTTAAGAAATGATCTCCATCAGTCTCAATCAGAACTACAGCTCAGCATCATAGTGGTGGCCTGTAACAACCTACGGAAAGACAACCGTAATCTCGGACGCCACACTTCCATTTATTATACGGAGCAGTATTCACTCGAACACCAATACAATGGATTCTCAGTATGGGAGGTGAATCAAAGGAGCATAGTTTTGTATGAGATGAGATTTTCTTTGCAGTGATTTAAACATTCGAACACACCCGATTCTTTTATATAACCACCATTCTGCGATTTGGAGCACTGTGACCCTGACTGCTGTGTGTCCATAAAGTTTTATGTTCAGAAAAAAAAACAACAACTCCAATTTAGCTTCTCTCCCAAAATGCTGATTTTGTTGAAGCAGCACACCGGTTATGATTTTATTTCCTGTTTGATCCATGCCAGCCAGAGAGACGCCTTTATACCGTCTCCTCTACTGGTGCTGATGAACAAACACGACGTCCTGCTAGTGAAAAGAAATGATGTGCCTTATGACATAGACAGGAGTAAATGTACTGACCATCAGAGTATTATGAACTTCCATTAGCATTGTATATGACCAACTCAGTTTCATTACTCACTCATGTGCTGTCAGAAAATTAGAAATTTGAACGTTAGTAAGAAAATTAAAGTTTGAATTTTAACAAGAGATGAAATAAAAGTTTGTGGTGTTTTTGTGTTTCTAGCAAGAAATCATACGAATGCGGTGTGCAGAAATTGAACTAGAACAAAAATAACGCAGTGTTTTGCCTCTTAAATGTCACTGAAGTTTTAAATTTAAACAAAAAATACATTGACTTCAGCTCTACATTAGTCAGTATCTGCATCCACTTCTACCTGTCACTTTTTCAAGCCCATCCCGAACAGATATTTTTGTAAAAATAGCAAAATCATCACAATGCATACTGTACCTGGGCTTGGTGTGATAGTTAATGCTAAAAAAAAAAAGCTGTTTTGTTGCTGATAATTAAAACAAGGAGCAGCCATGGACATGCAACAGCTGACGTAATGTAAATGGACCCACATTAAACAGTCAAACTGTCACAGACACAGATAAATGCTGATATGATCTCAGAAATGGCTCAGAAGGGTGAACCAGTGGCATTTTAATTTAATAATAAAAAAAATGATTTAGAAAGTTGACCGCCTCGTCAGGACAGAACGCAAGACATCCATTTACAGAAATTACAGAAATGATGTTTTGTTTTGTCTGCTAAATACAAGAGACTTCATTTAGCAGCTAAGTAATTGTGTTGCGAGCTCAGAGGAGACCGATTGGAGTCCATCTGCTGATCAAGAGCAGCGTAATGAATGCTAATAATGCACGAGCATCTGCTCCTCTCTGACAAAAGCCCCAACAGTGATGACCTCGGTCCGCCCCGGGCTAAGCAGCTCTTTGGACACAGTGTGTGTGTGTGTGTGTGTGTGTGTGTGTGTGTGAGTGAGGGGTTTTGGAAAATGTAGTCCATAACACAAACCCCTAAAACCAGACCTTTATGTTTTTATTATTTGGTTTGTTGCTTTCTCGTGGGCAAATAAGGAAGAAAATTTAATTCCTATTGTAATTTACTGTGAAATCATAGACATACCCAAGGGTTTTTAATCTAAGAGGATCAGGTTGTAGAAAGAGCAGGATCTCAGAGCTGTACACTTACAATCCTTTAGCATTTGGGATGATAAATCTATACACTGTTCCCACAAAATATTCCCAATTTGTTATCATTGTACACTGTTACACCCATACGATCCAAACTGCAAGCCATGCCAGCCCTGGACTTAAATATGCTAGCAGAAATTCACAACACATCCATCCATCCATCCACCCACCCATCCATCCATCCACCCATCCATCCATCCATCCACACATCCATCCACCCACACATCCACCTACCCATCCATCCATCCATCCATCCACCCACCCATCCACCCACCCATCCACACATCCATCCACCCATCCATCCACCCACACATCCATCCATCCATCCATCCATCCATCCATCCATCCATCCATCCATCCATCCATCCATCCACCCATCCTTATTTAATTCATACTACAACTCAAATCTGGACAACTAATTCCTACGACAACTAAAATACTTCAAAAAAATATACATGTATAATCGTTTCCTTTCTGTGAAAGGAAAAGGCATTTTTCTTTTTTTTTTTTTTTTTAACATTTCTCAAACAGAAATCAAGCAGCACTGATTTTGCCCTTTTCTACACTTTGCTGTTAATCATCTACAAAAATAAATAAAATCAAGCACCCCATAGGGATTACAGCGA
>CM074949.1:3659706-3677907 GCA_037577455.1 Pangasius macronema
TGCAGTTAAAGCACATCTTGTTCGTTTCATTTGAAATCCATTGTGGTGGTGTATAGAGCCAAAAATGTTAGAATTGTATCGATGTCCCAATATTTATGGACCTGACTGTATGTGAGGAGGAGCCAGCAGATTGAGAGCTCTGGTGTAGAAGCTGTCCTTCAGTTGGGTTGTGAGTGACTAAATAGTCTGGTCCCTCCTACCAGAGAGTAACAGGAAACAGTTACTGGTTGGGGTGCATGAATTTGCTGGGGATGCCAACATCACCAAATCAGTGGCTCTTCATGGTTTTGTAAAACAGCTATGGGAGTAAACTGATCCCAAAGGGAAGTAAACAGACAGAATATCTCGCCAAACGCAATATTCCACTGGATAGTTTCTCTCTATTTGGATTTTTTCTCTCTAGTCACTTGAGATACTTTCTTACTTGTTTCTCACAATTTAATACAGTTCCATGTGCTCTTTTAAAAGTACCTACAATATTTCTCCTTTGGTTTGTTTTACTGTCACTTTTACCACTGTAACAAATGGGTCATTTAAGGTGAAATCATCTTCCCTGAGCAGATGGTCTCCAAGTTAATGTCTTGAATTTTAAACACAATTTAAACACAATCTCTGAGAGTGTAAGATGACTGTCTGTGTGGAGTTTCCCAGGTTCATGGGTTTCCTCATAGTTGTCAAAAAACATGACAGGTGAATTGGCAACTCTAAATTGCTCCTAGGTATGAGTGAGTTGCATGTTCATGGTGAGCTGTGAGACCAAAATCAAACTATTTGCTCATGCACACCATCAGTATGTTTGGCAACACAAGAGAACTGCATATAAACATTAATGGCATCATGTATTTTGCTAATTACCAAGATATTTAATCCCAAATCTTCAATGATTTCAACAAGATGATGAGCTGAACATACTTCCAAATGTTTAATTACTTTTACAAATGCTTTACAGCAAATCTTTTAATTGCGTAAATACATTTTGTACCTTTCTTTCAGTTATAATTTTGACTTGCTACATCCACTACTGAATTTTGACACAATAACTCATCGTTTAACATAAACATAATTTTACTCTGTACTTTTTTCACCCTTGATGATGACAGAGAACATATCTGGTAATGAGAGGATGGCATCTCTGGGATACGAACCTATCATTTATAGTACAGATAAGCTACCCAGCCATATCAAGGATGCATGAGCAAATGAGGAGGAAATAAGCTATAAATAGAAAATGCAACTGTAAACATTGTGTTGTAAAATGAAAAGGCGGAAGGCACTTTACATTTGAGTTGATGAAAATAAAGTGCAGCTCTTTTGAAGCTTTTAAAGCTCTCACTCTTTTGCAGTATTTCTTTAATTAACTGGATTGGATTGAACTGATAAGGAGTAGTTCTCCAGAAATGGTTCTCTAAAAGGAAAGGAATTTGAGATCTGTATGGCAGAAGTACATTTGTTAGGTTCTCTTGCTTGACATTTCATACAAAAATACAATAAAGGCATTGGCAAAGAAGTTTACAAAAAAAGGTATGCAGTACAGTCTGCATGTTTATTGACATATACAAACGCAGTTAAAATATAGTATCCACAGCTCCATAGATTAAGGGTGTACAAAAGGAACTGTAGCTGTCCATTATGTGTAAATGGTTAAAGTTGCCAATTTGTCCCTGCAGAATCTCCAGTTGTTGTCCATGTTTTGCTCCAGTGTTCAAGATTGTAGATAATTGTACTTTATCCTTGGCACAACACCTTCGGAAAATGGATGCATCTGCAAACTCTCATGGTGCTGATTGCTTGTAATTGAGGGCTGTAACACAATCTCAGAGGCATTGCCTGCAATCAACATGCAATCACATAAAAACGCACAGGCGCTGTTGTGGTACAGCTGTGGTCGACTCGCTACTGAGAAGCTGTCTCGGCACACAGTGTTGGACTCGCCTTTCTCTTTCTTTTCTCTTTCTTTGACCTCAGCATGCAGCTCGGCTAAGGTGGGCCCCTGTTGAGAAATCTCAGCAGGCTAGGCTCTGCGTAAAACTGTGTGAACAAAGTAAAAGGAAAGAATTCTTGTACATATCAAGTAAAGGCTGGTGGGAAATCCAGAGCAAACCAATAACCAGTAGTAGTGCAGTCTTTTTTTTTTTCCAGGTGAAAAAAAATCCCAGGCCTCTGTTTAGTTTTACATTCCTCAGTCTTCAAGGTTTGTTATTGTATATTCTGCAGGCATGGTGGAGGATCAGAATGGCATTTTTGTTGTTTGAATAAATGGTGCTTATGCATATGTGTTATTAAGCCCATATGTTTCCACATGGATGAATGACCTTCCTCATACCTCCGTTTCTCTCTCTCTCGATCTCTCTTTCTCTCTCTTGGTTTAGCATCGAGTCTGTTTTGCCAGCACAAACCTAGACTAGCTTATGAAACAGAGTTTTGACAGACACCTCAAAAACCACATAAATACACAAGCGACCCACAAACACAAACTGGTTTTAATATTACAGTGGTGCACAGAACCTTTTAAAATACTCTGTGGTTAAACAGTACATTTGTACTTCAGTTCTTCTGCTTCAAAAACAAATCTAATATAATGAAAGATTTTTCTGTCATTTTGATAATGTTGATCTGCATTGCAGCTTTCTGACAGATTTCCTATACAGCCATGGTCTACTAGTAAATTTAAAGAAACAATCATGGGCCACCTCGTATGTAAAAGTGTTTCACGTGGTTGAAGTTAAGGATGAGTGGTGGGGCTATAGGTTTCTATGCAACTCACTAATTTGAATTTCTACACATTTTGCATGCACTCGTGTTGGTGCAGTTGTTGATCTTTGTAAACAATTCAGCAGGGAGCTGGTTCTCATTTGGCTGAATGTGTGCATGTGGGATAGAGTGGCGGAGCATGAACAAAGAGAGGCCGCCATCTCTGGCAGCTGTCCAGCCTCCTAGCATTCCTGCTCTGGGCTGTGCCTTCAGACTGCTGCTGACCGAGACAAACATGGGGTGTTGAGGCACTTCAGGTCTAAAATCAACATTAAACTTGAAATATGTGGAACACGTCTTCATGAGGTTTTGAGTTTGACTAGCTTGCAAAGTGAAAGCAGACAGATGTTGAGGTTTAACAATATGCTTAAAGGAATGAAGTTTATTTGAGGGTCAACATGAATGAAAATGACTATCTCAAGATGTAATGCACAGGGCTTTCTGATATTTAGCCTTTTATGAGTTCTGTGTACAGCAACCCCACATTTCATCTGGTCTCACAAGCCAGATATCCAGCGTTCACTAGACAGTCTGGTACATTTTGTCAATAAACATGACCAAGAACAAGCTACTTTAGCAAAAAGTTAGGCCATTTGACTGACAACCAGTTTGGTCACCTGCCAATTCCCATCCCCCAGCCAACTCTCCTCTATCATATGACAACAACCAACTGGGCAGGGTGAAGGCTAACATGTTTCCTCCGAGACATGTTTAGTCAACCAATTGCATCTTTCCGAACAACTGCTCATGCAGCATCACAGGGCCTTCTTCCACATACGAGCACATGAATCTCCATGATCAGCTAGTGTCACTGTGATTTACAGAGGAGATAGTAATGCCATCTCGCACACCCACAGTCAGTTCCCCTTCAGGAACTCGAGCTGCATTGAAACGCTATGGGAATGCCTTCAGCGTGACTGTGTTCTGAATCACGTGTGTAATCAGTCCAATGGATGGGCAAGACGTCATGGGCGGGGTGATGTAGCGACCCAGAAACATAAAAGCCTGAGCGGTAAGCGCCACGCTAGCTTTCTGTCATTCAGCAAGCTCTCTATGTCACATTGTTTGTCCATTGTTTGTCTTTTTTGTGTTGTCTGAGGCAATGCCAGTGCATAAGGCCAAGGACAAAACTAAGCATAAGGGCGAGAGCAGACAGCATTTTAGGCTGTGTGTTCTTCACTGCCTGCGTTATATTACGGGCGGGGATACACACAGTCTTTGCGTTGTCTGCTTGGGAGCGGAGCACGCAGAGTCGGCTCTCGAGGGAGCCTGCTGCTCGCATTGCGAGCGTTTGCCGCTGCGCATGCTTCGCTCCTGGAAGGTTCTCTTTGAGGAGGGAGCCTTCACTCGTGTGCCTCGCGGTGCCAGCCCTGTTTCCGCTGAGGTAGAGCAGCGGTTGCAATCGTGGGGCTCGCAGATGGATCTGGCGGAGGGAATGGAGACGGGCAAGTCCCTTTCTCCTTCCTCACCCTCCAGATCCAGTGTCTGCTCTCTGGGTTCGGAATCCCACTCTGCGGTTTCTTACCCCCGGGGATTGGGCCCAGCACTCCGCCTGTCTTCCTCCGAGGAGGATGATGTGAAGGGCGTCGACCCTGATTTGCCGCAGTCTCCTTAATATGAGGAGCTGCTGGAGGTGGTTTTGTGGGCCGTTGCTAAACTTAGCATTGACTGGCCCACTGAAATGCAGGTTGAACCACAGGGGTCCAAGCTAGATGAGCACTTCCTGCACAGCAAACCGCCACCTCCACGCCAGAGCCTACCTTTCTTCCCCGACCTCGACACTGAGGTGTCGAGGTCATGGAGAAGGCCTTTACCGGCCCATTTATTCAGTCCCACCTCCTCTTACTATGCTAACGTGGCGGGGCTGGACCATACTGGCTACAGGGTGATGCCCAGGGTTGAACAGACGCTAGCTAGCTATCTGTCCCCTGGTGCGGCATCGTCCCTGAAGGCTCCGGCAATGCCCACCAAGCCGCTGCAGACCACCTCAGAGCTGGTGGGCAAGGCGTACATGGCAGCGGGTCAGGCTGGTGCATGTCTGCACACCATGGCGGTGTTACAGGCGTACCAGGCCGACTTGCTCAAAGAGCTGGATGAGCACGGGACAGAGCTAAATTGGGCCACTGATCTTTCTCTCCGTGCCACCATACCCCCCGTGCTATCGGCCGGTCTATGGCAGTCCTGTTGGCGGCGGAGAGACACCTCTGGCTGACCCTGTCCAACATGAAAGAGAAGGACAGGGTCATTCTTATGGATGCCCTGCTGGCTCCCTCGGGTCTGTTCGGTGACGCTGTTAGCTCCGTCGTTGACAGGTACCAGCAGACTCGTACGCAGGTGGCGGCTTTCCAGTGGTTTCTCCCTCGTCGCTCTCTGGCTCGTGGTGCTGCTGGGCCACTCTGGGACAGGACTGTGTACACCTCATTATATGGTGCCTGTCTCGCCTCAATGCCCTCGGGAGGTTGATCTGCCAACCCTGCCACCTATGGTGCTTCAGAACGCAGCAGTCTCCGCTGAGCATTTCTCCCAGTTCTTGCCCGGTAACATAGCGGGTCTGGGAGGCTTGCTGCCTCTTTGGAGGCCTTCGGAGCAGCTAGATTGGTCGTTCCCTATCGGTTCACCGCTCCAGGGCACCAAGCTAGCCACTCTTGCCTTACCAGAGGTCAGTCTCGAGAGGCTGATGCCCTTAGCGAGCTATTTGGCAGCATGGAAACTTCTGCCGAATGTGTCTCAATGGGTCCTGCATACTGTAGAGAGAGGGTACCGAATTCAGTTTGGCTCTCCTCCACCTAGCTTTTCCGGGGTTCTTCCCACTCTGGTGGGTCCCGAGCAGGCTTTGGTAATGGAACAGGAAGTACACACTCTCCTGAGGAAGGAGGCCATCGAGGTGGTTCCTCCTCACGACAGAGAGTCCAGGTTCTACAGCCGGTACTTCATTGTTCCCAAGAAGGGTGGAGGGCTGCATCCCATTTTGGACTTGCGGCAATTGAACCTCTCAGTCGCATGACTGAAGTTCAGGATGCTCACGGTAACACAGGTCGTGTCTCAGATCAGCTCAGAGGACTGGTTTGTCATGATCGACCTAAGTGATGCATATTTCCATATCTCCATCCTTCCTCAACACAGGAAGTTCCTGAGGTTTGCTTTCGGGGGCGAAGCTTACCAATATCGGGTTCTTCCATTCAGCCTAGCACTCTCACCCTGCACCTTCACGAAGTGTGTGGATGCTGCTCTGGCTCCTATGCAACTCCAGGGCATCTGCATACTGAATTATATCGACGACTGGTTGATATTAGCTTGATCAGAGCAGATGGCGGTTCGGCATCGAGATGTTGTTCTCGCCCATATGAAAGAGCTGGGGTTAAGACTAAACACTGAGAAAAGTGTGTTTTCTCCAGTACAGAGAATCACTTATCTGGGCGTGGTGTGGGATTCGACGTGGTGTGGGATTCGAGTCGATCCTCACAGCAGTCGCGAGAGTGAGAGAAGGCCGGTCACTTACTGTGAAGCAGTTTCAGAGACTGCTGGGTCTGATGGCAGCTGCATCCAACATCTTACCTTTTGGTCTGCTGTACATGAGACCCCTACAGTGGTGGCTCAAGACCAGGGGGTTGTCCCTAAGGGAAAACCCGCTCCGCATGATCAAGGTCATGCGGGGGTGCCTACATGCCTTAGACATGTGGAGGGAACCTGGGTTCTTGTCTCAGGGCCCAGTCCTGGGAGCTCCTTTTCACCGCATTATGCTAGCGACAGATGCATCTCTCACCGGATGGGGAGCGGTCATGCGTGGCCACTCTGCCCGTGGTCTGTGGAGCAGCCGCCATCTCACTTGGCACATCAACTGCCTGGAGATGCTGGCCCTGTTTCTAGCACTGAAACACTTTCTCCCGGCCCTAAGAGGTCGCCACGTGTTGGTGCGCTGGAAGAACACGGCAGTGGTCTCTTATATCAACCACCAGGGAGGTCTGCGCCTGCGCCCCCTTTACAGGCTGGCGCTCCAGATCCTTGTGTGGTCCCAGGGGAAACTGAGAGCTGAGAGCAGTTTATATCCCTGGCCATCTCAGTATGGGAGCAGACACCCTGTCGAAGGCAGGGGCCGATGCCCGGGGAATGGAGGCTCCACCCCGAGGTGGTGGAGCAGATATGGCGTATGTTCGGCCAAGCTCAGGTGGATCTGTTTGCGACTTCTGGTTCTCTCTGACTCATCCAGCTCCCCTAGGACTGGATGCTACAGATGTGGCCGAGGCTGCATCTGTACACCTTTCCCCCGGTCGCTCTGCTCCCGAGAGTTCTGGAGAGAGTATGCCAGGACGGGGTTCATCTGTTGCTAGTAGCCCCATTCTTGCTGGGCCGAGTATGGTTCTCGGACCTGATTTCCCTTCTTGATGGCTCTCCATGGGAGATTCCTGTCAGGAGGGACCTCCTCTCACAAGCGGGGGGTGACATCCTTCACCCCCGCTAGGAATTGTGGAAGCTGTGGGTGTGACCACTGAGGGGGCACAACTCCGGTCTCTCAGCCGAGGTTGTTGAGACCATCCTCCGGTCCAGAGCTCCCTCAACAAGGAAACTGTATGCCCTGAAGTGAAAACTTTTCACTTCCTGGTGCAGAGACCGCCGGCTTGACCCTGTTCACTGCCCAGTTGGTACAGTGATGGAGTTCCTGCAGGCCCCTCTCTCCACAGGGTTGACCCACTCCACCCTGAAGATCTATGTGACGGCTATTGCGGCCTACCACACCCCTCTCAATGGTCAGTCAGTGGGCAGGCACCCCCTGGTTACACGTTTCCTTTGCAGTGCGCTGAGGCTCAGACCTCCAGTGTGATCTCGGGTCCCTCCGCGGGACCTGGTCGTGGTTTTAGAGGCTCTCTGTAAACCCCCTTCAAGCCTATAGAGGAGATTTTGGACCGTCTTTTGATGTTGAAAACTGCCTTTCTCTTGGCTATTTCCTCTCTTGGCCCCCTGTTGTGGCCCCCTGTTACTTAGACTTTGCTCCCGGTCTGGCCAAAGCATTCTTGTACCCCCAATTGGGGTACGTACCGAAAGTTCCCTCCTCTGCACCACGGCCGGTCGTGCTGCAGACGCTCTGCACTCCTCCCTTTCGGGAGCCCAACCATCTGAAGCTTAACTGTACGTTTCCAGTGCGAGCACCGAATGCATACGTCCACAGAGCTGCCCTGTGGAGGAGAGCGGATGAATTGTTTGTATGCTTTGGTCCCCTAAAGAGAGGTCTTCCTGCTACCAATCAGGCCCTCAGCCGGTGAATTGTGGAGGCCATTTCCCTGGCTTATGAGTCCTCTGGTCTTCCCTCACCCTTGGGTGTCAAGGCTCACTCTACCCGAGGTGTGGCGGCCTCGAAGGCCTTTTTGGCAGGTGTGTCCATGCAGGACATCTGCAACGCGGCAGATGTTTATGCGAGCCGCTCCCGGCTCTTCTGTCAGGGATTTGTAAGTCTGGCGGCGTGGGCATACTCGTTCCCATAGAGTTTCAATGCAGCGCAAGTTCCTGAAGGGGAACATCTCCAGGTTATGCATGTAACCATGGTTCCCCGAGGGAATGAGATGCTGCGTCTTTGTGCCACGCTTCCGGCATCCTGCCTCGCTTGCTTCATTTCTCAGAAGCTAGCGCAGTGCTTGCCGCTTGGGCTTTTATGCTTCCGGGTCGCTACGTCACCCCGCCCGTGACGTCTCGCCCATCCTTTGGACTGATTACACAGGTGATTCAGAACGCGGTCACACTAAAGGCGTTTGGACGCAGCGTCTCGTTCCCTCGGGGAACCATGGTTACATGCGTAACCTGGAGACGTTTTGCTCCTTTGTCTCCTGGCCATGGATGGCTGAAGCATCCTAACTCATTATTTCTGTAATACCTTTTATATATCGTGTATATATGATATGATATTCAAAATTTTTTCAATTAAAGGCCAATGCAGAGATTCCAAAAAATTCAATTCAGATTCCAAAAAAAAAAACATACAATGGTCATCTGAGGCTGAGTGTACCTATAGGTCTATAGTGTATCTATAGATCTATAGCATCTCATCCTCAACATACACACAATGGCATAACTGACTTTAAAGTGAAAACTCTTTAGGAGGGAATTAGCCTTTTTTGGGAATGCTGGTTTCTGGTAAATCCTTCAGTAGAAAAGCTAAGCAAAATAAAATAGGTCACTCCAGAGTCATGGAGTTGATAATGATCTCCAACTTGGTTTTGGATATGATCCTGCATAGACTTGTCTTATCCAGTGTTCTCCCTGACACTTTTCCAAGGTGACCATATTTTATGGTCAATATTTAATTAATACACTATGGAATTTTAAAGATGTAAAAAATTTTATATTTTATGACTCTTAAGTGGTCACTTTCTTCCATCTTAGAAATATCCTTTAGTTTCCCTGTTGCATGGTTTCTTCTTGTTATGTTGAAGGGTTACCCAGGAGGTCATATACATCGCCTTAGCATGAATCCAGCGTGACAATGTCCAGCCACCACATCTGTGTGTTCACCTTTAGATACCTGTTCACAGCACTGAGGCTAATTAACATTCTCCTCACGGCAGGGTCAAGATGAAGCCATTCAGCTCAGTGTGAATTCTCTCTCTCTCTCTCTCTCTCTCTCTCTCTCTCTCTCCCTTTGTCAATGATGATAAGGCAACAGGAAAAGGGAGGATGAATCACAGACTGCAGTACATCAGTGCACTGCAAGCTCAGCATTTTCTGAGTCAAGTGTCTTTCTCGACAAATGAATTTTTGAGATTATGCAACAGTAAAATTAAGTGAGTTAAAGCTTATCTGGATAACAGCATTTCAAAGAAAGAATGTAATGGTTGGGGGTTCCACTGGCAGCATGCCTGTTTTGAGAAGTTATTTCCATCTTGATTTAGTTATAATAATTCATATAGAAGAGTCCACAAATTGTTATCACAGTTCTGCCTAAAAGTGAAACACTTAAACTCTGAAAAGTGAAAAGAAAAGAGTGATAAGTGTTATTCTTTAGAGTTTTTAACCTACATACCAAGGTTCTTATGACTTGTGTCTGTGTTCCACGCTGTTGGCTGTTCAGACTCGGTTCTGAATCAAGGACAGCACAGCAAAAACAGACTCGCTTATTTCACCTTCCTCTTTTTCTCTCTCTTTGCCACACTATAAAACCACCATTTTATGTGCACATGCAGAGAGACTAATTATTATGATGCTGTATTGATATTTTTTAAGGATATTTCTCCATAAATGAAACTCTGGAATCCATTTGTGTTGCCAGAACTTTTCCCACAGTGGTCCTTACATTTAGACAATTTGGAATTTGGAGTAATATTATAGTTTTGTTATGACAGCTTTTATCAAGTTATTTTGTGTTGGTTCATCAGTGTTGTTTAAGAACACAGTCTGTGTTTCCTGATAGCAAATGAGCGATGGTCCAGTGCCCACTGATACTTTTATCTGCAAAATACAGACCACTGTGCAATAACTCATCGCAATATGGCTCCCTGAACACAATCACAACACACAGCTGAGACTGTATCTCAGGCATGACTAATATTTTGGTCATTTTTGGACAAACATAAAATATGATATTTTTCAGTAATTTTGGCTCAATGTCCAAATGCTCTATAAGCTTCAATACCGGCTCCTCACATTCATCCATCTTTCCATTTTCTTAGATATCTTAAGGCACATTTGTTCTCTATACCGCATATCCTACACAGGGTTGTGGGGTAGTCTGGAGCCTATCCCCTGGACGGGGTGCCAACCCAGGGCACAATCACACACACTCACACACCCATTCACACGCTACAGATAATTTGGAAATGCCAATCAGCCTACAGCACATGTCTTTGGAATGTGGGAGGAAACCAGAGTACACAGAGGAAACCCCTAAAGCACGAGGAGAATGTGCAAACTCCGTGCACACAGGGCAGAGGCAGGATAGGAACCCGCAACAATTTACAACCTAAATATTACACAATGCAACCTGTGAACATTTATCCTTTATTACAGCAAGCTCAAAATTTGTATCCCTATTGACATGCTCTTGTTAATTTATTTGAATGTGCCTGATTAAGATATCTAATGACTTAAAATAGTTAAGAAATGTTTACTTTAAGGCTTATTAAAAGCATGAAAAGCTCTCAAGCAGTTTGTTTTGAGCAATCAAGTTATAAATGAATGTGAATGAGAAAAACAGCAAAGGAGGGTACAAAACATATTGAAGTTTTATTGATACTATAACCAACAGTGAAAACCATCAAATGAGAAATAGATGAAACACAGACATGAGCCAAGATTGGAAGACAAATATAGGAGAAAGATTTGTCTAAAAATAGCAGAATACTTGAAATTTATATCACTTTAATTTTGGATTGTTTTGCTATTAATATCTCAACACAAAAGGATTAGCACAGCAGACAGTTCACAGCTCCAGGATTCCCGGTCTGATCCTGAGCTTGGGTTACTGTCTGTGCTGTGTTTTTCATGTTCTCCATGTGTCACTGTGGGTTTCCTTGGGGTTTTGTGGTTCTCTTCCCACCTCTCAGAAATATGCTTGTGGGTGGATTGGATTCACTAAATTGCCTGTGAATGTGAATAAGTGTGTGAATGTGTGTGTGCTTGGTGTCCTATGATGGACTGGTGTCCCATCCAGGATATATTCCGGCCTGCTCCCAGGACAGACTCCAGACTGATCCACTGTCACCCTGACCAAGCAGTTAATGAGAGCGAGTGAGTAAAAAAAAAAAAATCAAAATCCTAAACAAACAACAGGAGCTCAGGAAAAGCCTTTAGAGTCAAAACAGACCTTTTGACCATCTTTTGTTATCTGTAATATCTAAGAAAGCAAGGGTGTGCAAACTTTATATAAGCAGGAAGCAGTCCTATAGAATACAGATCATTTTGATTATGAGTCCAGTTTATAATGATGAGTCCAGTTTATGATTATGATGATGATGATGATGAGTCCAGTCTTTGATTATGATGAGTCCAGTTTATGATGATGATGAGTCCAGTTTATGATTAGGAGTCCAGTCTTTGATTATGATGAGTCCAGTTTATGATGATGATGAGTCCAGTCTTTGATTATGATGAGTCCAGTTTATGATTAGGAGTCCAGTCTTTGATTATGATGAGTCCAGTTTATGACTGAGTCCAGTTTTTGATTAGGAGTCCAATCTTTGATTATGATGATGAGTCCAGTTTATCATTATGATGAGTCCAGTTTATGATGATGATGAGTCCAGTTTATCATTATGATGAGTCCAGTTTATCATTATGATGAGTCCAGTTTATGGTGATTATGAGTCTAGTTTATCATTATGATGAGTCCAGTTTATGATGATTATGTGTCCAGTTTATCATCATGATGAGTCCAGTTTATGATGATGATGAGTCCAGTTTATCATTATGATGAGTCCAGTTTATGATGATTATGAGTCCAGTTTATCATCATGATGAGTCCAGTTTATGATGATTATGAGTCCAGTTTATCATCATGATGAGTCCAGTTTATGATGATGATGATGAGTCCAGTTTATGATAAATGAGTCCAGTTTATGATGATGAGTCCAGTCTATGATTGTGATTGAGTCCAGTTTATGATAAATGAGTCCAGTCTATGATTATGATGATGAGTACAGTTTATCATTATGATGAGTCCAGTTTATGATTATGAGTCCAGTTTATGATTATGATGAGTCCAGTTTGTGATAAATGAGTCCAGTCTATGATTATGATGATGAGTACAGTTTATCATTATGATGAGTCCAGTTTATGATTATGATGTTTATGATAAATGAGTCCAGGTTCTGGTGATCATGAGAAACTCTTTCTTTGGGCTGTAAGAGACCCGTCACAAGGGGAGAAAAAGTCTTACACACCTCGTGTAATGTAGCAGGCGATGAAACAGTGTGCAACGTGGAGTGTAAGGGGCGGCTGTGCGTGTGTCTGTCTGTGTGTGTGTGTGTGTGTGTGTGTGTGAGAGAGAGAGAGAGAGAGAGAGAGAGAGAGAGTCTCATATAAAACCCAGGAGTGGAGCAGGGCTGTTACATTTGGGTTGCACACTTCAAAGAGGAAAGACAACCACTGTGAACTTCTTGCAGTCCTGCGTCCCGCCTGCACCGTGTCCTGTCCTCGCGCTCACCAGAATAACCACGTGATTAATTTACGACGTCACCTAAATACCATCCGAAGACTGAAGGAATGTAGCCGTTGCGCCGGTTCTCCGGTACAGTGATGGTGTGAAATGGCTCGGGGAGGCCTGGTATCGTCGCTCCTCGCTCACACTGCAAGCAGCTGAAGTTGCGGCGGTAGCGCGAGCATGGAGCACGCGGCGGATGTGAAGTGTAAGATGGTGGTGGTGGGAGACAGCGCGTGCGGCAAAACGGCCCTGCTCACCGTCTTCGCCAAAGACTGCTTCCCGGAGGTGTGTGTGTGTGTGTATGTGTGTGTGGAAGGTTAAGAAATGAGAAGTTCTCATAACTTTCCATGGAAGTTATTAGATCACCTTATCTATCTATCTATCTATCTATCTATCTATCTATCTATCTATCTATCTATCTATCTAATCACTGTATCTCTCTCTCTCTCTCTCTCTCTCTCTCTATATATATATATATATATATATATATATATATATATATATATATATNCTCTCTCTCTCTCTCTCTCTCTCTCTCTATATATATATATATATATATATATATATATATATATATATATATGTATATGTGTGTATATAATCTATCTATCTATCTATCTATAATGGTGGCAGATCTACCACTTCTAGACAGATAGATCTATTTGTTTTATTTTATTATTTTTTTTTTCGATACAGTCATGCCAGTAAGCAGCTAGTTTAAAATCAGCATGACACAGAATTTCCCAACCATAACACTCAAGATGAGTTGGTTTTTTTTACATGTTAAAATCCTAATGATAGAAATACCTGAAAAAATAGGTTTTCATAAAGACATTTTGCCATTTATACAAAAGTGTCATGTTATCCTATGTAAAGTCTCAGTGTGTATTTAGTGCATAAGGCAGATAATGTAGGTTGAAGGGATTGAGCTGATAAAGTTTGGGAACCCTCGGCATAACACGAAGTCTGATATCAGCTTATTAATAACTGCATCAGTTGCATTACAAAAAGGACACTGCTATAATAATCAGAATTCTGCCATGGTTGTATTTTTCCTAACAGAGCTACGTGCCGACAGTGTTTGAGAACTACACGGCCAGCTTTGAGATTGACTCTCTCCGAGTGGAGCTCAGCCTCTGGGACACATCCGGTAAGATGACTAGCTTCCAGAGCAGTGCATGGCCTTGGGTGCTGAAACAGGGTTTCCCAAAATATGCAAAGAGCAACGTGAACTAATACAAAGTTTATAGGAATTTTAATGTGTGAAATCAATATCAATAAACTATATATGAATGAATAGGTGACCAAAAGAAATAGTTGCAGGTCTAACTAGTTATGTCTATTAAAATTGACTCCGTGGTTTTTATTTTATTTCTCTTAGGCTTTTTTAAGTTAGTTTAGATTCACCAGCATTCAATTTTGGTTTTAGCTGCAGTAATCTTGAAATTTAAGACAACCAGGTCTTTTTCTAACAGTGTACTTCCCAGAGAAGTGTAGAGATCCCAGATAAGGATGATGTTATTCCCCTGGAATGTTGGAAGCTTTGAGCAAGGATGGGTTTGTCAGAGGGTTGTGAGAATATTATATTCCCTAGCAACCTCCACCCTGTTTCCATTCGTTAAGCATATGTAGGAAATACGTCTCTGTGGGCTTGAACAATTATATTTGTTGATTAAAACCAAACATGCCTTAGTCACAAGAATTTAATTTGAACCTTCAGTATAGATAAATGTAAAACTTTATTCTAGGAAAACTCCTACTTTCTGTGAAAGCTGAATATAAAGGAGGGTATGTACTTACACTAGGTTGTATCAAATATATAGTGTGTTAAGGTCTTTTGAATTGGTGTCTTCACAAAATGATGTGATTGGATAAATCATTATATCATAATGATCAAGGTTTTTATAGCCATTCTGTAGAACTGTATTCTTCAGTTCAGCTACTGAGATTTTAAAGTTCATATTCTTGCAGTTTACGTTCCTGTAGTAAGACAGCATGCAGTCTTGTACTGTCCATATGTCAATTATTACTTCTACTTAATTACTTAATGCAAAAAATTAGAATGTCATTGTGTCAATGTCAATGCCAATGTGTAGCATCTGTGCACTCTCTAGTTCAAACATTAATTTTCCTACATGGTGTACATTACACCACATAGGACAATGAATGTGGTGTACATTACATGTGTGTATACAGACTTTCATCAGCAACAACACATATATTCTAACATTCTCCTGAAATCAGGCAAGATTGTAAGTTCAAGGCCTGGAGGTGATTACCCTGATGTTATTGAAGTGGCCCCAACAGCCGTGTGCCAGTCTCGTTCGCCCTGAATTAATGCTCAGGGGTCGGACCATGTGTGACCTCCAGCTGATTGCTGTTTCTCTGAAGTCCCCAATGGGGACTCCAATATGCAGTACTCAGGAAGTGAGATCAACCAGCGTGCTAAGTCTCTGCCTTTTTTCATCCATGTGAGGTGACCCAGACTTTATGAAGGATGTACATTACTCTAGGGTAATAACACTCGAGTGATGATTTGGACAAAACTTGTTTCGCAGTGTGTGTTGCAATGAGACATTTGGACCTAAGGTTTAAGTTGCATTACATTTGCCAGGAAATTCCAGAGGCGTCTACTAGCATATGAAGCCAGAAAATAAGTTGATTTGAAACAGCTGTTCATCGACTCAGACTTGCTATTACAGCAAAAACCTTTGCTTCAGTACAAAAAAAAAATCTATTAACTTAATATATTAGGCTGCAAAAATTAACTCATAAATCACCACGGAGTGCTGATGCCCTGAACTGCATGGTTTGCACTCATTTTGAGCCCTAACTAGCTTTCTAGAGCAGAGTCATCTCCCAGAATAGATAGCTAACCCAGTTTACTGCGAGTGAAGCGGGTGTGAATATGCTTTCTCTATCTCTAGTGGCATGGTGACTTTCAGAGGGAATCCCACAGTGAAAAAGTAAGAGAGCAGTATAGAGAAACTGGATGCTGGGCAGAAGTTATAGATGTATCATATGCTGTATAATACAATACAAGAAGAATGGTTCTGTCAGGCAGGTCATGATCTCAGTTTGTCTCTACTTTGTCCCATAGATCTTCCAAAACATTAACTGATTTGTAAGTGCTCATAACATTTTATGCAAGTTGGCAATGCGATTTCTTTTTTTTGTCCTAATTTTGGAGTTTCTCCCAGTTTCCACCAAATAGCTAGGTCTCCCTGTCACACTGCAGCTACCAGCTACTACCAAATGCTTCCTCTGAGACACATGAAGCCACCATGTCTATCACATCTACAAACTGCTGTTCATGCAACATCACAGGTGCAGAGGAATGTGCTAACTACCACATACATAAGCCCAGAAACACCCAGAACTGGTTAATGTCACTCTGTTTGGCAAGTGAGAATGATGCCATCCTACCAGTTTTGCTCTCTTGGACTTCTTGCCTTGAATGGCTACAGCATCATCAAGATTCAAAATCTCTTGACAATTGGCCAGCATGCAGTTATGAATTCTTATGAATTACGGTCAAGATGTTAATAAAACCATGCCTTTTTAGATGGAGATATCCCTGTCATAGGCTAATAGTCTGGATTACTGTAAAAACTTTGAAATATATGAGCTGTTATAACTTGCACGACGTTTATGGAATGTGCTTAGTTTCAGGCTTCCTTTTTCTGACATCTTAAAGATTTTCTCCACCCATTACACTAGCTATGAAACTATTTGTTCAGTTACAGACTGCTCCTTTCAATATTCATACTTTGTTTATGTCTGGGAAGTGAAGTCATAATTTGACTTTGTTAAACAAACATTCTATTGTTGACGTCTGTCTGCAGATCTGTTTGAGTTTTTTTCAGGTAGATGGAAATCAAATGGGGTTCTTTCTTGTTTCAACATGTTGTGTTAGTGGTTATGACTTAAAACAATGTGAATGTATTTTAGGTAATTGTTTTAACTTCCTATAAAATGTCTGTTGGGGCTCTTGAAAGTGTTAGATTCAAGATTCAAGATTCAAAGAACTTTATTAATCCTAGGGGGAAATTGCTTACATATAGCCGTAACAGAGACACTCCTTAAAGGTGTAGTTTCCACATATTTTACACTGACATGAACATTAGTTGATAATCATGTTTTGCTATTATGGTGGAACAGGAGTTCCCTGACTTTCAAGGTTAATGTGTCATGATTAAAGTTTTCCAGACTGAAACCTTAGAATTAAGGTTCTAAGATGTTTGTCTGAAAATAGTTATAAATATATTATTTTACACCAGAATATTGCTGAAAAATATATAAACTTCAAATTTTGTAGCTATTTTGACCTCATTCATTCATTCATTCATTCATTCATCTTCAGTAACTAATTACAGTAAATCTGAAGCTTATTCCAGGAACACTGAGAAAAGTCTAACCACATTAATCACATTTTTTTGTTTTATTTTAGAATTTATCTCTTGTTTTTTATGCAATGGAAAATGTATTTCACTGAAGAAATGGGATCTGCTTTATCAGTCTTCATTTTCCAACTTTGAAAACGGCCCTTGGACTGTAACATACTTTTTTGTTTATTGTACAATTGATAGCAAGCATTTTTTTTTGTACCATTTCGATAACTCTTTGCTTATATCATACAGTTAATACAACAGTATTCACTGTTGTGTGTAGACTTGATACAAAAAAGTATATCTAAGATCCAAAAAAATGTATCTTCCATACTTTTTTTTTTTACACAAGCTCTACCCCTGGCACAACTATGTTTCTCTAAAACCATTTTTTGCACATATTTCCATTCCTTTGTTTCAAGGCTGAATTCACCCCAGTCAGGAGATCCGACGGGGTTGAAGTGTTCTAAGTAACAAATACTATATTGAGCTACAAACAAAAAGCCTAAAAATCATAATTATAGACACGAAGAATAAAAGGCAACAGTGAATGTTCTGGGACGGAGGAGTGCCACCATCACTTCACTGTGTGTGCTGTATGGAAACAGGCAAACAATGCAGATCATTTATAATTGCATGGTACAACATAGCATTTCATGGTCACATGCTGATTTGCAGTTCCTTAAAAGATGGAGTCACTTTTCCCACCTTATTAATCATTCCTCAAGCCCACAGACTTTCCTGCATTCCTCAGAGCTCTCTCTCTCTCTCTCTCTCTCTCTCTCTATATATATATATATATATATATATATATATATTATATTTTCAATGTACAATGAGTTGCATGTACACATTATAACCCTCATCATTAAAGTAAAAATATCATTTAAAAAAATTCTGGACGATTATTAAAAATTAATCGGTGAAATGCCTGGTTTG
>CM074949.1:3678007-3690977 GCA_037577455.1 Pangasius macronema
GCTAGTACAGACATATCCAAAAAGACTGATGGCTGTAATTAAAGCAAAAGGTGGTTCTACGAAGTATTAAATCAAGGAACTAATGACTTTTCCAACCCCGTTATTCTAGTTTTTTTGTTTTTTTTATTAATTTGCAGAACTGTTGTTTTTTTTCTATTTATTTATTTATTTATTTATTTATTTATTTATTTTTCTTTTGTACTTTTCTTTTGTAATAGCTTTATCACATATTACATTATGTTCCATACATTAAATGTGCTTTATTTGGCAAAGTTTTCTTCTTGGAAGAAATGTGGTGCTTTTGTTTTATGTAATTTATTATGACGCATGCTGAAGGTAAAATGAAAGTAACTGTCTGATTTTGTACTGAAACTGAAACATATTGAAAAACTGAACATTGGACTGAAGAGCACTTGTTAAAAGTTGAAAAAAAAAGCAAAAACAAATGGATGTCCCATTGACCCAAGCCGTCTCTTTACATTGTACAACACTACAATTGTAAAATTAATAAAGAATAACAAATACTGTATATACACACCACAATTTTCATCACCAAACAATTTTTTTGAAAACATTTTGGATAAAATATGGAAAAATTTGAAAGTAGGTTATTTTGCCCCTAATAGAACTTAAAGATTGAGGATTTTCAAGGGAACCTCCTTCTTATTTTGTAGGATCACCATACTATGACAATGTGCGTCCACTCTCATACCCTGATGCTGACGCAGTGCTCATCTGTTTCGACATCAGCCGACCAGAAACCCTGGACAGCGTGCTCAGGAAGGTGGGTACAGTCACATCACAGCCATAATTCAATTCATTTGTGGATTTGATTGTACGCAGTGAACTCTTCATGCCTCTGCTTAGTCAGAGCAGGACAGTAGCCTCTATTAACTTTCTCACAAGGCTGGGTTTTGTGTTATTGGGTCAAGTGGGTTTGTGACAAACAACCCAGACACTACGCTACTGGTTGTGAGGGGCGTTTGTACCAAGTTGAAAGAGAATGCGATGTGTGGGAGGTCCAGCTACGCTTTGAAATCCTGTTCACACGTAAGGAAATAGAACGAGAGGACGTTTACATTTGTACTGAAAGATGCAGACCTTTTGTGTGGTCAAGAGCTGTGTGACCTTTGACCTGTGATGTCTCCGAGACTGAACATAATGCCAGTGGAGTCAGGAGTAGGACAAGAAACAGAAGTTTGTTCCTCTACAAGGGAGGCACTGCTTCCTTTGTTTCAGTTCTGATTTAATTACATTTTAAAAGAGGGTGATCCCATACCAGTTAACTGTAGCGAGTGTCAGGATGGAATTTGTTGAAATAATTCTTTATCATCTCAAAACAAAAACTTAAACAGTTAGGAACTCTGTACCCTTGTTAGAGGGAGTGCGGAGGTGTTATTGCAGACCACGCTCTTGTATTTGGATAGACTCTATTTTGGATAGAGTCAGTAAACTTGGGACAACTAGGTCTCGGATTTGATGTTGCTTCTTTGTACCTTAAAATATGACAAAACAATCTTAGTAAAAGCAACATCTTCCTGCAAAGATCTTTTGGGCAGAAAGTAAAAACTTCTGTTTGATTTTGTATCTATATTATATAGAACCAATGATCTATATATAATGGTTACAGAAAGAAATACAGTAGCACAATGCATAAAACCATGCAGATACAGACCAAGAGCTTCAGTTAAAGTTCACATCAATCTTCATGATGGGGAAAAATGTGATCGCATTGACTTTGACCTTGGCATGGTTGTTGGTGCCAGATGGGCTGGTTTGTGTATTTCAGAAACTAGTCATCTCCTGGGATTTTCACACAACATCTACAGAGTTTATACAGAATGATGCAGAAAAAACAAAAAGCTTTAATCGAGCAGAAGTTCTGTGGGTCTAAATGTGTTGTTGCTGAGAGAAGTCAAGGGAGAATGGCCAGTCTGGTTCAAGCTGAGTGGAAAACTACGGTAACTTGAATAACCACTCTGTACAACCGAGGTGAACAGAAAAGCATCTCAGAATACACGTCAAACCTTTTGCCAGCATGAGTCTTATGGTGTCTGAAATGGTTTCTGGTTTTTAGACCGTAATGCCTAATAGTTCTATCTTTCAGTTATATAATAGCAATGAATGAATAGTGGCACATTTAGAGAAGTATATCACATTTATTTTTGCCAGTCATCATGGATACATAATCACTGGGCCTCAGCATACTTCATGCAGAGACATTGTTCAGCTGGCTTACATGATTAATATGATGCAGTTTAGAAGGAAACGGACATCATGCTGAGGCAAATTCACAGAACTCCACCAATGAAAACCCAGCCTTTGATTGGTCATTACATACGAGGCATACCCACATCGATTTATTGCAAGATGGATGAATTTGAGGAGCGGCAATCTTCCTGTAGATGTAGATATTGTAATGAAATTTTATTAGTGCCACCTGCAGTACTGAAGCGCTCATATGACACAATAACCAGTATTGTGAAAGTAATTTTTGTCTTTGCACAACCCTCCCAGATGTTGTCTCTGCATGTATGTTGAGGCATTAAGGGTCTATTGCATCATGTTTAATCAACAACGATTGCAAAATTCAGCTCCATGGTTACAACTGAATGCATGCCAAATGTCAACAAAATAGTTTTTACGTGTGAAGAAAGATTTTTGTTGATTTTAAAGGGCCTGGTTCCAAGAAGAGTTCATGTCAGAAAAGCTAGGAAACTCCACTTTAGCTGCTTTGCACCAAATGAGGACCAAATGACATTTGACATTTTAAGTCCTGTGATTAACTAAAGCTGAAGTTGAAAGTATGAGTGACATGAAAGTGAAAGAGCCAGCCAGCAAAGTCCTCATAACATCAGATTCAGTTTCCTGCTGGTTAATGCTACAGTATGCAGCAAACATTAGAAAGACAACTTCAGGAATGGTATAGACAGGCCATATGTGTTTTAAAGATCTATGGTCTTTCTATAGTAGCAGCAAGGCATTCCTGGATCTGAGAAAAGGGCATAATTTGTACCTTTCACCAGATTCCGAAAAATATTTGTATTCAAGCAATTAAACGATATTAACAAGTCATGCTAAAACATGACAATTTCCATTTTCTACTAATTGTTTTGAATTTCTTTGCAGTGGAAGGGTGAGATTGAGGAATTCTGTCCCAACACCAAAATGCTCCTGGTTGGTTGCAAGTCAGACCTGCGCACAGACCTGGCAACATTTGTTCAGCTCTCCAATGAGTTGCCACTGACTTATGATCAGGTAAAGAAAAAAAAACTTAAGAAATTACATGGCAATAATGTAGATGTCGATCCATAAATTAGTTTTTTCTCTTTCTCTCTCTCTCTCTCTCTCTCTCTCTCTCTCTCAGGGTTCAAACATGGCCAAGCAGATCTCAGCTCCTTACATTGAGTGTTCCGCACTGCAGTCAGAGAACAGTGTGAGAGACATTTTCCATGTGGCCGCTTTGGCTTGCGTCAACAAGAGCAACAAAAATGTAAAGCGTCACAAGTCTTCCAGAGCCACCAAGAGATCCTCACACATGCCAGGCAGAGCCGAGCATGATTCAATGTCGTGTCTACACAAGAGCAAGGCCAAAACCTGTTCTGTCATGTGAAGAACCAACAGAAACTCTTGTATGGGATGGTATTTTACTTGGATTTGTTTCCCTTCAGGATTGAAAGCATGAACTTGGAAACATTTTTTTGCACTTTACACAAAGTCATTGACTCCTCCAAGATGGTTATACTATATACCATAATTTTGAGGAGTGCCGCAGCACTGAGCTTGGAATCCGAGAGACCTGAATTAATGAAGTGTTCATTGCTGTGCCAAAACCTGTTTCCTTTTTTAAATATATGCAGCACAGAAATGGTCTATACATCAAGCAAACTTCAAGTAGGGGAAAGGAACCTTTTGTAGTCAGTTAGAATTCCAGTCAGTATACAATACAAAATGCCAAGGGAGAACTAGCACCTTGACCCTGTTTTTATTTCAGTGAAATAATTTATGGATGTATCTAACTTTACTTTAGTGAAACTAAACTCAAACGTGACCCTTGACAAAAGCAGAACTTGATGGATCTTGATTCTCAGAACTAAGGAATTTTGTAAATGAACATTGAAGCAATAAATAACTGTTAACCTCCTGTGTGTATAAATTCTGTCCTCTCTGTTACCCAACCTTCTGTCTAACCATGATGTTTAAAACCATATTCCAGCAACTAGGAATAAATACAGGACCCAGTGAATCTATGGACTAGTGTGACATTTGTCAACCAGCTCAATTTTCTGCTAAATGAAAAAGAGACACTAATTTAGTCAAATAATTTCAGCTATATTAGAATATAGTGAGAAATGATCATATCCATCTTTCCCTGAATATGATCCAGACAAGAATTAGCTTTGCCCAAGGTAAACTGAGATGGTGACAAGTGCTTAAAAAGATTGAATTTTTGAATTTAAAAAGATCAAGCTGCATAGTTCCAGAGTCCTTGGTTCAATCCGGAGATTTTGAAGTGTTTGTGTGGGTTTCCTCCAGGTTCACGGAGTTTCTCACACCTCACATAAAAGACACTGGTAAGTAGATCAGTGACTGTAAATTGCCCCTCACTGTGAATGTGTGTGCATGATGATTAACTGGCATCCCATCCAGAGTGTATTCCTGCCTCACTCCCAGTGTTCCCGGGAAAGACTCCAGATCCATCGCAACCCTTAGCACTTTGCATTGCACCGTAAAAAACCAATGCATAACTAAGCCCACACTGCATATAAATATCCACTTTATCCAAACATGACCTATTGGTTGTCACATTAACTTCTCACTAGCCCCAGTTTGAAACTGCTTCTGTGAAATGTTTGTGGGTCCTTATGTATGGAGTGTCTTGGGTGCTAATATATTGTATAATCACTAGATTTCTCTGGTGTAAGTCTGAGCATGTAGTCATTAAACCTTTTTAATCAGTCAGGCCTTTTTTAGTAAAATATAAGGTGCAAAGAGACTCCAAATTACACAAGGCCGCTACTGTAATTTAAAAGAAACCATTATCTTAATTTCTGTTGCTCTCAATGTTCATGTCTCTGGGATACCAAATTAAATTCAATTTATTTTTATTTGTATAGCGCTTTTTTTTTTACAAAGGTCATTGCCTCAAAGCAGCTTTACACAAACAAAAGTATAGTGAAGTGTGTGTGTGTGTGTGTGTGTGTGTGTGTGTGTGTGTGTGTGTGTGTGTGTGTGTGTGACGTCTCTGATGAGCAAGTAGGGCGACGGTGTCAAGGAAAAAACTCCCTGAGATGGTGATAGGAAGAAATTAAATTTTAAAAATTGTGCCCAATTCTAATCAATGCCATGGCTTTTCTAAAACTTCTTGTTTTTTTTTTTGTTTTTTTTTAAATTGAAGACAGATTTTTTTTTACCTCTGAAATCAGCTATATCATGCAATAGTCCTAAACTGTAATTTTTTCTGTGCTATATTTTAGACCTGAATGTGAACAGTTTTTGTTTATAAACCAATTTTTTTTTTACAGAGGTAATTGTTTTAGTCATTTTTTCCTCATGGATTTATGAGTGTTGAGCTTATCCTGGGAAAACAAAAAACTCCACACAGAGAGTAACCCAAGCTCAGAATCAACATAATTTTGTACTTTTCCTTAGAGGTTGACACTTCTGATGTTTAATGCTAGTTATTGCTGTATTATGACTTTTGCTTTGGCTCGATTAAAAACAATCAAATCAAAAATGCTGAAGTTTTCACCCTTTAACCATCTATCCCTGTCTGTATTTCATTCCTCAAATGCACAGTTGTCCGGCTCTCACATCTTCTATGAGAACAGTGATGTGTTTCATTGAGTTCCACTGTGTGGACAGTAATTGAACCTGCAGCGCTGTTTAATGTATCACTGCTTCCTCTCAAACCTCCCACTGGCATTTTGGCAGGTTTCCCCTTCCCCTGCTTTTGTGTTCTCTGCCTCAACTGTGCTTATTCAAGCTCAAGTAAGAGGTGAAGGGGCTTAAAATTGCTTCCTTATATGTGGTTATTGCTTTCCTGCCAGCTACAGTACAGCAGAAATAATGACAGGAATAAATGCAGGCCCTACATAATACAGGCAAATGGTTGTGTGTTTGTGAGGATAATAGAAGAACTACCATGAGAGATGTTGCATTTACTATGACAAAAAGAACATATAGATTCTGAGATACCTCATGGGTTAGTGCTTCATTGAAACCTGTTAATTTGATCAATTTTGTACAATGATGATACAAATATAATCACAATAAATATAAGATATTATGGCATTACATTTGGATCTGAAACAGCCAAGAGGCCCATTTTCTTTCGGATGGTTGATGTTTTAACAGCGAAACACATTATACTTCATTTTGCTAATTGTGCCCTTGGGCAGGTTCGCACTGTATCACCACAATGTGATTTTATTCTGTCACTGTTACTTTTCATTTGAGAGGCAATAAGAAAGATTATGTAACACAAAGCAATTAATCAGTTTGAAGATTTGCCCACTGATCACAATTTAATTAATATCCAATACTCCTCATGGCATCATTGGACCCATGCCAGGAGAAATGGTGCTGCCACATTTAAAGATCCTGCACACTATGCCATGATAAGGATTTACTTTAGCCAATGCCTTGCAGTATTTTACTCTTTCCGACAGCGCTTATTAACATATCTAGCTGTGTTTGAGATGAGCTGATAAGGACTGGCAAACGAGCATTTCCATGTGCCATAACAATGCTTCATTAGGTCTGAGATATACTTTTACAAGCTTGAGAGAGTCTATTACTGGAGTTTTTCTAGTTTGTCACTTATATTTTCAGAATCTCTTTAATAGCTCAAAAAACATACACTTTATGGCCAAAAGTTTCTGGACACTTGACCATCACACCCATATGTGCTTGTTGAATACCCCATTCCAGATTTAGTCCCCCCTTGCAGCTAAAATAAGCTCCACTCTTCTGTGAAGTCTTTCCACTAGATTTTGGAGCATGGCTGTGGGGATTTGTGATTATTCAGCTACAAGAGCATTAGTGAGATCAGACACTGATGTTGGTGAGAAGGTCTGGGGTGCAGTCGTGTTCCAGTTCATCCCAAAGGTGTTCAGTGGGGTTGAGGTCAGGGCTCTGTGCAGGACACTCGAGTTCTTCCACTCCTACCTTCACATGCCATGTCTTCATGGAGCTCGCTTTATGCACAGGGGCATTGTCATGTATAGTACATGTATAGTATGTATATTCTATACAGTTGTGTGCTTCCAACTTTGTGACAGCAGTTTGCATGAATGGGTGTTATATAGAGTAATTAACATGGTTTGATTAGCTTTATACTTCATGACAAAAGGGTGCCAGAGTAACTGTTTTCCTTGCTGGCCACAATTCTATCATCTTTTTATAGATATTCCCTGCTGCATGCTAGACTTGACATGCACTTTATAAAGGTTGATATAAACCACAAACATCTATCTATCTATCTATCTATCTATCTATCTATCTATCTATCTATCTATCTATCTATCTATCTGTCTGTCTGTCTGTCTGTCTGTCTGTCTGTCTGTCTGTCTGTCTGTGCTGGTTATTTTATATTCTGCTTAAAACAGCTTTGTGTAGGATTTATTTACTTCTGGCCATCACAATGTTTTGTCCTCTGCCTCTCCTTTTCTTTCTTTGTCTCCTTCCTTTTGTAACCCAGACATTAGAGATACCTTGAGCTTGAAATGTGTCTGTGGATTGCCAGTGGCCAGTACATCCTTCAATGTTTTCACTGAAACATGCTTGCCTGAAATTTGTATAGTTTGATAATGGCATTATGTCAATACTACACCTCAGAACACCAGTAAAGCACAATTGCTAGCAGGAAACACTTAGTAAGATGTCCTTGTGAGCATTTATTTCATTTATTTGGGTCAATAATGGCTAAAAATGCCAACAGAGTGCCACTTGGCAAGGAGTCAATGCTAGCCCATTTATGTATGTTAGTTAGTTAAGTTAAAATGTTAGTTAAGTTGATTTTGATTCTTAACAAATATAATTATTTTCTACATTATTTCCATATATAGCAGTATCAAGGTTATGCTTCATGGCCATCTACTTTCCATATCCATGCTTGTATTGACAATGATGTCAAATATGCCTCTTCTTAGGAAAGTAAAATAAGTAAATACATGGGGAACAATCCCTCAAAAATATTTCCAAGTACTCAAGACCTCTGAATAACTTCCAGGCAATGAGATCTTTGTGCAGGATAATGGTGCAAATTCCTTTGAGGATAAATTGCTATATAAAAGTAAAGAGAGAAACTCCCCTGGTTGAAAAACATTTAATAGTAAGTGTAATTTCCCCAGGGAATTTGGGATTACCACTGCAGGAATTTCATTCTGAGAATCACTCACAGATATATTTTACCAATCAAGCCATCGTGTACTCTACTCCTCTGATAGTGTTCATCATGTTTCAGTAGAGACCTCTCTGGCTGAGTGGTTAATTAGAGCTGGGAACATTTTCTTCTTCAGTTGGGGGAAACTGAGTTTAACAAACCCCTCAGGAGTTTCATACATGCTCACAAACAGATACTTGCTCAATAGTTGTAACAGTGTTCTGGTACTGATATCCTTGATGTCAGTCACATCTCAGTGTTGGTGTAATCTCCTGATATGATTTCTGATATCTAACTAGTTCTTTAGCTGTTAATTTTCAGTTCAAAAGGAAATGAGCAAGCTTAACCAGCCAAGCTACCTGCAACACCATGAAGATGGAGGTCAGTACACAGTCTACTGGGGAATTTTTGACCCTCATGATGTCTTCAGGCAATCAGATTATATTTAGAGAATATGTGTGCCTGCTGCAGGGCAAATACAACACTTCATATCCTGTATCTAAAACCTCCTCTGCCTTTGTGAAATATTAGGCATGTACCAACATGCCTGTCAATTGCATACAAAATTTGAGTTCATCTTGAGTCCAAGTATGTAGGCCATTTTGTTGTATTAGAGCACTAAGATGTGCCAGGTTAATTTCTAGCCATAACTTATGGGGTATGAAAGGAAAGGCAATGCTTGCTCTCCATCTTCATGCTTGACCTCACTTAGGTGAAGCTCATCATCCATTCAGCCCCACACCCACCTCCTCTGCTTTCTCTCCAAGTGTTGAAAAATGCCAGCAAGTCCCCCAGGACATCCCAAAGGAAACCATCCCCAGACAGCCCCACACCTCCACCACCACTCTGAAGGTCAGGTTACCACTGCTAACCTCATTACCAGCTGTGCCTCTATACACCAAAGTCATTCGTACTGATTCTGCACCCAAGGCATTATGGTAACCATCAGATGGTTATCATGTTCTCAGACCACAAGTTGATTTTATCCCAACACTTTTGCAATGGCAGATGAATCTGCCCATGAAAACTGCCTCAAGGATGATGGGCAACAGTGACCTGTGTGTCTGACCTCTTCTCCTACATAATTCAGCTGGTGTTGCAGAAGAGAACAAACATTATTAACAGAGAGAAAAAGAGGGTGCTCAGACTGTTGCCAACGGTGACCTCTCCATCTAGCACATTTAAAATGGATTGAGATTGAAACCTAAGGATTTTTTGTTTGGTTGTTTGCTGTTGACCATTCATTGATGTTTGATTTAGATTAAATGCGAAGAATTTTCATTCTTACTTCAATATACCTTTGTATTGATTAAAATGTAAATGTCTGCAGACCTTTGAGTAATGATTTTTTAGCCTACATACATCCCCCATCCTCCACCACAGGATCAGGGAAAGAATAAAATCAAATCCAGCCCACATCAACAAATTTAGCACATTTTAAGGTAGGCATGTTTTTATCTGATTGGTGCCTTTGCTCCATAAAACACTATGTTCCACATAATACATAATCCTCCAGAACCTAATAAGCATTATTAATTAAATACTGTGATTGAGGTTCAGTACATGCTCTTGGTGAGATATGGACCCATTTGTATTTCTTCTCATAATCATCAATCAAACGTCTTCAACTTCTCTCTCTCTTTCCTCATGCTATGCAGTGCCCTACAGAGAGCCATTACAGCTTATAGCCCTGAGGGTGCAGGCCGTCCCATCAGAGGCACACACAATTCAGACTTCAATTACCTTAAGATTCATCTTTGTCGCTGACATCTTTATGTGCACACAGGTAAGGGTGAAGAAATTAATGCAGAGGAAAGCTTGAGGAAAAGACGGGCAGTGTGCCTGCGATAATTCTCTTACTATGCAGAAGGTACCATTATTTCCTCAGTGGTGAGTCTTTCTTTATAGGTTTGTTCCTGGTAGTCTGCACATTTTTGCATCCTGTGAATATTAAAGTACTTTTAGAAGGACTTGCATTATCTAAAATTCCATTTATATGACAGTCTGGGAAAAAAAACTGTTAGATGACACTAGAGCTGAACTCTAGAAATCAGGCAAAAATGATAAAATCGGATTTTGAGCAAAATTACTTTTTTTTGCCAATAATATCCGCTGACATTTCTATTTTAAGAAAACATAAATATATTATACCTAAACAACTGTTTGATGCTGTCAACCTGTTATTTGACTGCTGCTATGAACTATGACAATGGCTATGTTTTCATGCACATCAAATTACATTTAAGATCTATATTCACGTTGCAGCCATACTCCGAATATGATGTTTATATGCATATAGGCATCGGAATATTCCTGTATACATGGTTGCTGTAAGTATGACTTACCTTTCCTAAATACCTAGCCTACAGCTAAGTATCTGTTAACACCTACAATTCCTTGTGGACTGAGAATGAGCATATTTCCTTTCAGTGGATTTTCTGAATAAGGTGTTTACATGGGACAAATTTCTGATTGAATTCCAGGGTTGGCAAGCTGAATTTGGGGAACCAGAATATTGTCTTAATCTGAATCGGTTAGTAGTATTGTGGCATTTACATGACTTAATATCAATTAGAATATTGCCAAATTTCAATTAATATCAGAATATTGTATGTAAATGTAGCCAATGTTTCTGGGATCAGTGTAGTCAACAGAACAACGATGAGGCTCGTGTTTAAATGCCACATGTGACTTTTACTTCAGCTAATTAGACAGAGACTGATGCAGATTCTAACAATCAAACAGAGAGCTCATTTCCCTTTGGAAACATAAGTTTCCTTTGGAAACATATAATTGTTCAAATTTAAGTCAGTAACACATTTTTTTCCAGAAGTAGATTAAGTTATAAATGTAGAAGTAGGTGTGATGTCTTTCAGTGGAATTGGAATAAAAATTCAAATACATTTTTCTCCTTTTTCACTTTTGGAGGTAATTAGGTAAGTAAAATTAAGTAAAATTAAGTAAGTAATTTTACTTAATTTTTTACTTAAGTAATTAAGTAAAATGCCATAATTTTACTTCTGGTTGAGATGAATGAAAAGTGAAACACATTTTAGTTCAGGAATGTCAGTAGTTTTCTGGATTATATATATCAGAAAATGATAGAAAAAGTTTTTATCAGGCCACCAAACAAATAAGACCACATATCACATAACTGTGAATAATTAAAGTGTAATTGTTTGGTTAATACATACATATACACAGAAATGAAGTATAGTATATTTCTTGTAAATATCTGAAACAGTTTACCCCAAAATGAGGAAAATTGCACACACAGAGCCACATGCACAATTCCAAATCAGAAAAATGTCAGAAATAATAAGAAATAAACAAGAGAGCTGAAGGATTATGGCACTATAGTGGATCTGATGTCATGTCACACTATATGTTTGCCAGTGTAGTGATTCTACCGCTTTGACATTTTAGCCACTTTGGAGACCTAGATATGTCAAAAATGCCTGATATCTTGGCAAACAGGACATTTCTTTCCTGCTAGGCTGGAAATCAGGAGAATTTCCCTCAAATGTGTGAGCTTTGAGGCAGTTAGTGGGTGTCTTGTAGCATAATCTGTCAGCTAACATCAACCCTGTTCCCTGTTTTCTATTGGATTGGCTTGGATATAAATGGTTTTCTGGTAGAGGCATGGGTGTTAATGTGACATGGAAGTCATCTGGGAAGGCATGAAATGATGATGTGGAAATTATTGGCATATGACAAATCCATTTTTAATTAATTTCTATTAAAATTTATTCACACTTAAGACTGTGGGCTTTTTATGAGAATAGTACAGTATAATTAGCTACCTCTGTTAAACCCAGGTTGCTGTGCACTGTTGATTGCACTGTTGTGTACAGTCTTACCTTTTCTACCAGAGTGCCATAAATCTTCAGTTCTGTATTTCAAACTATTTAATGTTTGCTCTTATCTGAGGAACATTCTGACCATCCACAGTGATTTCTGTCCAAATTCAGAAACCAAAAGAGATACAGTATTGTGAAAAAAGTTTTAGGCACCCTTTTTTTTTTTAGTACAAACTTTGTTTTTTTTTTTGTACAAACTTTGATTTTTATTTCATGACTTCTACATTACTGATTCAGTACAAAAACATTTTAGATTCCAAACATTAGTTTTCCAGCACAAAAGTAAATGTTACAGAAAAAAATGTTTGTATGTCAGTAAAGAAAGCAGCAGATTACATAAAAGACACTTTTCAGATAAAAGCATAATGAAGGCTGCTGGGTTTTGCTGCAAAAATAAGAAGCAAGTGTGACAGTCAAAGTCTCCAGAAGAACTGTGGCTGGTCCTGCAAGATGTTCAGTAAAACTAATAAGGCTAATTTCCTTATAAAACTGCACACAGTGTACCGGAAACTATTTTTATTTTTTTTTAAAGTGAAGGATCGTCATACCACTGCTCTTTATAGTATTTATAACAGTACTGTATGTGAAAAGGTTTTGAGACTGTATTCATCAATACACCTGTATTATATATTATGTATTATGTGTACGATGACTTTGATGGTCTGTAAGAAGAAGAGGTCAAAGATAGAGATAGAGAAGAAAACCAAGTGGTGGAAGCTGAAAA
>CM074949.1:3691077-3706335 GCA_037577455.1 Pangasius macronema
GTAAGACTGAGTACATGTGTGTGAATGAAAGGGAGGGAAGTGGAACAGTAAGGTTGCAGGGTGAAGAGGTGAAGAAGATACAGGAGTTTAGGTACTTGGGGTCAACAGTCTAGAGTAATGGTGATTGTGGGAAAGAGGTGAAGAAGCGAGTGCAGGCAGGTTGGAATGGGTGTAGAAAGGTGTCGGGAGTTCAGTGTGATAGAAAAATATCAGCGAGAATCAAGGGGAAGGTGTACAAGACAGTGGTGAGAACGGCTATGCTGTATGGTTTAGAGAAAGTGGCACTGAGGAAGAGACAGGAGTCAGAGCTAGAAGTAGCAGAGCTGAAGATGTTGAGGTTCTCTTTGTCACACTGCAGGTAGGACTTGAGACACAGAGATGGTAGATGTGACAAATGTGTTTATTAATTAACAAAAAGGGAAAGAGAAGAGAGGAAGGAAGTTACCAGATGGAGATGACTGGATGGTGAAACAGGTGAAATGGGGGCAGAGTAGGAAGTGTGAGGGATCGTATGGCGGAATAGTAATCTTTGGCTTTTGTGGGCTGCTTGTGGTTACTGCAGAGACGAGACCAGACAGGGAAGAGTGAGAAGTGAAGAGCTTAAGTAGAGGAGAGGTGATGAGGAAGGGAATGAAAGACAGGTGTGTGTGATTAGAATTCTGGCGAGGGAGTGCGATGATTGGTGTTTTGGTCTGGAGTGGCCGTGACACTTTAGGAGGGACAAGGTTGGACAGGATTAGGAATGAGCACATCAGAGGGACAGCTCATGTTAAACGTTTGGGGGAAAAGGTTAGGGAGGCCAGATTAAGATGGTTTGGACATGTTCAGAGGAGGGAAAGCGAGTATATTGGTAGGAGAATGTTGGACATGGAGCTGCCAGGCAGGAGGTGAAGAGGAAGGCCAAAGAGAAGGTATATAGAGGTAATAAATGAAGATATGAAGCTAGTGAGTGCAAGTGTTGAGGATGCAGAAGATAGGGATAGGTGGAGAGTGATGATTTACTGTGGCAACCCCTGAAGGGAAAAGCTGTAAGAAGAAGAAGAAGAATTCATCAATACACCTACATCTTATGAATTATTTGGAGAATTTTGGAGTGTTTAATACGGTATGGTTGATTAGCATACTGGTTAAAGCCTGTGGATGGGTTGTTGTAGCTACCAAGACTCTGAGGTCCAGACTCTAGGGTTACTAGGGTTCCCTTCACAGTCAAACCCAATCCATCCATGAAAGCTTCCTTTGTTGGGTAAGATCAGTCTTGCAGTTGGAAAGGTCCTTGTCACTGACAAACACATGATGGATTAAAAAGCAGTGGACTTCCAATGTCTTATTTTATTAATAGACACCTCTACTGGTCTATAATCTGAAATATATCCTGTCAGGAAGTTAGTCTAAAGGTCCATATACTGTAGTCCAAATAGATATTCATTCATAATAGACATTCATTCATTCATTAATCTTCAGTAACCAATTTATCCTAATCAAGGTCATGGTGGATCCACCAGGGCAGGATGCACATACACATTTGCACTTTTTCACACCTTGAGAGGATTTAGCATCACCAGTCCACCTATGCCATGTGTTTGGGAGGAGGGAGGAAACCGGAGAACCCAGAGGAACCCAACATATACAATACATGAGAAAAACATGCAAAAATCCATGGAGGCAATAACTCAAGCTCAGGCTCAAACCCAGAACCCCGCAGGAGCTGTAAAGCAGCATTTCATGGCTGCTGCACCACTGGTCGAATCAAAGTGACGATGACAACAAACTCAGAACTGACATGCTCAAAGATGACTGAGGGACAAGAGACAGCAAATGTGTCAGTGTGAAACCCATATTCTGATTCGTCTTTGAAATCAATTTACTTTTAACCCACATGCCAGAAGTAGATAAGGAATTGGTTCAAGAAAATGAAGAACATGAAAATCCCATCCATCTTAATATGCTTAAAGCAGATGGGTTTAAAGAAACATTGAAAAGGTGCAGAGTTTATAGCAATTGCACTTATAACTATAAAATGCTTCACTTTTTGTAAAACTGAGGCAATTTATTTGCACAATCATATTTGATAAAAAAAAGTGTACAGGTTTGAGCTAGCAATGTAGCTAATTGCAGCACCATTTAACCTCATTTAAAACCAATAATTCATGCTTTTCTGACTATAACATGTTAGACTATAATAAAAGGGCTTTTTTGCGTGTTATCAGGGAAAATAGGCCAACTCACCTTAACAAAGAAAGGAGCTGCTGATTCAGCTCTTCACAGACTGCAGGCTATTTTCTTAAAAATGTACTTTTCATCCTTATTAATTTTCATCATCTCTTTATACTGAGTATAATAAACAAAGCCTCATGATTGGAAATGTATTGAATCCCCATGTGTAAACTCATAAGAAAAGTTATGCATGGTTAAGATTAAGGTGATTATGAAATTTAAAAATTCAAAAGTTTAAAAAGATAAAGTATGTCTGGGAAAAGAAGAGGTCAAATAGTGACAAAAAGGCATCAGGTGAAGATTGAAAAACATTCTCATTTTAAACCTCTTTAGAAAAAAAAGCCAAAATACACCCATTTAGATGACTAGAAGAGGTACTAACCCTTTCCTTTAGTATTTCTCTTTGCACTTACCAAACACACAGGAATGCTTCCTGCTTTTGACCTCCCAAAGGTGAACATTTATTTCCCATGAGTCTTATGCACTATCCTGTTTATCAACACTGTATGTGTAAAATATTGCTTTTCCTCTCAGGATCAACACAGGATTCTGCAAATTATTCTAAAAGCTTCTAGAGACCGGGTGCCATTTTCTCCCCTACTGAATGTTTTTTTTTTAATAGGTGATAAAGACTACACTTTAGGGCTGTTAATTCAATAATTGGATCCATTTGAGATGCCTTTTTTTTTTTTTCCTTGTATGGCTTCAGTAAGGTCTCAGAATTGAAAAGTTATAACTATTCTCAAGAGCAAACTCGTATAAAAGTTTGGTATAATTATGGTTAGAGGCAATGTTGGAAAAAGTAGCTATTTTATTGCTTCATTTGCATGAAATCAAAATATAATCCCTACTAATTTTGTAAGAGGTCACATGGAGTTACATAATATTAGTATGGTCCTTAAGAACTTTATTAAACCCTTGTGAATAAAAAATTGACTTTTTCTGATTCATGGAATAAGAATGATATAAGCCTGCGGTTATATTCCACAATATTCTTTAAAAATGTGATATGTTGCAATTTTTGTTATGTGTCTTGTGAATTATTTTTCTCTCTGGCACTGGGTATGAATAATTCTGCTCTCAGAGGTCATGAGTTAATCACACCAGTGAGCAGATAGAGAGGTCCAAAATTCAATATCTGTTTTTAGCAGTGGATATTATCATATTTGAATTTGCATTAAAATCTACAATCATAGACATATTTCTGTTAAACAAAACATACAATAGCATCAGCTTTCAAACATTATTTTTGCAAAAAATAAAAACTGTAACAGATGGAATCAGTGCTTAATTAGAATAGTATATAATAAATGTTTATGAACTTTTTAGAATTGAAAAAAATGCCTGAGCAAATTCCTCCTATATTTTGCAAATGAACAACAAAGTGTTTAACACCCTGATAATTATTTCCTCAATGTCTCATTTCCTCTCAGTGGTCCAGCACAAAGAAATGTGTTGAGATCCGGAAAAAGTTTTGGCACAGACGAGTGATGCTTCCTTATAAAGAATAAACAGGATACAGACAGTGCTTCGAAAACACACACACACACACACACACACACACACACACACACACACACATACACACACATACACACACACACATACACACACACACACACACACACACACACACACACAGTATAGAATATCTCACAGACCATCATAATTTCCAAACATGTTGTAGCAGACCACCCAAGAGGCCTTGCTTTCCTGTGACAGCTTGTCAAAAGGCTCATTACACTGTTGCTCTATCATGGGAACAGATATCAGCATATATCAGATAATGCTTACAGAAACTCCTGTTTATTACAATTTTACTGAAATCATATAAATAGCTGATAAGAAGATTTAAGAAGAAATTGAATAAAAGAATAGGTCTACATGTATTAATGCTTATTGCTTATTGCAATTAATGTACTGAACATGTGGTGTGCCAATGCAAATAATGTTACAATATCTTACACCACAGCACTGTTGAATTTGCAATTCTGCTTCATCAGAAGGTGTTGATCATTTTTCTATAACAGCAGCTTTGACATTAGTTCAGCTGCAAGGCAAATCATAGGCTTATATTAATGTGCTCTTTATATTGTATCAAATTAAATGTTGATATGGTGAAGCTTTCTGTAAGGAGACATTTTTTAGCATTTTTGTGCACACAGAAAAGAGGAGTTTGTGCTTATTTGTTTCTTGGTAACATGACAAACTGCATTTTTCTTATTAACTTCAAGAGAAAGAAAAAAGAGGGAAACAGAGATATAAAATGTTATAGCTGTCATAACATCAGTGGTAACGGGAACTTGTTTCGTGGATCTTCCTCAATATTAAATGTAACCTTCTTTAAAAAATAAAGTTAGTGTTGGCGAATTGTTGTGGGGGAATAAAACACCTCAGGATATGCTGTTATTGGAAAATAATACTTCACAGTAGTAACATTAACTCTACTTCATGTTAGAATGCTTCACAGCATCCTGTCACTGATTATTTTCCTATAGCAGCCCACCCTGTCATATTTTATTCCTTTACAAATTAAGTTTTATGAATAAACAAATCCAAGATGACATATTTAACAAAATAGCTAATACACAGTTCCAACTATCTTCATGGTGAATATTAGACTACATTGTGTCATTGTATCCCAACCCACATTGGGATTGCTGTAGGTTTTGTTAAGACTGGAATAAGTGTAAGATTTTTTGTTGTTTAAACACCTTGTTTCAGGGCTTCCAGCAGCAGTCATCATTGAATTCATACATTACCACTGACAATACCACTGGTCATGCTTTCTGGGTATCAGTAAGAGAAATGCTAACCAATTATGGGCATCTCTTAGATCATGTATGTATTATAGGGCATTCAGTGCCTTCCTCAAAGTGTTTTAAATACACTATGATGGTAAATGGGCAGCAGTTCAGAAAGGTGTTTTGAAGGAAGTATGCTGTGCACTGCGGGAGAACTAGATAGAATTGGCAATGGCTTACTGGTTAGCACTGTTGCCTCGCACTTCCAAGTTTGGAGTTTTGAATCCCTCCTCCACCCTGTGTTTCCATGTTCTCTGCATGCTTCAGGGGTTTCCTCCAGGTACTCCAGTTTCCTCCCCAGTCCAAAGACATGTGTCGTAGGCTGACTGGCATTTCCAAAATGTCCATAGTGTATGAATGGGTGTGTGTGACTGTGCCCTGCGATGGGTTGGCACCCTGTCTAGGATGTCCCTCGCCTTGTGCCCCGAGTCCCCTGGGATAGGCTCCAGGCTCCCCTGCAACCCTGTGTAGGATAAGCGATACGGAAAATGGATGGACGGATGGTACAACTGTCACTGTATTTTACAAATTAAGAACAAAATTGTTGAAATTCCATTTTTAACACTTCTTGTGCCACTTATACAAATACCCACAGATTTCTAGTGCAATACAGACCAATTTCTTAAAAAACAAGAAACTCTGGTTTGCATTGGTGTTTAAAAACTTTCTTTCTCTGCTTGTCTGAACATGTGCTTTACTTATAGCTCTGTGCCAGCTGTATTTATTCAAATGGTTTGGACCAATCACAGCTGGTGCTTAGTTTCTTTCAACTGTCCTTAACATTTAAGACTACAACAAAGACTCTTTATGTTGTGAATTTAGAGACAGTTGTTTTCTCCTTCTCAGAAATTCTCAACTCTCAGTTCTCCTTAAAATCAATTCACTCACTGCTGGCAGGTGCTGATTATGTAAGCTGTGGATCAATACTTATAGAACTCTTATGAAGCCTCATGACAGTCTTTTATCGTGGGAAAAAAAAACAGTGAACACTCTCTTTTGAGAGTGAAACTCTCAAAAGCTAATATCTGCTAAGCGAATCTGGCGAGCCATAGCATCCCCTGTGGCTAATGCAGCACCCACACACAGCAAGCACAGCTGCATGATTGCCATTATCTTGCTTCCCATCTCACATAAGGCATCATCTGAGTAATGCAGGGTGTTACTGTACGTTGTTCGCACATGCTTCCTACAGTTCCTGCATGTGAATTCATTGGGTTTTTGAAAAAATAAAAATGATTACTCAGGGACAAGAACATTCTTTTGAGAATCCAGCTGGGTAGAGAATTTCACTCAAGGCTTTTCACTTCTGCCTGGCTGAAATAGAAAGCAAATGCCAGTGTGCAAAGTCAGGAATCAGGACCAATAAATTCAGGGTCAAATTCTGTGGATGAAGATCACATAGCTTGGTGAAGTGACATTCTTACAAAAATGTTACAAACTCCTTGATTACAGAGTGTACACAGGGTGAATGCTAGCATCTGGGCCCAATAATGATGTACTTATAATATTAGAGTGCTTTTCAAACATTTCTGCTTTTCAGACATTTTGCACTGACCTGCTGTAATCTTTTTAACCAAGAAATGAAAATTATATATTTTAGTCTGAAAATTCAGACAAGGGATTTGACTTTTTATTGCATGTTCAGCACTTTGGAGTGCAGAGAAATAAAAGGGGGGAGGCTACCATGTAATGTTTGTTCATGTTGTTTCCCATGAATTTAAGGCCTCACCTATAATAATTCTATTTAATTCATTTGTGATTTGACAAGTTATGACTTGAATGGAAATGCTTGTGAAAACATCCATGCTTTTTTTTATGTTCTTTGAATGTTCAGGTGCTTCTTGGGGGAGGATCGTTTTTCTTCCACCACATTCTTGTCTGGAATTCCACATCCCCATTCAGTGGGATGAATGGCAGATATTCCTTTGAAAGTGCACCATTCAATGTAGCACTGTATGTCCTGTTCCCATCCTGGGACAAAGCCATTTTCCTTCTCCCTCAGAGCTTTTCCAAAACATCCATCATTCATTAAGCAGGGGTCAGGCAAAGGGACAGACACTTGTGCAGGCTTTCAAAGAGGATGAAATCTAATATAGGGAATCAAAGCTTGGATATAAGCCTCACAGTACTCATATAAAGGAAATCAAAAGCGTAAACAGTTTTAATAGTGATCTATTAGTGACTTTGTGGAAGATGAAGCCTTTGGGAGAGAAGGGATGGGGGCGTAGCTGATTTATTTCATTCTTTTGGCTGGCATTGGAATCACCCAGCTGGTACTACTTACAGTGTATGCCTCACAGCTAGGTAACATTACATCCGCTGCCAATCACACACACATTATTTTACAACTGGGACATGGAGACCAGCTGACACTGCTTAATTATCGTCTGGAAAAAAAGCAGTAATTAATAAAATTGTTTTTTTTTTTTTTTTTTTTTTAAAAAAGAACAAAAGAAATATTGACTCAGAAGATTTCATAGAACTAAAGAGCACAAAGAGAGAGCAAAGTCAGGGCTTTATGAATATGAATGGTATGATTATTTAAATTCTTAAATCCTTAACAATAGCAATACTAATAAAACCACACTTAAAATGTAAGGAAATGCACATTAAAAAAACATAAAGGGAAATTGTAGTTAAGAAAACCAAGTAAACTTGCTTATATTGTCAAAAGTGCAGTCATTCTAGATTTAGGCAGTATTGCATGGGCAAGAGTGCGGTTATACTGAATATCGGCAGGGCTGTGATTCGGCTGTAGATAATCAGAACTGTGCTGATATTCAGTATAACCGCACAATTGCGAGTAAGATACTGCTTTTATACAACAGTCCTATAAACAAGAAATTAATTTCGAGTAACTGACATTTCAGACACAAAATTGCCAAATGTTCGGTTTATTTTTGCTCCGTTAGTGGAAACATATCCCAAAGAAGCTGCGGTCACTCTATAGCAAGTCAGCTAGTTGGCTAGCTAACTCTCATTGATTTGTACATTCCTGTTATTATACTGTATATCTTGTTAAATTAGTAAACAATGTATTGTTTGCCAACATCTGCTGATGATGTTGCTAACTCTACCTGAGTAACTGTTTTGCATTAGGAAGTGGAATTTTTACATGGCATGGAGTGATACAAAGAGTGAAATGTCCCAGTGCGGTTATATTAAATGTAAGCACTCTTGGAATGCCACTTGACTAATCAAATTAGTGGACCAGCACTAACTGTTGTATAATGACTCTTAGATACTAGCTCATTTTATTATTTTATCTTCTGCTGTAATAAAACTACTTGCACAATGTATTAGTTGAATTCTATGTTTTAAACATCCTTTGTTGAACAAACTTCCTTTACATATATTTCTGGATTTTCTCTTTTGATGACAAGTAAAATGGTTAATATTTACAGTCTACAGCTTGAGACTGATAGGTTTTATTATATTGTACTAATGTGAATACTGAAGATTAACTGGAGATCTATTAAATTTCAATGAAGCATCCATTCTCCTCTTCCCCTGCCTTAAGGGAATCCTATAATAATTCAGCTTAAACAAATACTTTTACACAAGCCCAGACTCGTTATGATATAAGACACTATACTGTGCTACTATAACATCAAATATACAGGGTGCTCTGAAGCAAGAGAGGGTATACATACAGTATCAACCTTATGACTGCAATATAAAATTGCTAAAGGTCACTGACTTGAACGTGAAACAGTTGCTATTAAAACATTTAAAAAATCAATAAGCACATTGGTGCAACAGGTAGCATAACCACCTCAGCTCTTCAGGGTCCCTGGTTCAATCCTGAGCTCAGTATACTGTTTGTGTGTTGTGTCAAATGTTCTGTCTGTGCATGGTTTCCACTTTCGTCCAAAAATGTGCTGGTAGGTGGGTTGGCTAATCCTCTAAATTGCCCCTAGGTGTGAATATGTGTGTGGATAGACTGGGTGTGTCCACACCTCGCCAAGTGATCCCAGGATAGGCTCTGGATTCACCTCCACCCTAATAAGGATAAAGCAGTTAATGAACATGATTGACTGAATGAATGCTGGTCAATAAACGACTTTGCTATTATATGTATTTAGTTCTATGCACTCAGTGGTCTATGTATTAAGTACAATACCTTGTATCTACATGTATTGGCCATTTGCTCAGGTTCATCTACCACATAGGCTGCTATATAGGTACACGCACTTTGTAGCCAAAAGTACTGTATGTGGACACCTGACCATATGTGTTCCTTCCCCAGACTGTTGCCATAAAGTTTGAAGCACACAACTGTATAGGATGTCTTTGTATGCTGTAGCATTACAGTTTCCATTCACTGACAGTGCCCCTGTGCACAAAGCAAGCTCCATGAAGACATGGTGTGTGAAGGTTGAAGTGGAAGATCTCGAGTGTCCTGCACAGAGCCCTGACCTCAACCCCACTGAACACCTTTGTGTTGGATGAACTGGAATGCTGACTGCACCCCAAAATCAGTGCCTGAACTCACTTATACTCTTGTGGCTGAACACAAATCCCCACAGCCACACTAAAATCTCAAGTGGAAAGCATTCCCAGATGAGTGGAGCTTATTAAAACAGCAAAGGGGACAAAATCTGGTATAAGAATGTTCAACAAGCACATATGGGTGTGATGGCTAGGTGTCCACAAACGTTTGGCAATACAGTGTACAGTATATTGCTATGTTATTTTTTTATCAGTCACTATTACCACTACCCACTCCCCCCCAAAACACACACACACACACACCCTGTCCAGTAGAAAGGGACCACCATAAGCCCACCAACAACAAGATATATTTGGGGTGATAATTTATTCTCAGCACAGCAGTGACATGGTAGTGTGTATCAGGAACAGCAGCCTTGCAAAATTTGGCTAATAGCACACATGCAATAGATTCCCACCACTCCCATATTTCTGCTGTGTCTAACAAAAACCAGAGTGTTCAATTCTTTTCTTTCACAGCAGTTCCGAACCATCGTTCTTCATAATACAAGCTTGTATTATCTCCACCACTGGCATAACATCTGATAAGATGTCTTGAATTTGGCTGATGGAAAGGAGATCTAGTTTTGCAGAGAGCATTCTTTTCGTCCTGACATAGTGCACAATCTCCCACTGGGAGAGATTTTTCACCAGTTCAGGCAGTAAAGGATCAGCTCCAGAGCACACAGCCTTCAGATCAGAAATGTTTGGTAAAGAGGTTTGTCAGGTTTTGCCTAGTGAGTATAGGATAAATTGACATGTTCTTCCTACAGGGTCCCTCCTCATGAGGTACAAGACTACATACATTCCTCTGGCTGAAATTCTGTCAACACCTAAAACCTAAGGTGTTGAAGTGACATGGAAACCGGATAATGTTGACTACTTACTTGCTGAAAGATTTCCAAGAGAGTTTCTGGGAAATGACAACTGGCACTGTAACATGCAATATTTAGCAACTTGCATTATTGCTCACAAAGCTGTTATGGGAATTGTTACATACTCTATTTTTAGGATGCATTTTAAAACCTTATAAACTATTAGTAAAAAATTAGTAAAACTTCTTATGTGACAATAATTTTTAGGGTTTCATACTAAGAATGGGCCTCATTTATCAAGCTGGTTATAAACAGATTCAGGCATAAATGTTCATATGAGCATTTACACAAGAAATCTAGTAATCATGATAATCCTGTAAATTTAAAAAAAAAATTGTTTCCTACTCGTGCTCCTGAGTGTGTAAATTTATGCATAAGACATCCAGCTAATGTAAACCTCGACATTTTGTGAAACCAGTCATTTTATATCATTGGAATTAATTAAGGTTTATAATAAAATAAAGAAAGTGAGTCAACACAATCTATATAATAAATTAAGAAAAATAAAACTAATCATTAAATTATGACAAAAGAAATGGCACTGTATAAACAGAGGATGGGTTGGTCTGTCTGTGCAGAGCTGTAATCTGTAAAGAAATGCCTCAGCTGATTTAGCATTTATTATTATTATTATTATTATTATTATTATTATTATTATTATTATTATTATTATGTGAGGTCCAAAAGTCTGAGACCACACTGAAAATGAGATTTTTTTCCATTTAAAATTGGAAATAAACAAAAGGTTTTAGAAATTATTATTTTATAATATTAATATAATATTTTATAATTTTTTTAATACAAAGACAGTAAATATTCAAGATTATGCACTATTTCTAGGTCTCTATTTAAATGTAAGCAAATTAGTGATATTTCCCATGTTAACTGCTTTGTACAAAAGGTCAGATTTTCCTCATGTCTAATCTCTTCTACTGAAGCATGTGTTCAGATGACACTCTGATGGATTTGATGTAAAATGGATCATAAGGTTTTGCACAAACTTGGGGAGTCCACGGCAGCTCGAGTGCACACTGTCATTAAAGCAAAAAGGGGACAAACCAAATACTAAGAAACTCTGAAATTCATGTAAATATTTCAAAGATTCTACTTTTCACTCAAGTTGTTGTCAATAATAGACTTTGTAATGAATATTACTGTATTAAATTAGAAAAGAATGCAAACTAGAAGCATTTTCACTAGTGCTCTCAGACTTTTGGACCTCACTGTATATTATTAAATATTTTATTGGCATCGAAGTGAGTCAAAATAACTTCCACTTCAGCTTTTCAGCCTTTACCCTGATTGTTCATTTCATGCTCCCAGCTTCTTTGCACTTGAACACTTATGGAGTTTTGTGGGCGCCACTACATACAAATGAGCTGTGTCAGAAACACGCTTTGTACATTACGGGTGATTAATTTTTCCACAAGGATGAAGAAAATCTGCATTTCTGAAACTTTCGTAAATCTGGTGGAAAATTTTAGATCTGTTTGGCTTATGCAATTTACACACATTTACACGCATTTCGCATTTACACACAACTTTAGTAAATGATTGATAAATGAGGCCAATTGTCGTAAGAAAAGCTTGATTTAACCAAATTCTTTCTACTTTTTTTTATTATTATAATCAGCCTAGACCACAGGCTTAAATATGCTTAACTACTTCCCATATTTATCCACTTTCAAACTGGAACTCGTACTGCACATTTGTTCTCATTTTCAGACCTGTACCGTGAAATAGGGATAAATTATTGGCTGCTTCCCTTGAGAGCCCACAAGCTCTACCCTCATAAAAGGGTCAGCAATCTATTCTGCATTTACATATGCTTATAAACACCCCCTCATTTTATACTCTCATGCTTCAGTAGGAACATCTTGCCTTCCTCCACACACATCACACGATTAATATCCTAGCAGGAAGTGCAAATAAGTGAAGTCCTACTTCTTCTTTTGCCTCAGGTTAGTTGCGATAGCAGTGTCGCTAATTAGAGTCCAGTGAAGGACGAATGAGTGGGTAAAAACAATTTTCTGAAGTAGCAAGTACTTCTGTTTGTTCATGGAAATAATAATACTGTGTACATAATTGTGGACCTGAATTTAAAAAAAGGTCACATCTGGTGTCTAGACAGGATATTGCCATACAACCTTCACAAAATGCCTGAAGACTCGGCACTGCTGACAGAACACCTACACCACTACTGCAACACCTTCAGCATTCTGTGTGTCTGTGTCTCTAGGTGTGAGGTGCCATTTGTATCCCACTGATATTATATTTACATATATGTATGTGTACATTTTGTGTAGTGTAAGTGTCCTTACATTTTAGTGTCCTTTAACATTCACTCAACCCTGTTATCTGCATGTGAAATATTTGGAATAATGCACACGTTCATCAGGAAGTCATTTGAATTTCTTGAAGATCATGAGAAGAAGAAACTTAAAGTCTTTGATTATTATGATGATTATTACAAATCAAAAATACATTTTAAGTAAATTATTAGAATGTCTTTTTAACGGTGCATTAGGTAAGATTAATCTTTTTTTTTTCAAGATTAGGTCTCTAACAGGTGGTGGGTTCGACATTTGAATGATTAGCATCCATGTTCACAAAGCTCCACCCCCAGGATCTGCAGTGGCCCACAGATTGTCTATAAAATGATTGACAGGAGGCACATTCAAACACAAACAATCATGTTCTATATATCTTCCAGGTTATTTGTAAAAAGTAAGGAATTAGGTATTAAAAAATCAACTGTTGCACATGTCATTACCATGAATGCTAGTTAACCGCATTGTGTGTATTTGCTCATTCTGTGCTAAAAATATTTCAACACTGTTACTTTCAACCATTACTCATTTAAGAGCATTGAAAGCCAAAAACTATACTCCAGTCTTATTCATTATCCAGTCAATAACTTAAAGTTAAAACTCTACTGAAATAAAAAAAAATGACCCTGATGATTATACTAATGATCTTTCTGACAAACTTAGCACTGCTTGACTCAGTAGTATACAGGTTTAGAAAAGTAATTATTTATAATTGCACATCATCTGGTGTCACCCAGATGAGGATGGGTTCCCTTTTGAGTCTGGTTCTGCTCAAGGTTTCTTCCTCATGCCCTCTCAGGGAGTTTTTCCTTGCCACTATTGCCTCTGACTTGCTCAATAGGGATAAATCTAAATATATTTCCATATCCGGATATCTGTAAAGCTGCTTTGTATCAATGTCTGTTGTTAAAAGTGCTATATTAATAAAGTGAATTCAATAGAATTGATATTGTCGCTATTTTGTTAGGTTAAATACATTCAGTGTTGAAGAATTACTAAAAATGAAGTTTAATCATTAAGAGCTACATGGACTAATGGCACCCCAGTCATGCACTTAACCACATACTGAGTTGTGGTTGGATCTATCACTTTGAACACTACTGCAAGTTAATTGATTTAACTTAAATATGAAGACTGACTGCTGAGCATTCCTAACTATCTCCATTTCTTGTCTTCTTTTAGTTCTTCTTATAAGAATTGTTAGATTGTATGATGACAGTTATTTTCCTGTTCTCACCCACCCAGCTGCCATTTTGGTGGTCTGAAATGAACATGCCTGCACTGACGTAGGAGTGGAGCAGCTAGGTGGTATGAGATTTTCAAACACACTTTGGTCTGTAATTGGACCAAACGTACAGTCTTCTGAGACCTTTATATAGATGCATGGGCGCATAGTATTCCCTATCAAAAGCTATTCTCGATGCTGCGTTTCAAGTACGCTTAACATTCTTTGTTCGACCGGTTGTGAAGCAAGTGTGCCAAACACGCCAAGAATTGGCTTAAGTAACCTCGGTGGGTGACGTCATTTGATTATGTGCACCTGCAGGTTATAAACAGACGTGAAATGGACATACCCTCGGGTTTTCTTGTCTTCAGAGACCGCATTGTGTGTGTGTGTGTGTGTGTGTGTGTGTGTGTGTGTGTGTGTGTGTGTGTGTGTGTGTGTGCGCACTGATTTCAGCGTTGTTTCTTTGTTTAAAAAAAAAAAAAAAAAGGAGATTATGTCTAGTTCGTCGGTCAGGAAATGCTTGTCACCATGTGTTCATGTAATCCCGGACGACAATCTGCATGATTATTGCTTGGAGTGCCTCGGAGAAGAGCACGCAGCTTCTGCCCTGGAGGACACTGAGTATGAGGGCTGCGAGTTATCGGAGTGTTCCGCTCGAGGCTTGCTTTCTTTCAGGAGGGGCGAGCCTCTGTGTCCGCGTTGAGATCGTGGGGCTCGCGTGTCGAGCTCGCTGAGAGACGAGGAGCGTGCAAGCCTCTCTCTCTCGCGCTCTTCCCAGATCGCAATGTCTCCGCCCTCACTGCTGAAGCGCACCCCGGCACTTCTTCAGAGTGAGCCAAGGACGCAGGTTCTCTTGCTTCTGCCAAAATGGAAGTGGAAAGCCCCGCCTCTGAGCGTTCCTCACGCGATGACAGAGTGTTTGGTAAATTGCTGGAGGTGGTGACCAACGCTGTGGCCAGGCTTAAATTGGACTGGTCACAAAAGCAAGAGAACACCAGGCACTCCAAGTTGGATGATAGATTTCTGTCGGGTGGCCAGGGGGAGAGATCCCAACATCAATCTCTCCATTTTTTCACAGATCTCCATGATGAGTTGTCTCGTTCATGGAGTAAGCCATACTATTCATGCATATTTGTACTCACGGCGGCGATTTATTCCACTATCGTGGGTGCTAAGGCACAGGGGTATGTGATGATGCCTCAGGTGGAAGAGACACTCGCGGGCTATCTCTCCCCTGGGAATTCAGTTCAGTTCAGTTCAGTTTTATTTGTATAGCGCTTTTAACAATGGACATTGTCGCAAAGCAGCTTTACAGA
>CM074949.1:3706435-3726491 GCA_037577455.1 Pangasius macronema
TGTATGGCACACCATGCAGACCCAGTTCACTGCCAAATTGTTTCAGTGCTGGGGTTTCTGCAAGAGAAACTGTCCTCCAGCACATGTCCTGGTACTCTCAGAGTCTATGTGGCCGCTATTTCAGCTTGCCATGCTCTGATTGATGGGGTTTCTGTGGGAAGGCACCCTATAGTTGCCCGCTTCATTCGTGGAGCCAAGCGGTTGAGGCCGCCACTAGAGCGACAGTCCCTTCATGCACTTCACGCACTAGCCAGTGGCGTAAGTCAGAGCAGCTTTTCATATGCTATGGGGGCCGTAACCGGGGGGCGGCTGCCACTAAACAAAAGTCACATTGGGTGAGGGATGCTATTGCCCTAGCCTACGAGGCGCGTGGTCAAGCTTTGTCTCTAGGAGTAAGGGCCCATTCAACCGGGAGGGGGTGCATCTTCTACAACTTTGGCAAGAGGTGTCCCCTTGCAGCAAGTGTGTGATGCGGCAGGCTGGTCCTCTCCGCACACATTTGTCAGATTCTATAGTTTGGATGTCCATTTTACTCCGGGCTTGTGTGTCCTTGAGTCAACATCCCAGAGTCATGTCTGAGACCTCTTCAATGCATGTGCACACACACTACACAACCTTGAGGGGTTCAGACACTTCCAGTGCAGCGGCGTTGGTATTCTTGTTCCCATAAGCATTATTGAAACGCAGCATCGAGAGTAGCTTTTTGAACGTCTCGGGTTACTTGACTGTAACTCTGTTCCCTGAAAAAGCGGGAATGAGATGCTGCGCCTCAATGCCGCATTGTTGGAGTGACTGAGCGTCTCTTCAGACAAGATTTAACCTGAGGGTATGTCCGTTTCACGTCTATTTATAACCTGCAGGTGCATGTAATCAAATCACCCACTGAGGTTATTTAACCCAATTCTTGGCGTTTGGCACACTTGCTTCACAACCGATCAAACAAAGAATGTTCTCATAAGTGTTATTGAAATGCAGCATCTCGTTCCCTCTTTTTCAGGGAATAGGGTTACAGTCAAGTAACCCGAGACGTTTTTCTTACCTTATGCAAAGTTCTATTAGCTCTATTTTGTTGGAAGTGCACATTGTTATTACTTTACACAACTACTAACTTAATACAACAGATTAAACGATTCTGTCTGTCAAAAATTAGAACAAATAACAACAAACAACCCAAAGGAGAGGATCTGATTTTATTGGATATCACAATAGCCGCACCTCTTGATAATGTATTCATTATAACGCAAATCCTTTTAAGAAAGATGCTGCGCTTTGCAAGATTTCCACCTTCTCATAAAGTCAAAAAGAATGTACTGTATACACCACACAATTGGGCTGAATGTGTGGGATGAACATCTACAAAGTTTAACCCATACAGTGTCAATTTATACATTATACTGAGTGTTAAATTAACAGGGGATTTTGCTGACATGCATATATTATAGAAAATGGAAATAGAAAATGTAAATCCTTAACAGGATCTCAAGATAAATCAATTGAAAGACTTAAGTTTCTATACATGAAATGTCACTATGCATGAACATCTCTAGCTGATGTGATCTTGCTGCTTTGTCATCAATCATGCTTTAATTTGCTTTACAAGTGATAGTGGACTCTGCAGAAGGTAACACTTTATCAGTTTTCATCCTGGGAGAAATGAACCTGAACAGGAGCTCATATGAAACAAGTGGCAGAGATCGATGTTATTTTCAACAATGGCAGAATATTTTCAGAAGAAAACATATTCTATTAGCTAAAACAGAAAAAGGAAGTGAAGTGCATATATGGAGCACTAAATCTGTTTCTGTTATATGAATACTTCTAGTGCTGTTCCCAGTATTCCTTAATTAAAGAACACTGAATTCAGTTCAATGGCTTACACACAGAAAGCACAAGGAAATAGATACAGAAACAATAATAGTGAACTATTTTTACTCACTCACTGAAATTTCTGTTTACACTCATTATGTGAATTAACTGATTAATTTAATTTGGTCAGTTTTATATGAGCAGATCAGCATTTATCTACATTCATTTGGATTTGTTTTGATGTACTACAATTGCTCTATAAGCTCATCTGATTGTGTATGGATTGTAATTGGAAGATTGTTGTTACTGGTTAATTAGACTAATTGTGGCATGTTGATTAATTAGAATATAATCAAATAAAGATAAATGGCCATATGAATATGCCTTTTCACTTAAGAATAGGGTTTTATAGTTTGGTCTAACTGACTAAAATGCTTTGTATTTCTGTAACTCGTTTTTGCAACACTCTGCTATTTTAGATTTTTTTTTTTTTTTTTTGCATTTTGCCATCCCTTAGCCAAAGCATGCATGCAATGCATGGAATGCATTTGTATGCATGGAACTGGAGTCAGGTGCAAATGATTAGGGCTTTAGTAGCAAGGCAGGGCTTGGCCTTATATAAACATCGGCTCTTGAAGTTTATTGATTTGGATGGTAGCATTGTTTTCAACGGGTGGTGCTGGCCACCAGTCTGGGAAGAGGTTTAAAACCATTTAAAAGGAATGTTGTAATTCCTAATGCTGTTTACTAATTGTTTACGAAAGGGGAAAGATTCTTTTTCCATATATTTAGGCCAGGCTGAACCATATTAGCCCAAGAGCTGGCTGAGTGAAACTGGGAAAAATACTCAAATAGGAATATAGAAATATGAACTAGCAGGGAAGACAAGACAGAAGAAGCATCTTCTGTCCTTAAACAATATAAGCTGTTGAACAGGACAGCTGATACATTGTACTCTGAATAGATGAGTAAGAATGAAGGACAACTGGTGTATTTGATGAAAAACAAAAGCTTAGTAATCAGCTGAACATTATATTAACTGTGTGGTGATGGGAATATTTAACACAAAATGGACCAATGGAAAAGCTATCACAGTACATAAAAGTACACGAAATTTGAAAACATAAAAAAAAGTATAGATAAATTAACAATTTAATGTTTTTTTTTAATGTCCAAGTTACTAACTGCTCTACTTCATTTTGCCCTTATAAAAATAGCAGGTTCTACAAATATTCAAAGCCTCTATGTCCTGCTAAAAAAAAACAGCTACCCAGTTAGTTATCTGCTAGTAAACTAGCTCACATTCAGTATCTGATTTTAACATCATATTCTTAGTGGTTTATAGTAGGCAAACCTGTCAAAATGACAAATTTAATGACCATTCTAATGTAACTATTTCATTCATTAATAACACTAGCTAAATTGGCAAGCTAACATGGTTTCTGAACCTAAAGTTTTCCAGGTACTCTTCCAGGTCATCCCATAATCTTGGACATGATTGTCCCAAGCTGTGAAACAGAGCTCCTTCAGAATGCTGCTTGAACAAGTACTTCATGAAATCATTGAGAAAGTCTTAGTTTTAGATATAAAATGTGCCTTTTGTACAGTTGTGTCTGTAAAATCATAATCAGCCATTGAAGAGGGGTTAATATTTTGGAGAACTGTAGTAGTGTAAAGGTTTTGCTTCATCAACTACATGCACATATTAACAACAGTCAGTTTAAGCTGCAGTTAAATCAGATTTAGGTCAACGATCATATGCAAGTTAAAATGTGTATCTCTGTGTATTTGTGTATGTACAGGGTTATCCGTGCATGTGCTGAGCATCCATTTAAGTGGATAGCATCGGTTTAAGAAAAATCAGTAAACACTGCTAGTTCTTACCTTCTTTCTGTCCACCAGATTTCATTGCATTTGCTCAGAGGGCCCTCTATAAACCCCATAAGTCATATTTCTCCTATAGCCTTGAAAAGGAAAGTAAGTTGTGAGTCAGAGATGGATTCTTTCTTGCAATATCAAATAAAAGAAAACTATAATAAATGAAAATTGTGTCCAATGGTCAGTTTTATCTGATCAGAGAACAGCTTCAGTATGAAGTTTTGTGATTTACTAGCTCCTGTAAATGAATTTAAATCTCTATAAAATGATAATCTATTTAAAGAATATTTTAACGTTTACACTGTTAGATGTGTCTGACATTGGTGCTGTAAATTGTATCTAGCATTAGTGTTTTTTTTTTTTTTCAGTTTTCATGACAAGGCCGTTTCCTGCCATACGAGTAAGAATAAAAAGAAAATCAGTTAAGAATCAGTTATAACCAAACAAAAGTGGAAGCAAGTTGTGACATATTTACTTTAAATAAAGTCATGTGCAAATGACCTTTGAGGAAAAAACAGTCTGTATAGGGAGTTGAAGCCTACCCTGAAAATTACTGCCACTGACTGCGTTATTAACATTTCAGTGTTAAATATGACAAGTCCATGTCACAGAGTTGCATTCATGTTTGTTACTGGATAGTAGGCTGTAAATACTATAAATTACAATTATTATTTATTAATTAATGGATGCACCAATAGAACCAGGCTATTAAATCTTACATTGTGAGAGAATTATTACCTGATTAACCCTGATTAACCTCATTATCTCAGATACAGAAATGGGATGGTACCATCAAAGACATATCTTTTGTACTTTTATTATGTATCGTCCCACTGAAAATGAGGATACAGTGTACCTTTAAAAATAAGGCATGGCACATATTTTACACTAGAGACCCCGACACAAGTTTTAAAGCTTTACACTAAAAGCTAATTAAAGGTCTACTGCAAGCAGGTAAAAGATCCATACTAAGTATACAGAAGATGCACTTGGCATGGTACTACCACAGCAAGAAAAGGTTTTGTACCTTTCTTTATGATGACATGGGGCGTGGATATGGGGATTAGTGTAACAGATGTCATGGCCTACCAGCATAGGCCAAAATCATTAACGGATTCTAACGATGCTCCATTAGGTTTCTGGGAAATGGAGTCTGGAGGCCTGCTGAACCTAATATGTTGTCCAATTTATCGGACTGACAGTTTCTGGCCATTCTTTTAGCCTGAGGTGGCTTCAGTGACCTTGCCAAAGTTTTGTTTTGCTGCTTGATTTAAAGCTGCTGTTGCAAGACTTTTACTACTGACTTTTATATTGTGAAATAAATGTGGCTAATTAGCTTGCCCTGTTTGGTTAGATATATAATAAATAGGCCAAGTGGTTTTGAAATCAAATCCACTAAAATAGATCAAGGTCAGGGAACATTTAATGTGCACTGATGAGTAAAATATCTAGTGATTTGTACTACAGGAATCACATTTTACATGATATGAGTATTTTAGTAAGCAAATTCTGGTTCTTAAGGGACTTAAGCTGCTCCTAAAAGCTGCACACAAAGAAAAGAAATAATAAAATCTAATACAAATTCACGAAACGAAATTCAATACAGATAAAATAAGCAGAAGCAGTGCAGGATCTTTTTTCAGCCTTTATTTGACTGATGGTAATGTCACTATGTCATGACACTGTCAGACTCTACCTGGAGAAAATGGCACAAGCTGTCACAAATGTCTTCAGTAAGAAGCTGGGTGCCATGCGGTGTCAAAATTAATTCACAGTAGGGTCAGGAGACTGCATGTGTGGAACGTTGAGGGCATTTGGCTCCCACCTGGCTAACCTCTACTTCCCCTGCACACTCTTCCTCCAGCTCTGTCCTGTTTTCCTCTAACACAAGTGTCAAAGGTGATCTGTCAGATTTCATAGTCCTCATTTTAGTGCCATATTTAATATTAGACACATATGCTCATATGTATCTAAAGTACCCATTTAGCTTAGCAGAGTTAGTGACTATTAAGGTTAACCATCATTACTTGGAAATTGAGCCATTAACTGGTTAGACTCAAGCATGTAAAAATGTCATATGAAATAAGTTGGGAAGTGTCTTTGAGATGTTCTGGGAAAAATCAAATGTGTTTTTAGTTGCATTCCCAGCTTCTTAGTCACTGCATGGGAGTGTAACTTTGCAAAGCCAAAAGCCCCAGTGTGTGTGGGTGGTGTTTCTGTGCATGTGTGTTTGTGTGCATTTAAAACTGCATTTACTTACTCAGAAAAATAGAGGAAACATTTAGCCATTCAAATGTTCATACCCAACTTTTGTCTCTTTTACTGAATGCACACGATCAAATCTCTGATTTCTAGTGTGCAATGTAATCCTAACCACAAACAAGTTACTGGTGGCTTACAGCAAAGGCCAAATATTTGTGGTGGTGGTCTTTGACACATCTATGTCCTGGATAATGTTCTTGATCTCTTCAAATGTTTTCTTCGGGACTGAAAGAATTTTAATAGTCATCTGTTATAAGGGTTTTTCTATTGCTTAGCTCACCAGTGCATCCACTTTTTCTCAGTAATGTCCCAAACAATTACACTCTATGGGCAAAGTTTGTGCACACCTGAGCATCACACCCATATATGCTTGTTGAACATCCCATTCCAGATTTAGTCCCACTTTGCTTTTATAATAGCCTCCACTCTTCTGGGAAGGCTTTCCACTAGATTTCAGAGTGTGGCTGTGGGGATTTGTGTTCATTCAGCTACAAGAGCATTAGTGAGATCAGGCACTGATGTTGGTGAGGAGGTCTGGGGTTCAGTTGGTGTTCCAGTTCATCCCAAAGGGTTGAGGTCAGGGCTCTGTGCAGGACACTCGAGTGCACAGAGCTCCACTCCAACCTTCACACACCATGTCTTCATGGAGCTCGCTTTGTGCACAGGGGCATTGTCATGCTGGAATAGGTTTGGGCCCCTTATTTCCAATGAAGGGAAATTGTAATGATACAGCATACAAAGACCTTCTATACAGTTGTGTGCTTCAAACTTTGTGGCAACAGTTTGAGGAAGAATCACATATTATAGCGATGGTTATGTTTTGGCCATATAGCTTATGTATAATTTATTCTCTTTCCAGCCTGATTTACTGTAAGTTTTGTCATTAAGAGACAAGAGTAACAGTCTACACGTACAAACACCATATTTAGCCAGGTTTTGTTAACTCTACTGTCATTCAGCAACACAGAGCTGACAAAAATAACAACTGAGTAGCCTATATATATATATATATATATATATATATATATATATATATATATATATATATCTGTCAGTAACCACATTAAACTCAGCCATTGTTTCCATTCATATCCAATATCCTGGAGTCATTTATTACACTTCATTTATAATAAAAGTTGCCACTGGATGCCACAGTTTATGACCTGAAACACATATCTTGTGCATTAAGCAAACTGATTTCTTCAATCACATAATTACAAGCTTTTCTGGTGTAACTGCCATGAGCCTTTCTGTTTGCTTCTGTCTCCTTTCTGCTTTCTCCAGCTCCTGTGCTGACTTTTCCCATCCATCACTCCCAGTGATTATTGTTAGCATTGTTACCAGGCTCCAGATGTTTTAAGTAGGTGGGGCTGCCAGCTGAATGTAAGAGTGTGATGTAATGTTTTTTTTTATGGGTCTCATTCTGCATCAAGCTACACAGATACAGTAACCAATTACTTCCTGTTAGGGAATGGCTCAGTGCAATGTAATGTAGTCAAGGCCTATTCAACACACACATACACAGACACACACAGGGATGAAACTATTTGGCTAATCAGACACTAACTGTGCAGCAGCAGTGTTGTCAACAAGGCCATTAAAGTCTACCTGCTGAATAAACAAACACTAAACACACAGCACTAGCTGTGGTTTACACTTGAGTGGTTGATTCAGTTTCAGCATTGTTTTCATCATTTTCCTTTTCCTTGATAACCTATATTTTTTTTGTTTGTTTGTTTGTTCTGTCTGGTCATGCAGTTGCCAGGTTTACCTTTCTTAACCATCTGCCTGTAGCTCGATCACAGCAACAGATATTTACATTTTATTCTTAGGAAAAAATAAATATAAATTTTGCAATAACATTACCACAACTGTATACACCGGTCAGCCATAACATTAAAACCACCTGTAGGTCCCCCTTGTGCTGCCAAAACTGCTCTGACCCATTGAGGAATGGACTCAAGACCTCTGAAGGTGTGCTGTGGTATCTGGCACCAAGACATTAGTAGCAGATCCTTTAAGTCCTGTAAGTTGCTACATGGGGCCTCCATGGATCGGACTTGTTTGTTCAGCACATGCCACAGATCAAACAGATTGAGATCTGGGGAATTTGTGGGCCAAGCCAACACCTTGAACTCATAGTCAAACCATTACTGAACAATTTTCTTGTAGTGTGGCAGGGTGCATTATCCTGCTGAAAGAGGCCACTGCCATACCATTGCCATTAAAGGGTGTACTTGGTCTGCGACAATGTTTCTACGTGTCAAAGTAACATCCACATGAAGATTTCCCAGCAGAACATTTCCCAGAGTACCACACTGCCTCAACCAGCTTGCCATCTTCCCATAGTGCATCCTGGTTCCATCTCTTCCCCAGGTAAATGAAGCACACTCACTTAGCCATCCACATGATGTAAAAGAAAATGAGATTCATCAGACCAGGCCATCTTCTTCCATGGTCCAGTTCTGATGCTCATGTGCCCATTTTAGGCGCTTTCGGTAGTGGACAGGGCACTGTGACCGGTCTGCAGCTACGCAGCCTCATACATAGCAAGTTGTGATGTACTCTGTGTTCTGACACCTTTCTATCATACCCAGCATTAACATTTTCAACAATTTGTGCTACAATAACTCTTCTGTGGGATCGGACCAGATGGTCTAGCCTTCGCTCCCGCATCAAGCACATGCAAGCACGTTGGAACACTTTTGGTAGGTACTAACCACTGAATACCGGGAACACCCCACACAACCTACAGTTTGGAGATGCTCCGACCCAGGTGTCTAGACATCACAATTTGGCCCTTGTCAAAGTCACTTAGATCCTTACGCTTGCCCATTTTTCCTGCTTCCAACACATCAATTTTAAGAACTGACTGTTCACTTGCTGCCTAATATATCCCACCCTTTGTGCCATTGTAACACTTTGTGCCATTGTAACAAGATAATCAATAAGATCAATAAGATAAGATATTCACTTCATCTGTCAGTGGTTTTAATGTTATGGCAGATTGGTGTATGTTTCGTTTTTATTTAATTGTAGCTCTACGTTGTGAACTAAACTTTCATTTAGTTTAATTTTTGATAAAATGATGAACAGCTAAATACATGTTCCACCTGCTGCCCATCTGCAAATGAAACGTGAAGATGAATAAGGTCCCTAAAAATGGAAACCATCTGCGTGATGCACTGCTATTGAGAAACCATTACATCCTGCTCTCTCCCTACAACTATACATCAAAAATGGCTGTTAAAATGGACATGTCAGTGATGGATTGTTCTGGAAAAGTTATGTTTCAGAGTCCAAACTCAAAACATCAAAGGAAAGCAAAATCAAAACTGGTTTACTACAGAACAGAAGTCCAAGGTACTGGATTGTCAATATGATTGGTACACATATGCCTACAGTGTCTATGCACCAAATCTGGGGTTTTCAACAACCTGTACTAGTAAAAAATTGGGGAATAATAATGTATCCTACTTTGCAGATCAGTACATGCTATGCATGATTCTATTCATATACATTTTATGAGACAGATCAGATTTGCTGATCTGCAAAAAAATAAGACTTGTGGCCATCATTACCCAAAAATAAGCAGTGGTTAATAGAAAAATTCTTTCTTCAAGTATTTTCAAGTTGGCCTTGCAGTCTCTGGAGATTAAAGCACATTGTTCAACATGCCAAATGTTCAAACAAGCAGCCCTGTGCAAGCGCTTGCAAGAATATTTGGCATTAAAGCACAGGCACTTTATTCTACTACTCCAGGGATTGTGTTAAATATATAGTTTAAAAATCAGCTTCACACAGTCCAATTTCCAATCCGAAAATGGAAACAGGTATATCTATGCCAAGCTTAACATCAGAAAGCCATCATGATTTCTGTTTTTTAACCATATATATACTGTATCTTATTGCCACTTTATTATTCTAGACATAAAGTTGGGGAGAGCTGGTACAGTTGTAACATTTTTTGGTTTGAGATAAATTACTCAACAATGATTTCAGTTACAGATTTCATCATGTTTATGTAACATCATGCACATTTGCTTTTTTTTTTTTAAAAAATCAGATGCAAGTGTACCCATATCTTCAGTGAGTTCTCTACATTTCCACTGAAACTGTTACAGTTATATGCAGGGTCAATTGTAATATCAATTAAAAAATGCTGTAAATTAAATGTACATCAGGAAAAATCAATATTATACATGCATTTCTCTGTGTGCTATACCTTTTGAGGGTAGCTTGGAGAATATTAAGTAATTACAAAAGATCATTGGCTGTCCATTATTCACATGCAGAGAAACCTGCACAAAACAGTCTCTCATTTAAATATGTATTGTAATTGATTGACTGCAGAGATCATTTACTATGGTAAAGTATGTCTTTCCTATTTAGTTTATCCATAATTCTGAGTTAAAATAAAAAATTGCAGTTCATCCTTATCTGTCTTTTCTAGCACAAACTAGGTTTTTCATAAATATCTCCAGCAAATGTGGATGAATCTTGCTGTTTTGTTTTGATTTTTTCCCCAAATGGACATGGATACTTTACACAATTGCAAGTATACAATCAGCCAATCATGTGGTAGCAGTGCCAAGAAAAGGAATCTGAGGCTGAAGATGGGAAAAAGACCAGGCCATGTTTGTCCAGTTTTCAACTGTCCAGTTTCAGTGAGTCTCAGATTTCTGTTCTTGGCTGACAAGAGTCAGTCATCTGCATGAGTCAGCCATCTGCCTCAATGTTTGAATGTTCTTGTGCATCCTGAGATGCTTTTCTGCTCACCATGTTTGTAGCTTGAAGTAGCCTGGCCATTTTCCTCTGACCTCTCTCACCAAAGCATTTCTGCCTGCGGAACTGCTGCTCACAGGATGTTTTTGTTTTTTGCACAATTCTGTGTAAACTCTAGACACTGTTGTGCATGAAAATCCCAGGAGATCAGCAGTTTGTGAAATACTCAAATCAGCGCATTTGACACCAGCAACCATGGCACGGTGAGTCCCTGAGGTTACATTTTTTCCCCATTTTGATGTTTGAATGTTAACTGAAGTTCTTGACCTATATTTTATGCATTTTGCTTAATGATTGGATAATTGCATGAATAAGCAGGGGTCCATGTACTTCTTGTAAAGTGGCATGTGAGTGTATATGCATGTAAAAAGGTCACAGTTGCATTTGTGCATTTAGAGAAAACACTTGTGTTACGATTGTACCGGACTTTCCTCTGCTTGGTAGACTAGAGACTAGACACTCAACTGAATTCTAACTGAAAAACCCAAAGGACTTAAGTGCATAAACAGTTCAGAAAATAAAAGTATAGCCAGTACAGAGATATACAAAGAAGTCTACAATCTTCTTTCCTAAAGGCCATTGCGGCTGCAGGTTTTCATTTCAGCAAACTGGGGAGTCTGACCTAACTCAAGAACAAGATACACTAATTAAAATGTGTGACATTTGCTTGGTAAGAACTCCTGCTTCATTAGAAGGAAATGCTGCAGCCACACTGCCCCTTTTGTGGATAAGATTGAAGACTCCTGTTCTAGATTGTTGCTGAAGAGGTATGCTTGGATATACTGTACAAGATGGACATGACAGGCACCTTGTTGTTGCATAGAGGGTGTTTGAATAGTGATTTTCCACCAGACACTGTGGCAAAGAGATGGCTCTTGTCAGTTTAAAATGCTGGCCATGAAAGCAGGGGAGGTTGCAGGGTTCTGAGTGACACAATTTCTACTGTAAAATGTGAAGTTAACCAGAAACACTAATGGTTGCTTTGAGGTCTGATTTTCTTTGTACTCTGCAGTTGGTTTTGTGAGACACAGAAAGCGAACGTTTCAGAAGAATCTGAAAACTGACAGAAAAAGACAAATATAATGCGAAAGTTCATCATGCAGTAATGTAGACCAACAACAAACTGGGACACAGTTTTGGACATAATTATCACAAACAATTAAAGCAGCTAGTGACCAAGCTAACCAGCTGTTAGTAATATTCAAAATATTTTATTCCTGAGTATACTTCAGTGATACTGCTATAGAGTGGCATAGTGGGTAGCATTGCTGTCTGTACTGCTGCTGAGTGCAGAAGAGCAGAAGAAAGCAAGAAAATAATCAATGAAAGGGAGAATGTTTGGGATGCCATCAGTAGACTAATGAGTAGGTGGCATTGCTTTATGAAATGTAATGAACGTGATGTAACCCTGGTGAAATCCATGATGAGGACTAACAAGATGAATGAAAGATCACTCCAACACTGTAAAAGCCAATTACAGAGTAGATGTACATTGAGGTCTGACATGCTATCTGAATGCAATACAGCTGTACTATACAGCTGTTAAAAAAAAAAAAGAAAATCTGAAAAAAAAAAAAAAATACATTTTACTGTAATAGGTGGAAGTACATATTACTAACTTAATAAATTTATGTTGACATATACATAATTAAAGAATTTTGAGTTGGTTTAATAATTAATTAATTATTTAAACTGGTAAACAAAGGAAGGAAGCACAAATATGGTAAAATAAATAAATAAATTTAAAAAAATAAATGCAAACAAAGTACAAATGTGGCCAGTTCAAACAAACAGTGGAACAACACAATCTATATGCAAAATTAAATCTTGGGTAAAATCAATAAACCATGTATCATCATAATTATGATGTGCTACTATAGCAGTTTATTTTTTTTTTACCTTTAACAATCTGTTTGCTAAAGCTGGAGTAGGAGTAATAATAATCTGGACATTCGATATCTAGTATTGCTGCACTATTTGTCCATGTAGTACACAGTTATAGAAGGGATTTATTTATAATTGCACTATCCTTTATCACCCAGATGATGATGGGTTCCCTTTTGAGTCTGGTTTCTTCCTCATATCATCTCAGGGAGATTTTCCTTGCCACCATCACCTCTGGCTTGATCATTAGGGATAAATTCACACATTTACAATTAATTTTGATTTAATTTAATTTGGAATGTATTTATTTCTGTAAAGCTGCTTTGTGACAATGTCCATTGTTAAAAGCACTATACAATTAAAATAGAATTGAATAGAATTGAATTAAAACAAAAGCAGGTAACGAGCTGGCCCGTAAATTCTGACTATCACTAAGTACATTCAATCTAATAAGTCTAATAAATCAGACAGATATTTTGTCTTTTTTTGTCTTTATTTTGCAATGTTTTGTGTTTGAACAGTTGATGGTCTGCTCTATTTCTAGCGTCACCCATATCCTGAAAACAGAGATCCCTGTTCTGCTTGCATAGTAGCTGGCCAAGATGGTGATGTATGATTTTGCTCACTTGGCTATGGAAATAACAACCAAATGTGAGATTAGTGATTTGTACACAAGTCATGCTGTGCAGATCTGTTTGACATCTGCAGAGGAAGGACGAAAGGTTTGGATTTGATTTTTGCTGCAGCAGAAAGCCAGAGGAGTGCTCAGTTATTTCCATCATGGAACCAGTGACATGAACATGACATGAACCCACATACTTGATGTCCCCTGTGTCTTTATTTCTAGAGGTGCTGCTACAGTCCGAAATATTGACCACATTCCTGTGGAACAGAGCTTGTTAAGATTGTGAATATCACATTTTGAATCCTTGTGTGTCCCACACTTTTCTTACACCATGAATAAAAAAGATGGAATGTCTCTGTCTCCTCACAGGAGCCCATATTACACATATTAAAATAAAAATGCTGATCTAGGATTATGTACATGCTGTTTGCATAAATCTATTAATTAGGGAGGTTTTTAAAATAGTGCCACAATCAGATTTTATGGTTGATCATTTGCGTGGTTAAATTCATATTCAGAGACTCTGCAGTTTAACGTATAACAACTGAAATGAAAAGAAGACACATAACAACCAAAAGGGACATTTTTAAAGCTGCCATTACACATACTATGTGTGTATTTTATCTGATTTGTGTGCTCCATGTATTTTATTATCTAGTTTCTGTATTTTCTTCTCCAACTTGTAAAAAGGCACAGACGATGGTGTTAGAACAGATGCCATGACTTGCACAGTATAACTGTGTTTGAAATAGAAAAATATGGAGAAACATGCAAATACCTCCCATTAGTCACTACTGAGTTCTCTAGCTAAACAACTTTCTAACTAGGTAATGATACAAATGATCATTCACCAGTCTTGAATCAAATTATAGAACAAATAAATGCCTCGTCTGTTAAGAAAGAAGTTAAAGTTAGCACCCCTCAATCTATTTTCATTACTATTTTATTTACTCTCTCATGATCTCTCTCTCTCTCTCTCTCTCTCTCTCTCTCCTGATTGGCTGCAGTCTGTCTGTCACAGCATAGTTGGATTTATTATGTGCCTAAAATTGGATTGTGATGACATTTTGACATATCTGAGCTTGGCTGGCAAAAGCACACCCCAAATTAAGCTAATCTGTAATCGATCAATTTATTTATTTTTATGATCATCACTGACTTTCTGAAATCAAACTGGATCAAACAGGATAATGAAAAGGTCAGCAAATCTTATATCTGACTTTAAACTACTACACCAGAGTCTTTGTGAAAACAGCTGAACTCCACTTACTACACCAAACTTGTCAACAAAATGTACAAAATATCCTGTCTTCTGTATTACTAAGACTCCAACAACTGTCTAATAATCAAGACACAGTTTCAGACCTTTGGCCCTTTAATTGCTTTCACTAAAATATGAATATCAAGGTGGAACATCACTAAAAATCTGGACCAGACTGTTTTATGCCTACCATAGCTCCACTGGTACAATAAAGGCTCATGGAACATTTAAGCCCCAGATCACGTCTGTCACAAGCTGTTTTTCCTTGTAGGGCTTGGCAAAAGGTACTAAGTGCAGCATCAAAACACCAACCACCAGATTTGGCACAGTTTCTACCCCCAGGCAATCTGCCTGCAGAAAATCTAACATTCTGTCTCGATTCCAACACAGGCTCATGGTACCTCTTACAAATTTTCATTTCTGCTTCTATGCCTAAACATTCATGGATTTTTAAATCTCCTCTGACACCCTTATGATGGTTATCACTGTATCTGCAATAGGTTAAGGATGTTCCAAGAAAGGGATTGAAAGTGCACTTGCTGGAACTTGCTATCAAATTTTGACAGTCATGATCATAAGGTTGTGCTGTCTAATAAGTGTTTTTGTTATTGCACCTGTTTTATCTATATCTGCTCTATTCTTAAGATGAGACACTGATGGATATAGTGCTTTTTGATAAAACTATAGAGACTATAGGACTGATGATTGTAACCATGTTTGGTAGTTTGTAATTCAAATATGCAAATTAAAAGTAAAAACTGGTGGCTCTTATGTTGTGGCCATTTTGTTTGTGTAGGTTGTGTCCACTTGTGTAAAGAGTCACGACAAATCAATACAGAGTTCTTCTGACTAATAACCTTTATCCTATAAGGAGACATTTCTTAACCGATGAATATGACCTCTCCCAGGATGATTATGCCCCAATCAACAGGGCACTAGGCCTCACTGAATGAACATTTTAAATTTGACAAGAATAAAAATGATATAAATCATATGCTATGGGCTTCACAGTCATCAGATTTCAATCTAACCGATCACATAGGGGAAGTTCTGGAGCAGTTTGTTTGAGCTGTCCACCATGATCATCATCAAAACACAAACTAAGGGAATATCTTTTGGATGATGTCCAATTCTAGCTCCAGAGACTTGTCGAATCTGTATCAAGCCACACTGAAGCTGTTCTGGAGGTTATGTTAGTTTTTCCTTTAATTGATCACCAGTTAGTAGGCCCAAAGTAAAATTCAAGCTAAGTCATCCAGTTCATTACAAGGTCTTCATCACCTCCTCATCAACTCATAAACTTGGAATGTCTATCAGTCTGCCAAACAGCCACAGCTGGTGCCTCATAATGAAATAGCATTTGAAATGTAATGCTGCATGAAGTTTCTGTTTATAATCCTGGCTGATTGTTCCATTTTTAGTCATGCAGTCAGATATTCATATATACAAGGTAAATCCTGTGTGCCAGACTCTACAGAGTAAGTCTGATCTTGTTTGAAAATATGAAAGTCGAAGGACAGCACTGTGTACACTCTGGGTGAGTGTTTTCATGGTGCCTTGTGTGGACATTGCAAAACATTGGTTCTGTATTTTCTTTTTGAAAAAGTATCATGACTCTGTGAAATGTGGTGGGAGTTACTGACTAAAATCTTAAATAGCATAATCGATGATTATCTATAGAAACTCCACAGGAGACTCCCAGCACCTTTTGAAGGCTACACATTTTTATTCTCTCTCTCTCTCTCTCTCTCTCTCTCTCTCTCTCTCTCTCTCTCTCTCATGCACTCACACACACAGTGGATATGAGGGACTTGAATTACAATATCCATTATATTTCATATTCACATTTGGTGTGTCATATTTGATTGTGTGTCTAATTAATGCATGCCATTTTGTTAGCACAGGCTATTTTTCTATGTTGTTTTTTCTCTCTATTAATGTTAGCCAGCTATGAACATGAAATGGGAACAAAAATATCTGGGCATCAAGTTTCTAAAGTGCAAGAAAAAATAATTATTATCCTCTCTCAATCTTTTTTCAAACCTTACTATGACTAAATCTGCGATTTGCTTCTGTTATCAGTCAGCACACAGTGTCTGAGTTCAAACATGTCATGTTATGACTAAATCCAACACTCCTGCCAAAGATATTGACACTGCAGTATATCAATAAATAGATTAACCTATCTTTGCTTGACTGTACCCAGGCCCGCCCTCTGTCCAGAGAAGCAATCTATATATGGAAGTTACTGCCAGCTTGCAGGTCACTGACCCATGGTTTATGTGCTTTGGGGAGGCACCCCATTGAGAGCCAACTGGGTGAGGGAAGTAGTTGGGGAAACATACGTCAATGCAAACAAAGAGGCACCTTCTTCCATTAAATGGCATTCAACTCTCACTATGGCTTCCTAAGAGTGTCACTTTTGGACATTTGCAAAGCAGCAACATGGAACTCCACATCCACCTTCTGACTAAATCTTACTTCATAGCAGCCTATATGAGCTATGGTGAGCTTGGGCCATTTTTATCCCTAATAAAGAGCAGTATCAGTACTCATTTTCAATACAGAACAATATCAGCAGTTTAGTGATTCTCATTCTCAATGAAGTAAGGCATCAGTGCTATTGCTGCCTGTTATTATCTGGTGGTTGCGCTATCCCTCATAGTGATTCCACTTGTTCAAAATGAAACCACCATGGTTGTTTGTAACATAAGGAATTGGAATGAAAAATTATGTAGTAGTCATGGTTTTATGATGAGTGAGTCATAATGAATAATTTTCCAATATCATGATACATGTGGTAAATCAATAAGTTCAATTTTCCCTCATTATGTTACAGCCTCACACTAATAGACTTTTTTTTAATTAATTTGCAAATAATACTCCATAATTTAAAAAAAACATTTAAAACTGTCACATCTAAATCAGTCTGCAGGGTTTTTTTTTCCCTGTCATATTTTATATAGCTTGTTTTAGCTAGTTTTTGAGCATGTATTTCTGATAGTATATATCCTGAGTTATGTTGCTCTGTTATTTTAAACCACAACATGACTGCCTGTTGAAAGGATGTTTGAATCAATACACTGAAATGCTTTATAAGCCAATATTCAGGGCAGGGTCAAGAATTGCAGCACATTGTCAAGTCCATATATTAATCGGCAGAAGATTTACTACCCTGTCAGTTTTAGAATAAAGACTTAGCCTAATTTGATTTGTCAATACAGAAAGTGGGCCACCACATGGATTTCAGACTCTCCAAAACTTGTCCTATATTATTGCATTCTTCATCACTGGAGACTGATTTAGGACTAGTTGTCCAAATACTGTCCAGTTGATAAGCAATGAAAATATATTGCTCATCTTGATGATTAATTATGCAATAAATCTTGCCTATAGCTTGTGACTAGCTTCTAGCTTAAAATAAAAGCCAGGAGCTTTCTAATGTTAATACAAGCTTCTTGGTTATTATGTAAAAGCCAGAGCAATTTCATTACTGGAGCATGAAATAATTCAACATCTAAGCAGATCAAAAAAAAGAAAAGGCCCAAGACTTATGTGGCCTGTAGGACATTTAAGAAAGTCAGTGCTAGACAATAAACATCATGGCCCATTAGGGCAAGTCCATTGCTTCTTGATAGTGTGTGCAGTGACCATTGTGTGTCTGGGAGGCCCTTTTAGTTATTGCATAGCTGTCATGAGGCTGACAAAAGATGCAGAGTGCCAGTTTTATGGCATTTTATGCCTCAAGGACAAAGGGAATGCTCTTTTTATGATTTCTACAGCAACTAATGGCCAGCTGAAAGTTTTCTTACTATAATGGCTAGGCATATCAGCTGACTGCATGTTCCTGTCTTACTTCTCTAAGGATTCAACTACCATGTGATAATTTGATTAATAATTTTATGAGAATTATTGGAATTTATGAGAATGAGCAAAAATAAACAATGTACACAATGTTTCACTTAGAGTTGACACACCTAAGAATTTATAATAAATGTAGATATATTTTTATCCTTGCTTTTCTGCTCACCGTGGTTGTAAAGAGTGATTGAATTACTGTAGCCTTCCTGTCAGCTTGAACCAGTCTGGCCATTCTCCTCTAACCTCTCTCATCAAACAATTTTGGTTGTTTTTTGTTTTGTTTTCAACACCTTTCCGTTTAAACTCTACTGACTGTTGTGTGTGAAAATCCCAGGAGATCAGCAGTTACTGAAATACTCAAACCAGCTTGTGTGGCACCAACATCCATGCCACGATCAAAGTCACAGAGAACACACACTTTTTTCATTCTGATGTTTGATGTGATTAACTGAAGCTTTTGACCTGTATGATTTTAGGCATGATTTTATGCATTGTGTTGGTGCCACATGATTGGCTGACTGGATCATTTCATTAACTAGAAGGGGTACATGTGTTCCTGTATGGGAGTGGACAGTGAGTCTACAGCGCTTTATACTTATCTCTTTTACATTCATCACCGTGGAGAAAAACCAAAGAGGTCAACACACAAGGCATCTAATGGATATAAAATATGCGGCTGAAAGTTGCAGTCAGGATAAAAAAAATGTGGACACATTGAGAATTGCACAGCTTTTGCTAATTCTAGGTTATCAGATCTGTGCTGTTCAATCACAGAGTGGCAGAGCTGCTTGTACTAGACAATGTGGGACACTCAGATAACAAATGAGTGATGGCCCATATTTACCAATTGCCTTGATTTAAAAGACAGCATATACAGCCCATTTTGTTTAACCTGCTGTAAATCTGCTGCAACATTAATGACATGTATGTATAGAGTAGCACTTTTGAAAAGACATTGTAGGCTGTAGGCTGTGTGCACAAAAAAGCTTATAATTATTTAAGCTTATGAAAGGAAAGTTTCAACCCTCAGCCACTCAATCATTATATACCAGGCTGCATGTTATATGTGAAATTAGTCACTTTAGCAACTCTGTGGTGTATTTTGGTTAGAAGAAAAACTTATAGCATTTGTTTTTCTCACTGTTGCTGTCTTTTTACATTTAAAAAAAGGCAGCTTATTTGTCTCCCAGTGTCAGGCAGAAAATACAGATGCAGATGCAGGCAAACAGCAGCTTTATTGTGAATGCTAGCAGACAAAGCCAAGATGTAAGACAAGAGCACAATCAATAAGCAGGCAGTGGACAGGTGAGGAGCAAAAAGCAGAAACTAGACAGGACTAAGGCAAGAACGTGAAAACCAAACAAAATCTGTAAATTATGTAGACAATCACAATACTAAGTCTTGGTAATGACTGGTGAGAAACACAGAGTGTATGTTTCTTTTGTACTGTGCAGCGGTAATTCCACACAGGTGTGTGTAATCGGTAAAATTCAAGTGAACTTGAACATGACAGTCTCTCTTGCTGCTGGGTGTTATAGTCCATGGCGGCAACGTTTGCAGGCCGGAACGTACTCTACATAGTGTTGCTGGATGCCATTTCCGGCACTGACAGGACACATACACTATATTACCAAAAGTATTCGGTCACCTGCCTTGACTCACATATGAACTTAAGTGCCATCCCATTCCTAACC
>CM074949.1:3736249-3746924 GCA_037577455.1 Pangasius macronema
GTGGAGGAACTTGACTGGCCTGCACAGAGTCCTGACCTCAACCTGATAGAACAGCTTTGGGATGAATTAAAGCGCAGACTGTGGGCCAGGCCTTATCATCCAACACCAGTGCCTGACCTCACAAATGCGCTTATAGAAGAACGGTCCCATAAACACACTCTTAAACCTTGTGGAAAGCCTTCCCAGAAGAGCTGAAGCTGTTATAGCTGCAAAGGGCCGACTCCATATTAAACCCTACGGATTAAGAATGGGATGTCATTAAAGCTCATGTGCATGTAAAGGCAAACGTCCCAAAACCTTTGGCAATATAGTGTATATATACTGTTGAGCTTACAGTAAATGCATTCAGACTATTTGTTGACGTGATTGCTGCAGATCTGTGAGTTTCCTGTTCTGTCACATTCCAAAGCTTCTTCTACGTAACTTTGGCCAAGTGACTAGGAAAAGCAGTGTAGAAGACAGTGCAGGTGTTCCTAATAAAGTGACCAGTGGGTAGAAAGGTCCTTGTTAATAAATGTCAGTGTATTTTGAATTAATGACATGATGGTTTGGATTTGAATTTTTTTTTTCTAATTTTTCCTGTTTGTGTGTGTGTGTGCGTGTGTAGAGGACAAGACACTGACTGCAGAATGAGTCATTCTGTGGAAGAGGACAAACAGAAAGGCCAAAGGTGAAAGAATAAGCTACTGTATATACTCTCACATTAACCAACACTAATTAGATCAGACTCATGTGAGCACGTGTGTAACGATTAGCTACTGGCTCAGGAGGATTAATCAACTGAGAAGGAGTCAAGGAAAATCATCAATACTGGGGTGGTGTGATTACATATTAATAATGTGATTTTATTACTGTTCTCTTGTGGAGAAAACAGAAAAATCTACCCTTCTTGGATATTATTCCTCAATATATGAACATGCCCATTCTACTTGTAGTAATCTCGTGGTAGTGACACGTTTTGTTACACTAAATAGTGTTTAGTCTACGTGACATACACACAATAGTTTATCGCTTATTAATATGCATTTGGAACGGTCATGACATGGAAACACCAAATACCCCCTTCGCCGGCTAGGCCTCTGGGTGTTGGTCTTTGGTGCGAGTTACTGATTTGTTCCAAATCCCAAAAGATAATATTCACTGTAGAGAAATTTAAATCTCAGAAAGATGAAAAGTTGATGGGGAACAAAGACAAGAGAGATGGGAGACTAATGAGATGTTCTGTGCAGAGATAAATCTCTTTCTTAACATTTTATATTGTCAATATTTGGGGAAAAATACTATTAATACTATATTATACTAAATACTATCACCTAATAATGAATAAAGTTGAATGGTTAAACCCTTGTTTTAGAGAGTTTAGAGAAGTCACTCGCTAAGAGGTGACATTATTACGTAATGGAAAAGACTGATATGAAGAAGAGAATGCATACATTACCAGTACACACGAAATCAGACCAAGTCCAACTCTCTAGTCTGAGTGGACTTGGGTCGGTACACCCTCTGAAGAGTGACAGGTCAATGATCCCTCCATGGAACTTCAGAGATGGAGACAGTTCTACAGATCCAAGGTAAGTATGGTGTGAAGGTGCTCTCAAACAAGATAAGGTCTGTTCATAGTAATCAAAATTTTTTTATATATATGCTGTAATTATGACACATTATTCATTTATCTACTGAATATTTAATATAGAGTCTGCCTTGAATTAGCATGTCCTGACTTTTTCCTAAATCTCTCCTAACAGTGTGTTTCTTAGTCTGATGAAGGTTGAGAGATCAGACTCACCTGAACCCAGCCATGTGTCTCTGAAGAGTGGCAGGNACTTCAGAAATAGAAATAGAGACAGTTCTACTGATCTGAGGTAAATATTATTTATTTCTAAATAAAGGCCTTTTATGATAAAAATCAAATTTCAAGCAATTTAAACAATTTCACCTAATAAATCTTTCACAATTTCAAACTCCATTGATTGATTCCTTCATTTTCATGCTCTCACAATGCATGTCCTAGTTGGGCAGAGGGTAAGAGATCAGACTCAGATCAGACTGAACTAGCTGCATGTCCATAATGAGTGACTTCAGAACACACACACAGGCTCAGCTGTACACTTCCTCTCTGCTCACCACACAGGGTAAAAACAGATCATTAATTACACAGGTGGGTGCTTACTGAGTGAATAACCCACTCCTTTCTCAAACACTGCCGTATCACTGCTGAGCCATGGCCCTGCTGCCACAGTGTGCTGGAACAGTGAAAAGACTGGATGATGCTGCAACTCCCAGATAAATCCAAATGGAAGTTCTGTTTAGCTCTGAATAATATTTTTTTTTCTGTTCGCAGAGCCCGCACGGAGAAATCAGATAGAATCAGCACCAATCAACTGAAATCCATATTCCAGGTGAATGTGTAAATGTTTTGTGTGTATGTGTGTACAAAATTCTACACTGTGTAAAACAATATTTTCTTGTTTTATTTGGTGTAGCTTTCTTTGTTTACGATATTAGTTATTTTCAGAGTGTCTTTAATCAGAGAATAAAGATACCAGATGTAGGTCTGGTTTAATGGGTAACAAAACACAAGATACCAAAGGAACAAAAAAATCTCAAGAGTCCAAAAATCCAATAGTCATAGCAAGGTCAAAACTGGATAACAAACAAAATTACAAAAGTCTCAAGAATTAAAAAAAAACAACAAAACAAAACAAAACAAAAAAAACAGAGTAATTTCAGAAGGTTAAAGTTGGCAAAAACAAAACAAGAGACCCAAAAACAGGCAGCTTGTGGATCAAGCCGAACCAGAACAGTCAGAAAGTGACTAGAGCTTGGTCATAGTAAGAGAAACACTGAGCAAAGAACTGAGGAATAGGGCAACTTAAATACACACACAGGAACCCAGGCACGGGTGAAAACAATGAACTTAATTACAGACACTCAGGGGGACCTCTAGTGGTCAGGACAATGTCATAACACTGCCAATAACCTTGAAAAGAACGTTGCACTGTCTGCACTGTGGCTCATCTGAACCCTTACTTCAAGTCTCCTGATTAAAGCAAGTCTTGGTGATTGCTGTGGACAATGAATGTGCACCCACGCCATCATTCTATATAGTGTGGGGCTCTTTAGCTGGAGCCTCAAAAGGCAGATGTACATTTAGCTAGATAGTACTGCCTGTGACCAAGGCTTCAATTAAGAGCTTTAGCCGCTAGTCTGTCATGCAATTGTCTCTAACCTCATAAGAGACCTCCTAGTCTGAACTTTCTTAGGACAAAGTCATCACTCTGCTGAAGAATGAGCTGAACAGGTTCAGGAGAGTGATGATTCCAGGTTACGCAGAATGCTCTGAGAGGGAAGCGGAGGATGAGGAGGATCAGAGCCCTGTCAGAGAGGCTGCACTGAAGATCACACTGCACGTCCTGAAGAGCATGAACCATTCAGATCTTGCCAACATGCTGCAGACCAGTAAGACCTCATAACATTATTCCATCACTTAACACTTGTCCATGATTATATTACTTATCAGATTAAGTACAGTGATCTTTTTTTGTACAGCAAGGACCTGATAAACATGATACAATAACACTTTTTTCTTGTAGTTTAAAAAAGGTAGACACATTTGCCTGTATATATTCACTTGATATTATCCCCCAGTCTAGATGACGTTCTGTTATTAGATATGATAAATATGAGCCACTGTGTCTGGACAAATCAACTCATTGAGGTGATCATATTATTTTAAGTTTTTAAGTATCTCGTCATATTACTCTGTGGAAGACATAAGTTAGATATGCTCTCTAATTTTGCTAGAGAAAAAAGTATGGATAGTGATCATACAGTATCATACATTCATAATCATTATATTCTGTTGTTTGTTAAGGCTGGACTCTGTGAATCATAGAAACTTTAAATCCAGACTCGTATAGAAATTTAAAGGCATTAATGAAGGAATCTCACAGCATGGAAACTCAATGCCTCTAAATGAGATCTACACAGAGCTCTACATCACAGAGGGTTGGAGTGGAGACGTCAGTAATGAACATGAGGTGAGACAGATNTCGTCATATTACTCTGTGGAAGACATAAGTTAGATATGCTCTCTAATTTTGCTAGAGAAAAAAGTATGGATAGTGATTATACAGTATCATACATTCATAATCATTATATTTTACAGTAAGACTGTACCTTTAGTGCCAAATACTACCCTGTCTCTAAAAGCAACAGTGGGGACCAAAACACTGCATAATATCCATCTGTACAATATGCTATAGGGGCACAGACAGTGATAAAACACTAGGAGCATCTGTTACATCACATAAATGGAGTGGCAAAACACTCCTGTAGTCGGCTCACTGGAAAAGATGATAGGCAGTCAGGTGAGACACTCTATAAATATGTAATGATAAACAACGAAAAATTTTCATAAGCGTTGTTGGGCCATAATCCTTTGGGAAAGAGAAAACATAACACTACTTCATTTATACAACTGGGACAGGAACAAATGGGATAACTAACAAGAAGAACTGTTTTATTAAAACTAACAATGAAAGGAGTAAGTGGGCAAATATTTTTTATTAAAACACAAACAATGAAAGTAAAAAAAAAAGAGGAACACAGCTGGAGTACAATGCAGTGAGAGGGGAGAAATGCAGTTTTGAGTGTGAAAGTGAAATAGTTCCAGCTTCACACACACAGCTGTAGCACTATCCAGTGGAGATAAAGAATTAGCTGCATATTGGAAACATTTAAATGCTGATTTCACTTGGCTGCTATTTAGATATTAAAAGTAATGGCTAAGATGTAAAAACCCGAAAATATAAATCCACCATAGTGGATTTTTTCTCCCTCAGCAGGTATATTAGAAAACGCATCTCAGGAGTGTGTACTAGTTTTTTTTCCCGTAATTTAATGCCAGGGTAATATAACACAAAGTAGTAGGGCTGCACAATATATCGAAATTATCGAAATATGGCAAATGTACATATCGCGATATGCATATCACAAGGGCTTGCGATAACTGAATGATTTTAATACTTCAGAATGTTACGAAAAGTCAAAGTTTTAGGGCGACAGATAGCAGAGAATGCTTTCTTTTCCCCAAAAAGAACATGAAACATTTATATTGGTTATGTCATTTTGAGTTTTTATATACATAAATACATATAAATATAATTTAAATTGATTTTACACACTTATAGCATTATCATACCGCATATCGCATTACTTATCACATACCACATTTTTCTTCAATATCCTGCAGCCCTACAAAGTAGTGTTATAAATGTACATTAAATCTTTTAAAAATGTAAATAAAAAACCATTGCCAGATTTACAATGTTAATTATTGTGGAAATGTGTCATCGCAGTCTGTGGAAAAGGTCCACTACTACAAGACACACAGAACTGACCACAAGCCAAACTCTCTCCCCCTGAGCTGATTGTCACCAGACTTTTTGCTGGATCCATTACTGAATGAAAACATCTGACTGGATCTCTATTGTGTATTATCAACTAGCCTTCCACTTTTGACAACAAATCAGTTTTCTTGCCACTAAAGTTAAACCTTCTGGTGTATATATGCATCATATCCTACCAGATGAAGGAGAAGCAGTGTGTGCTCTTTGCCATTAAGGCTTCAGATCCTCGCTCTTTCTGCTAGCGAGCACGGTGCCAGACATTAGGTAGAAAAGCGGATTTGTAAGAGTTCACTCATCGCTCACAATCCCTCAAATGACTGACTATTATACTATGATAAAACTGACTACAGGAAAACGTTTAAGCATTCTCAGTATACACTAAAGCATATTAATAAAATAAATGCTTACCTCTCCACTATTTCTACATCAAAAACACCAGATGCTGCAACATGTGTCATCGTCCAGAGTAAACAAACCAGATGCGCATGTCGCATGGTGGGCTGGAGTCTTTCTCCCTTCTTTTGGTTTATTGGCGAATCGCACACTAAATGCATTTCACCACCTGCTGGGTTGTAGTGATGGGAAGATTGGATCATTTTGCTGACTTGGATCTTTCAGTCTCGTTCAGCAAAATGAACCAATCTTTATTCAAGTCTTTTCGTTCATTTGAGTACAATTTAAAAAAAAGTTACATTTTCAATAGCCAATTTCCCCCAACACGTCTACTTACACAAACTCTGATCATATATCCCGAATGAGGAAAAATGATAATGTAGCCAAGGACACATTCTGAAAAACAGAAGTGTTCACCACTCAGCTAGGTTTCTGCTCCGAGTCGTTCATTCTTCTGTCACGTAACAGCCACATACGCTATGAACAGGACACAGGAATGATTAGTTCACCAAGCGCCCCACTTCCACATACACATTATAAAACACACTGAGAATAGAGTAGTGGTTTATGTTATCTGTACAACAGCATCATGAGACAGATGAAATGTGTCAACAACTCTACCCTCACAAACACACACACTTAAGTACAAAGGACTAGGAACAAATGTTTCTTATTATTAACCTTGTTATATACTAGTAAAATAACCTTATTAAATGTGAAACATTATTTTTGGGTAATACCAGTCTTATTGTTTTGAATACAGCACAATAGTAAACACATAGCGGTGACTGAACATCACAGGCATTGTAGTTCAGCTAGTCTATCTAGGCTAATGATACCAATTCCCTTTTAATAAAAAATAATAAAATAAATAATACTCATCAACTCAACAATAGAGGGTCCATGACCTTTATTATATGTTCATCAAGCATGTGTATACATACTTTTGGCTATATAATGTCTTTATATTCAATATTGCAAAATATTTGCAAACAAATTTTTTTATGAAATCCAATATTTTGTAATTAGAATAGATTCAAAATCCAGGAGGCAACGCTACACAAGACAGTGGACATGTCCCTGGAGGTCACTGGCTGAAAGGATTATTGGACAGCAATCAAAACGTCACCCAATAACACCTAAAAAGTCAAGGTCATGTCATCATGGATGAAAGAAATTACAATGAAAAAGACATTCAGAGTGCTTTTGAGAGTTTAGAAACTGTAGTCAGTGAGAAGAACTGCAGTTCAGTACATGAGAATGTGAATAATGGGGNACAGCAATCAAAACGTCACCCAATAACACCTCAAAAGGTCAAGGTCATGTCATCATGGATGAAAGAAATTACAATGAAAAAGACATCCGGAGTGCTTTTGAGAGTTTAGAAACTGTAGTCAGTGAGAAGAACTGCAGTTCAGTACATGAGAATGTGAATAATGGGGTCAGTGAGGAAAACTGTAGTTCAGGGTCTGAAGACGTGGATGAAATGCCTCCAGCCTCACTTACAATGTTTTTGAAGGAGTCGGTTACAAAACGCCTCATTACACATAATGCTGTATTGATGACCTCCTGAGGGGGCTTAAAAAAATTAACATCTTACAAGATGTGCTCAAGGCGAGACCTGATGTGTTGCTCACAGCTAGAGGACAAAATGAAGGTACTATATATATATATATATATATATATATATATATAATTTTGTGAAGTGGTTCATCTGTCAGCCTTTGAATCCTCACTTTCACTATCTGTGTCATCAGATCTTGTATCTTCAGAAGACATGCTGAAAGTGTTCTCATTCAATTCATCCAATCCAAAATAAATCTAATTCAGCCTCACCCTGTAAAAATTGGCTTACAATAATTGAAAAATTGCACCAGCAACCGTGGCGGTGGTAAGGCCATTCTGGATGGCCGTAACTACTGTATGAAATTTAACTGCATTAGAAAATAAAATATCAAACAAAGTGTTATCAAATATTGAAGCTCCCTCTGAGTCTGAAGCCAACTCATCAAGGTGGAAAATGTATCGTGTATGTCAGTAGGTGCCTGGCATGAGTATGAGCAGGTCAAGTTTGACTCTGAAGGGTCTCCCAGCTTTGAAACAATACAGAAGCCATTAAACTTCAGTAGTAGGTACAGTACGATGTATATTACATTTTTATGAATGATTGAGGACTCATCTGAACAGGTCTGGTCTGTGAGCAGAAGGGCTTTGTTTAGTCATCCACCGTGACCCATCCATAATTGACGCTATCTCTGAGTACTAAGTCAACTCATCTAGGTACTAGGATTGTACAGGAAAAGACTTAAAGGGATAGCTCACAGAAAAATTTAATTCACTGTCATGTTGTACTAAACCTGTATGACTTTTTTTCTTCAGTGGAGCATAAAAGAAAATGTTAGGAAGAATGTTAGTGGCTGACAGTCTCAGTCACCATCCTTTTTTTTCACCATACAATGAAAGCGAATAGTGACTAAGGCCATCGGGCTCTAACATTCAAACATAACAGAATTCAACCTTTGCAGGAGCCTGGATTGGCCATTCATTACCATTTTGTACAAAGTCTTTGTTGCATTTCTATTGATAATAATGATGATGCTTTACAGAAAACCCTAAAGACAGTTGAGGCATCTGAAAGGTCTATCTTTTCTTAAAGACACTGGAACCTCCACACTTGATGAGATCACACCTGATAAATGTACATGTGAGGAGAGAGCACCTGATCAGCTGCCTAATACTAGTTCAGAGGGCAACAACCCACCTCTGTATAAAGAATCAAAAAGCCTTAATGAAGTAACGGATGTTAAGGTACATTAGTTTAATTGTCACACCTTTTTTGCACATTGTCTTCTGAACTTCCCAGTCCATTTTTTTCAATACATGCATACATCAAATAAGTTCACTTTCCCCCTAATAATGTCAATATTAGTCCCTTATTAAAATCTATATTATGTCATATGTTTCACATGACCATTTTCCACCCTCTTTCTCTGACCCTCAGAATTAAAGAGACATTTTTGTCACTACTCATTTAAAGAGATAGCTCAAACAAAAATGAAAATTGTCATTTACTCCCTTGTGTAACCCAAGTAATGTAATATTTGACCATTTTTTTTTTACTTTTTTATTTTTTATTAAAAAGTAATTACATGACAGTAACTAATTGATTTTAAATCATGTACTGTTAAGCTGAGGAAATATTTTTAAAATGTCGTGCCAAAAAAAAAAAAAAAAAAAATCAAGTTAAAAAAATCCAGAAAACATGGGTTGTGATAATAAGACAAGATGGAGAACCTTTTGAACTGACTGTATGCTTGTCCCTCACTTCCTCATTTCTAATTGCAATGAAATATGGCATCTACCCTGAATAAGGTCGCTTTGTGGCAGATGGACAAACAGTTCATGCTGAAAGGTCCCACTCAAGCTGTTAAGATCCCACTGAAATTACTAGAGACCTTGGTACAAAATAAACTGAAGCTCCTTGTTTTTAATATTGAGATCTTTCAAAAGCATATGCAGAGCCTGTGTGGTAGCAGAAGTACCAGGCAGGAATAGCACAACATTTGTAGCTACCAACTGGAATTAATAGTATCTTCTTCCTCTTGTCTTTAGGAATAATAGTATTTATACCTCCATATCAGGACCATTGCTAATGTTATGAAAGGTGGTGATTCTAGGGGCCCACAGGTCCAAGGGACCCACAACAACTTCTGCCAAGCTTGGTCAGTGGAGATATCCATATCCTTTTACATTTTAGCTAATTTGTGCTACTCTTAAAAGAATATTTAACACAAACATGAAAATTCTGTCATCGTTTACTCACCCCATGCCATTCTAAACCTGTATGACTTTCTTTCTTCTGTGGAATGCAAAAGAATATATTTTGAAGAATGTCTGAGCTGTTCTGTTTTCATACTTCTGTTTCTGTTTCATGTTCTGTCTTGGAGATCCACATAGGAGGCAACATCTGGCTCAGATAAGAGGTGTGAAAGAAAATTAATTCAGCTGCCAAAGATTCTCTATTTGTCAAAGAGATGGCTGTGGCATTGTGGGGGACAGACACTTTAAAAAGCAGAAGTGTGTCAGGAAAGGAGTGTCCTACAAATAAAGATTCTACAAAGCCTCCCCTGACACCCTCCGAACTGCAAGTTTTGAGAGGTAATCTAATTTTTCTATGCATTCATGCATGTATGTAACCATAAATAATTTTGTAGAAAAACAGTTTTAAATTAGCTGATAGAGTTAATGTTTGTAAAATATTTTATTTTCAGAAATACCTATTCATATTTATCCATTTATACTCAATCATTTACTGGTCAATAAAATATCTAGAACATTTAAACACTTAGAGATGTATATTTAATGTCAGGAAGTATAAAGAAAAAATCACTATACAACAACTTTTTATCTTTATATGAGCAATAAATATGAGGAACAACTATCAGGGGCATTATCTGTCTGGAATGTTTCTAGATTACTGTAGAGTACTAAAAAAAAATAAAGCCAAATATGCAAAAAGACTACATCTGACCCTATGGGTTTGCCTTTCTAACTAGTTTTACTAATAGACCAATTACTAATCTAATTTTTCTCTTTTTACTTTCAAGTCTGCTTCAGTTCCTTGGGCTCAATCCCAAGGAACCCGAACAAAGAGAGAGAGCACAGGCAGTAGTTTGCTAGCGCACCACCTGAGGCGCACAGTTTAAGGAAGCCCATCTTCACAAAGCTCGGTCCCCAGAACCTGGATTACAGTGTCTATAAAATGACTGACAGGAGATGCATCCAAACACAAATGAGTATTTCACACCAGAAGTCAGTTTTCCAAACAAGTTTTCTCAGCAAATTAATACACTTGTGCTAAGGCCAAGGCT
>CM074949.1:3747024-3781126 GCA_037577455.1 Pangasius macronema
TTGTGCAAAAGTGAAATTAATAATCTCAACATTATTTACCATCTAATTAAAGGCAGAAACACACATAAAACATTTTTATATACAGTACAGCTATATAAATTCAGGCGTTAAGGGGTTAAGGACTAATTAGCTAATAAAGATCATAGAATAAAAATCGTACCTAGAAATTCAATTAAATTTTATTTGTAGTGCGCTTTTAACAATGGACATTGTCACAAAGCAGCTTTACAGAAATAAATGGATTCACAAAAAAGAAACTCTAATACTATTATGATACCATTACGTTTGAGCCTTTTAGCATGGGTTCTCATTACTCATGGTATTACAGATGCGCATGCTGCTTGCTATAGGTTTGATATGACTTTTGATTATTTAATGACAAATTAGGAATTTTTCAGGTTGTTAAAATGCCACACTCACACATAAACAGACTCTGAATAGATGTGAGGTTTTATCGTTAAAGCACACCAAAGACGAAACTGGTGAATAACAAAACCGTCAGTGGAATTTGAGTGCTATGTACAGATTTGATGCACAACTTTGATGAATAGTAACTAATAATGTGCTTGGCTTGGTTTCTTTTGGCTGGTCATATTTATACTTTGAAGATTAGTGTATGCTCAGGTCATTTAATTTGATAAGACTTGATAGGATTTTAGTTTGAAAAAATGACTTGATAGGATTTTAGTTCCTGACAAATTTACATTCCTACCAGTGCACACACCTCTGCCATCAGAATGATATCCAGTTAAGAGAAGAGCTTTTCAAACATATTCTCTATATAGTTAGTGATTGAGAAGATGTTTTTACTAATTTTGCTATTGTATATTTGCAAAATCAAAACTCTTTATTTGGGTTGAGAAGAACGGAGTGTAATGCTACATTCTTAATTTATAAAGTATAAAAATGTAATTCCAAAATTTTAAAATAATGAGAACAAAACTACATGAAATAAAATGTGAACACTTTGAAGCCTTCCACACGCTACAGGGGCAAAGAGAACGGGGAGATGTTTCCGCGCAGGGCTGGGAGGATGAGGGAAGTCCCAAAGCTCATGGGAAATTAGAGTGACATTTTAAAATCTCTTATGTTCTGCTTCCCAGTCTGCACTCTCTATGTTCTCCTGGAAGGTAAAAATATCGTTCTTTGAACAGGCTACCGTAAGCTGTGCCAGCAGTGACTGACTTCAAGGAAATGCAAATTTAACTCTCACGTGTAGAACTACTACTTCTCTTCATGCCCACAACTGAAACTGCCTTCATTGCTTGGAAAGTGGCAGCTTTACTTTTTTCACTCTGTCTTACATTTCAATGTGGCATATGATTGTGAATTTATTTTTTTTTTTTTTCAAAAGAAAATAGGGTATCTTGGCAGGCATTTGTTAGTTTTCAAATGTTCCTTATAGGAAAATGTCACTCTGCAACACATTAAATATATTTGTGATGTGTTCCCAAACTTTTTGGGCAAATGACCCCAAATGGACATTATACATTTTCTGTGAGCCCAAGCTTTGACTACCCTACTTACTTTTTAAATTCTGGATTTATAATATAGGACTATTGTAAATTTGAAAATTTGACTATGTCAGTAACATATATATAAAACATAAGTGACTAAAAACCAAAGGAATATTCCTTGCACTGACTTACTAGTCTAGAGAGAAGGATGAGCATGACACATTTCTTGGCATAGCTTTAAAAAGGGCAAATCTCTTTCCACTGTCATGTCCAGCTTCAAATGGAAGTAATAAAGAATAGTACATGTGGGGTATGTTGTTATAGAAACATAATCTGCCGGGGTGGTGTGATACAATCCAAGGTGACGCAGAGCAGAAAGATTTCTAACATAAGTGATAGTGGTCATGTTTCAGTGTTAACTCCTCAAAACAGAAGCATTTTCCAGCAATGTTCAATGCCACATTAATGAGAAATTGCAAACTTTACGGAAGAGATTCAGCTTGGCTAGTTAGTTACCTACGAGATGGTGAGTATGATGGCATTGACTGTGATATTAGGATGAAGGTTGAAGCTGATTTGTTTGAGTAGAGTGTACAGATGAAGAGGTGAGAAAGCTGAACCAACTTAAAGGTTTAAGCTGCTGAATCACTCTCTTTAGGCAAGGATGCAGTAAGGGCTAAATCCCACTAGTACTACTATCAGCAGAGGGCATTTTGGGTAATTTAGGAAACTGTTAGTAAAAATAGAAAATAGGTCAATGAAGGATGTTGAAACTTTTTTAAATGTAAAAAATATATACAATTTTTTTACAGTATACTTTTTTTAATTACAAAATATATCTTGGATTAAGATTAATATGTTGTTGAGGGTTAAGTTTCATTGTATGATCACCATGTCTGTTTGAAGCAATTTGTTTTTAACACACTGTTACAGTAGTAGTAGTACATGTAGTTTTGAATGATACTTTGGATTTCATTTAATGTTGTTTATCCCGTTATCCAATGGGCCTTAGCTGTGCCTTTTTGTTTATCATTTTGTAAATGTTTTTAGAGCAGTTAATTAAACACAAAAGTCAACTTATCTCATTTTCCTTTTCATGTAATTTCTCTACATCCATTCCAGCACATCGCTCATGAAATTCTTTAGGTCAAACCAGGCAACCTGATTCCCATGAGACTGTCAGCTATTAAGTCTGTCCTTGCTTTCACAGAAATAAAATAATGGTGTTGCAATGAATCATAAAGAAGTCTTTTAACTCATTTTCACTACAACTAAAACTGCCAAACCCACAAATCCACATCTGGACAGTATCACAGTTATGATTTCATACAAATCTCTTTACCCACAGCTGCATTCAATTAAATAACATGTTTGGTTCCAGGGTGCTCATGAGTATAAAATAAGTATAAATATTGGCCTCTTTTGGTGTGAAGGAGTGCAGTTGAGATCCACACCAGTGGAAATGTCATGTTCTGGACAGTGCCTTTTGAATATTCCCACAGTCAAAACAAATAGACACCATTCCCTAATTCTTTAATTCCTGCTGAAAGATGTTTGATCCCTTTTAAATTGCAATGTTATGTATAAACCTTGTGCAGCTCTTGAGGTCTGAAAAATGAATATGCCTTCTGAACATGCTCCAATGTCAAACAAGATCCTCTGGAAAAATCAAAAGGAACATCATGCAGGGTTCTGAATCCTCTGAGAAGTCCTAAACACTTGTATCAAAAAAAATGTATCAAGAAAGCATTTATAGCTGCTGTAGGATATATTAAACTTTTTTATATTAAAAAATAAAGACCAGTTATTTTAAATAAAACAATATTATACATTGGTCAGCACAGTGGCAGAGTGTTCTCCTTGTGTTCATCTGGGTTCTTTATAGTGTGCAGTGTTGTAAAATTATTCGATATGCCATAACTTCTAGTGTGACTTCTTCCTCAGGTTTGACCGACGGGCCCCTTTAATTGGTGGCTTATCTTCAGCCAAGGTGACTGGGACATCCATCCATCATTCTGAAAAGCAATTTATCTTTATCTAAAAAAAAAGGTTCCCACTCTATGCCATCTGAGATTTTCAGTATACGTCAATGCAGGAAATGATGGCCTTTGACACAATATCACAACTGTACAATTTAGAAACATATCTGTTAGGTTACATTGGTTAAGGCTAAGAAGTGGCTTTAAGAGTTGTAGGTTTATGTCAGGTTTTGTGCATGATGCATGTAACTTTATTCAAATGCAGCTTTTCTCCATTCCACTCCTCTGAAGTATGAGTATTACTGTATAACACTATAACAAGCTATAACACTCAAATTGAAGCTTTCTTAAAGGCAATAGGATTCAGTAAACCAAACTATTTACACTAAGCATAGCTGTTCAAAGCAACGCAACAACTCTGGCTTTGTGAATTCATACACTTGCTGCAATACGTTAATATGTGAACTTAGACCATGTTGCATATAAGATTTCAACAAATTTGATGTTTTTCCAAACAAGTGTAAAATCATACTGACGTGAAAAGGGCAAACATTTGAGTACATTTACATTAATTGTTGTCCTTTTTTAGATTTGTTCTGTGTCGTGTGATAGTGGTGATCTGGTTCTTGGGTGAGATCTGGCAGGTGATCAAATTGGGAGGAAAAATTGCAGATCATAGTTATCATATAGAATGATGATTGGTTGAGGTGAGGAGGTGTGTCTGGCTGCATACCCAGAAATGTTATGATGAAACATTGTGATTTTCTTCTGCAGGTTTAATCAACGGTTTCAGAGTAATATTGCTTCACAAAACATATCTGAAAATATTAAGGTCCATTGGGCAAAATGTTAATGCTTTTTTAATATCACTGCCTTTGCTTAAAGCAAAAAAATATGATATATTTATAAAAACTTATTTATTCATGAATCAATTTAAGGATCTTGAATTTATTGTAATGAAAATCTTTTGCCTGAGTTGAACCCAAATTTCGTTTTCTAAATTAATAATCTGCTTTTTGAGATATCTGAGGGCTCTGTAATTAAGTGACTAGTCCCAACATGCATGCCCCAGCAGCACTAAACTCGCAGTGGGATCCATTGAGCTAGAAGAATTTGCCAACTGAGAAATTCAAAATATAATGCCTCATATCTAATAAGTAAGGCTATTTGTCTCTGTGGAGGTCTATGTGTGTGTGTAACAGAGAGGCATGTGTATCTATGATGCTGTGTTTCAAAGAGCCTCCAGACGAACGCTGATTTCTTGAGGTGGAGAGGTGTGTCTGGTTGCATACCTGGACATGTTGTAATGAGACATTGTGCCCTTTCTTCTGCAGGTTTTATCAAGTGTAAACAATAATATTTTATACAGTGATATTTTCTCTGATCACGTCCAGTAGTTTTCATCCATAACTTCCATAAGCTGAGGATGCTTGACTCTGAGATTTTTTTCACTTTCTGTGTCCAGAAGATTCTGGTTTGGTTCTTGTGATACTTTCCTTTAGTGTACACATTCATATGGTGATTTCCATGCATGACACTGATATGTCCACAGATATGCTTTCACAGTAGTGTAAACCAGGCCTAAAAGTCAAAAGGATAAGGATAAACTGCACTCCTGCAGGCTTGATTACACTTAGCATGATGCAGCACTTTTGCTGAATGCCCCAGAAGACTGTATTTGCTATCAGTACCAAATGTGGCAGTATTCAAGCTTACTTATTAAGATCTGTGTGGGCTTAAAAAGCACTCGTGGAAAGCAAAAAAGTGGAGCTGTACTGCTCAGAAACGAAACACTTGCACATACGTATACCACAAGAACTTCATTCTGTTGATCTGTTTATCATGTTTTATTCAAGTGCATGAAAATATTGTAACATATATTGTAATACTGTAATACTGTAGCCTGAATTGCTCCACGGCTCTCAGTATTTGTCACACTCAGCCACATGGCAGTGTAAGGTGAAACTGATATTTGTTTCCTCATAGGTGAGGTTGAAAATCCTTTAGAACATGAAGATTTTTTTTGATAACACTTTATAAACTGTTCAACAACTCATAGGTAACTATGCAGGATCTAAGCAAGAACTAATAAGTAGTTCTTCATTAACACCTATTTTCCTATAAAATTCTAAGAACTACTAGTTAAGTACTCAGTATGTTATTAGGAGTTCACTAATAACTATGTAGTAATTAACCAAAACTTAAGCAGTAATTACTGAGTCTTACATTTGTTCTGCAGAATTACTAGCTAACTATGGCTCTTTATAATAACTACTGATTAATTACTGATCATATCAACATTTATTCCCAATAGCTATGTCTTACCTTTATCCTTGAGATTTACTACCTAATATACCTCAACTTATTCCAACACTTCAGTGTCTAAATATAAATTTTTATACATGTTGGTATAGGTCTCCTCAGAGGAGCACAGAGTTAGTGTGTTGTTTTTATTTAGCCAGTCAAGGTCTTTGATTCAGTTAATTATTGCAGAGTTAATAATGAAATCCTACTAACATATTTACTGAGTAATTACCTGTGGGTTTTTGAACAGTATTGTAAAGTGGTACCTTATTTATAACCTGTATGTACCCAATACCCACTCACTAGCTAGGGCTCCTCTACCGTTTGATATCTACCAACCTGGGTCACAAAAAAGGCTTTTGACACACTTGAATCCTGCCATCTCATTTTCTGTCACAGGACAGCTGAACACGCTCATAGGAAAGCACTAACTTGCCCATTCTGTATATGTGACCTAACAGATGCTGTCAGCTGTTGGTTAGTGTTACTTTTCCCACCAAGGCAAACAAAGACAAAGACAGTTGCCCCATTTGGGAACCTTGCTTGATGTTTTTAAAATGTAAAATGACAAATTTGTGGGTAATGTCAACCATTTTTACAGCAGATCATCACTTTTTCATCTAGATAAGTACCTGTAAGATGAACATTGTTTGGAACCACACCATAGATTTTGTGAGAGAATCCTTTTTAGGTAACAAATTCCAAAAAAGAGACAGTGTCAGTTGATAGGAGCAGAGGATTTATTTGCAGCTGAGCAATAGAGACTAAACGTTCAGCATTCTGACAGAAATAATAAGTCAGACTTCAGGACATTCGTGTATATTACAACATCTACAAATACATTTAACCAAACACCAGTGGTCTGATTTGCTGAATTTTTGGACAAGCCAAAAGATCATTGATTTGTAGACAAATTTAAAGATGCATTTCATGCAACTTAAATCAATTTATAACCATTTCTATAAATGACAAGACAAAAAGTTCCCAAAGGTCACTTGTTAATTTTCCCTGAAGCATCTGATTGCCAATGCAATCAGAAACTGTTTGTCCATTAACCAATCAGATGCCTTGCGATGCGAGACAAGCATATGTTCAATTTGTCGCTACGCAGTAGTCTGCCTCCTGCTGAGCAGGGAAAACTGGGGGACGGTGGTGAGCTGCAGAAAGGCCATCATGGAGAAATGGAGGGGGGCTGGAAATTCTCACAATAATGGATCAAATTCCACAGGAGCCGTCACGCACCGTGTCACACTTTGTTTATGGAAAGCATTTGGAAGGAAGGCAGTTGGAAGTAGGGGAGTAAGAGAGAGCGATTGTGCAAAGATAAGACTAGAAGCTTTTCTAGTCTGGGTACCCCAACAGAGTTCCTCATTCTTCTTCAACAGACCAAATAAAGCCCATTTTATGGAATACGGCTGAAAATTAAGATAAGCCTGGCATTGTGCATATCTTTTATTGCAGCATGGGCTGCTAAGCATCACAAAGACACACAATAGACCATTTAGGCCTGACTTATTGAAACATAAAGGCGTGCATATAGAGAGAATTATTTTTGCTTTTAGCTTTGCTAGCCTTCCCATATGATGCAGTAGTACAGACCTCAATCAGAGATGTTTAAGTATAGCTCTTGCCAGCTGCGGCTGTAATCCTTCAAAGCTTGTACAGCCATGCACATTCCTCAGACAATGCAAACAGAACATTAGTGAGGCATGAAATTTTCCATCTCAAACATCCACAGCACTCTGTTCACAGCAAAACAGCCTGCATGTTGGAGTTAATAGAGGCGTTTTATTTCTAGTATGACTTTAAAAGCCCCACTGTGTGTCTGATGACCCTAATTTAAATCATCTGTCAGATCCCAGCATCTTCAATCACACTGAAAATATTATTCCTTTTTTTCCCTTGCGTTTACAAAATTCAGAACATGGATTTGAGAAGCTATTTGTATCCATTACTCGCAGAGATGAGTGTAAGATGGATACCATTTTACTGTGGAAATGGCAAAGCGTGAAATGACTTTTGTTTAACTGCAGATTACGTTGACAAAATGCAGTCATATAAAATCTGTGTTAGATTAATTGAAAATGTTGTCTGTGTAGACATGGGATTTAGACAGTTCAGTGAATTTTTGCACTTGGAATTGCAGAGCACTCCAACTATATTAGAGGAAATTCATCTTAACAGATATGCATCTTTTAAATAATATATCAGTTATTATTGTTGCCAATATGAACAATAACTAAAATGCATTTAGTTTTGAATTACTGCTTATTTATCCAATTGTATTTATTGCCCACCCCCTCCAAAAAAACAAAATTTAGCACAGACAGCATTGTACTGTACACTGCATTTTATTTTCAAAAAAAAAAAAACTTAATAAATATTGCAGAAACTTATCATACAGACATACAAATTGACAACATTCAAAATTAAAAAGCTGATAGGCTACAGCTAACACTGGATATTGTAAATCATGGCATAAACCTGCAAGCTGAATAAAATGTCTGGTAGAACTATGAGGCACCTCTCTGAAAGGAGTGTAACAAAGTCCAGCATCTTCACAATTTAAGGAAATTATGATGGTTATTTTTAAGGTAGTGACCAGTACACTGGGAAATAATGGCATAGCCAAGTTGCGTTCCAATTTGATGCTGGGTCTACTGGTGCTTGAGGCTGCATGAGCATTGCTTTAAATGTGGACTAAAGATGTACTCTAATATTCCATTCCCCTGACATTACAGAGAAATTTTTACCGAAGTGGACTCAGGGCATGTAAAAAAAAAAAAAAAAAACACGGACAAGTCTAGTAGCTTTCTTCAAAGAGGATATACCGATTTCTCCAGGCCAGCCAATTTTCAAATTTCCAAAATGGGCCAAAGTCAGCATATTGCATAGCTGAGTTGATTCTCTTAAACAAAATTCTAAATGCTGATGGATTAGGCAGAGGTATTAAAAGGCTCTCAAGCAGTACTGAAACACAGGCCATGAAAAGCTTGAGTACACCAACATACAAACATATGGAGGCACTGGAGTTCGACATAGTACTAATGTTGGTTCTACAAGACCCAGTCACTCATGGAGATATGCTTGTCAAGCCAAGCCAAAACTACCACCAACAATATATCAAACACTTAAGACTGCACATAAAGCATAACAGTCTAAACAGGAAACCCTGGCACTATGACACACAAGCTTGACTTTGACACTTCTTTGGCTTTTTCTAAAAAGAAAGAAGAGAAACACAAGCACTAATGTTCTGAGGTTCGCATCACCACAAAGATACAACTGTTGGAAAGCTCAGGCAGTCCCCTGATTTTTCCAGACCTACAAGTAACGAGAATTTGACAGACACACATCCAATTCTCATCTGAACAAATCATCAAGGCAAGAAGATGGAAAAAACAGAACAACCAAAAAAGCCAGGTTTATCCACAGTGTTTGTCACATCAATTTTCTCTGTTAAGTGCCTTGTTTTTGTCTTCTGCAAGCAGCTAATTAGCTGCATGAATGTGGCTTTCCTTCAAACATTTTCATTCCTTTTTTTAAGTACAAAAATGCAAGACAGTCAGCATCCATCATAAAGTTCCTTGACCTGTATTTCAAATATGTCCCAAAAATCATGTCCTATCATGTCAAACATACTCTTCAGCAACTCTCCATGTAGATTATTCAGAACTTCCTTCCAAAACTCTGAGAACTGGAATTCTTTTGTATTAGCATGGATGTCTTTCCAACACCTGGTGCTTTTCTTCTGTGGCACTATTTGTTTTTGGTTAGCTTAATTAAGGTGGGGCAGAATGGACAGATACAGAAGGACATAAAGTGCAAAGCCATTGTTCTGCATCCCTCACTGCTTCATTTGAGTAGTTGTACCGATATCTTGTGCCTTCTGTTCTTGTGCCTTCTGCCCTTGCCTTGACACCCATCCATGTTCTCCAGACCCTTCACATAACTGTGCAGCTCTTGGCCTTATCTTTACGCATGTCTGAGGTTACTGACTCCAGATAGGGTCTACTGGGCATGTGTGAGGTCCTCTTGGTGGCTCTGGAGGACTTCTGGCGTTTCATGTTCTTGTTGTTTTTGTTGACACAGGCTAAGGTGGCAACATGGAAAATGTCCCTCACGCTGTTCTCCGACTGCAGCGCAGAACACTCAATGTATGGAGCTGAGATTTGCTTGGCCATGTTTGATCCCTGCATGATGATATAAGAGAGCTTAAATTGCTGGTAGTCATTTTTATTAGAACAAATGATTAAGGATGAATATTTAAGAACTACTCACCTGATCATATGATACGGGTGTTTGCCTGTGATTTGAAAGTTCCACCAAGGTGCTGAGATCTGTGCGCAGGTCCGACTTGCACCCCACTAACAGCATCTTGGTATTGGGGCAAAATTCTTGGATCTCTCCTTTCCACTAAAAAAAAAAAACACAATTATTTAAAACCATTCTTAAGCTGATGTAATGAATAGAGAGGTAGCCATTGTTAGCCACGTAGCCATGTAATGAATAGAGAGGTAGCCAGAGGTAGCCATGTCCTGAACATTCCTGGGCACGAAACAACTGGTCAGGTTTCGATTTCAGTGGGTCAAAATTAAATCCCAAATATACAACCAACTACAAACTGTAATCTTGTTGCTAACCCATCTGGAAAACCTTGAGTACAAAAGCAGAATGCATGTATATGATTGAACCACTTAAATCAAACACCTCTTATAGCAGTCAGTGTGTGCTGTATCATGTAGTGCATCTCTGCTCTATTAGATTCTGCCACCATGTTTTCTGCCATTTTATACCACAGCACTATTAAATTCCCAGCTCTGATTGGTCAGAAGGGGTTAATTTTCTATCCCAGCAGCTCCAACAGAAGGTTAGACCGTAATTCAAGTGATCTCATTCTAATACACTATCGTTTCTATAGTAGGAACGCATTCACGGGGTTTTAAAAGCGGACAACCTTCCTAATTTATCTCAAATAATAAATGAGTTACAAACAGTTGTTTAACCAAGACATTTGCGTAATCATTTATATGATAAAGTAAGGAGACGCTTATGTAACATTTATGGAAGGAGCCTCCATTGTCAGTGTTTTGTAACAGTCTGTAAGTTTTCCTCCATAGAAAAAGTCTTCAGAACAGAGGACTTTGTAACATGACAACTGTTTTTTTTCTTTTTGTCTTATTAAATTCGAGAGAAAACAAGAGAGGCTTGTGAGGAAACAACTGTTTGGAAGTTATAACAGGAACAACCTTTTTTTCATGGATGTTTCACATGTAGCTATTAATGGTTAAAAAGCAAAAAGTGTCATTTGTTAATAAATAAAAAAGGGACATGGTGACAAATTGCTTAGTTTAAGAGGAATAAAGCACTTAGGGACATGCTGTTATAGGCAAATAATCAACTTTGCATTGGGCTACATCACTGCATGCTCCATCGTGTTTTATTTCTAATGTGTAGTACATAGAGAGGTGTCAGTGACAACACAGGTCATAGGTCACAGGGCACTTAACCTCACAAAGACACCATATCTCTCATACCAAAACGTACAAACACGTTAACCCATCATTCTTTGTTCTCAAGTGAGCAAGCAGGAATCAAAGCAAAGCAACCAGACCTCCCACACATTCTCTTTATGCTTTGTATGACCTTTTATTTGACCCTCTGAAGTCTAGACTCTGCCATAAACCACTTGACCCAGTAAAAAAAAAAAACAATCCAGATGACAGGCTGCATGAACACGCCTTTCACCATCAGTTCCTGCTTCACAGGAATGGAGGAAACCGCAAATTAAAGCTATATTCATTACAGACCTTCTTTAGCACGCTGTCCAAGGTTTCTGGTCTGCTGATGTCAAAACAGATGAGGACTGCATCTGAGTCAGGGTAGGACAGTGGACGCACGTTGTCGTAGTATGGTGACCCTGTAAAAACAAAGGTTAAACACACAGCTTAATTAACGCTATGCTTTACAGGCCAGTCCTTTTCATATTGATATCTATGGTCACTTATGCATTGACATTTGCAACAGAATTGATTTCTTTAGCCCTCTTGAGGACATGTCTTTAAAGTTACTGAGAATTATCTATTATCTATTTCTCATCTCATATTCCTAACCACAGAAACACATTCTCACAGTTCAATCAAGGATCCAACCAGAGTAAACCTTATGAAATGTAGGTTGTTTTAGACTTTGTTGTGAGAAAATACAGAAACACGACTGGGAACACCAGATCTTTCTTATTTTGTGGTAAGCCATTTGACGTTATTGAGGTTTACCACATAACAGTGAAGATGTCCAGACATGGATTTTTAGCAACAATTTATGCAGCAAAATTGCCATATAGGATTCCTTTGGGTTTTTTTTTTCTCCCAGTGCAAAATGAAGGATTTTTTGAGTTTAGTAAATTTGGGTCATCATGACAAGTCTCTTTAAGGAGGAAATGATGTGGAGTAGGCTTAACCCTTAATCAGGTATGTCACTTTTTAGCTCTGTTAAACTTGTGTCTGTATCTCTTGTAAGTTGTATAAAATATCTTTAAAAAAAAGTCAAAATAATACTTTTTAAATGTTTTAATTACTGAAGAAAATGAGCCAAAATGATGTGTTTCTGTCTTCCTCCCTTTTTTATAACATGCCATGCATATATTGCAGTTTATTTATTTATTTATTTATTTTCAATTAAAGTTTGAAATTAAAGTTCACCCTATCAAGTGAACTGCAACTAAGTATCAGTCCTCAATCCTAAGACCCTTAAGAGTAACAATAAATATGTATTTCCTTGCATTTTTAAAAATGAAGGAGCGGCCAAAGTAAATTACAATGGTTTTTGAAAGTATTTAACAAATAAATGGATAGATACACACAAACAAGCACATAACAAAGAGATGAGAAACAAACAACTGTATTCTTGTTTGTCCAAAAAAGGGAAGCTCTGTATCGGCACATAAGGAATAGCAATCAAAACAAGGGCACATAATGTCATTTCCATAATTTGTTGCTTTTCAGGCTCATAAATTCAAACCACTGACATGCAAAGAACACCACTGTCACCGTTCAATTTCCTGAGACAGTCCACAAATTCTCCAGTCTCGGAAGCGCCTGCACTTTGTGGTTTTCTAGGTCACAATTAAGACTGGCAAGAGACTCTGTTTGCCTGATGTCTGGAAACTCAGGGTCTGAAAGTAGGAATGATGTTCCAGTGCCAGGAATCTGAGGAATTTGTCTTTTTTATTCACTTAGATGGAAGAGGCTTTGTTGACCCCAAACTTTGAAACACAAAGACAGGAGTCATGTCCTCCTGCCCATGCACCTCACACAAACAAACATTCTTTTGAGAGCAAGCAGGCGTTTGGGTGCTTAATCACTTCTGTCAGAAGCACAAAGAAACGTTAAGTTATCCAAACTATGCACTCAAGATACAATGCTCCACAATATACGGCTCTGAAAAGGACAACTTGAGTTTCACCAGATCATACATAAATNCATTTTCTAAGATCTTCCTACCATGCATATTCAAGTATGTGATAATATTCAGGAAGCAAAACCCTCTGAGAAATTCCTGCCATTTTGCTGTTATTTTTCTTCACTAAATCCTTGCTAAAAAAAAATACATTGGGAAAAATAACATAAGAGTACAATGTATTTTTTTTTCTTTAATTCAGCCACTCTAATGTATTCATAATTCAATCCAATGTATTGAACAACAACAGATATGTTTGTCTTGGATCAGACACCAAGTGGAAACAATATGTAGATGACTTTGAATCTCTCCCCTTGAATCATTTTATGCTACATCAGCTGCTTTCCTTAGTCTACTCTGTACACTAAAACAAGATGGATGTCACCTAAAGCTATCTATTGGTGTGTAAAGAAAGTGGGCCAGATGTGTTGTAAACACCAGACCACCCACAACTACCTAAAGACCAGATGTTTTCTTTCTCAAATGGAAACAATGGCTTCTGGAGAGCATATGTAATGTTTCAACCTAGACTGTCATTCCACAATCACCTCATGTCTCCACAACAAACACAGAACACATTCCCTCGTTGCTTTCCTGTGGTCAAGTCAAGGCACATCATGACCTTACGTGATTGAAATCACGCCTATCCTGTTCAAGGCAGGAATCCCTGGAACCCTATCCTACTCCACCCCCGTTCCTCTAACCCACAATGAAGTGTCGTCTTTCACTGTGGCTTTCTCAACAATATCCATTCAAGACGTTTGGCGCACTCCAGCAGAGTCCCTCAACAAAGTGGGTTAAGTAATAGGAATGTCATTGGAATAGGAAACCCCTCAGGAGAGTGCTCAAAGCTTTGAAAAGAAAATACCAGGGGATGTGAATAGCACTAAAATTAGCCAGCAGCTTGCCCTTTGTTCCAACCTACTTTCAAACTGGTGGATCCTAATTACCGTTTCCAATCTTTCTCCACATACTGGCTTATTAACCCAGGGCACTTTCTCTTTTAGAACTCTGAAGCAAAGTTTTTTTGTTTTTTTTACATGGGTCTCAAAAGCTTTGAGCATGGACTTATAACTCTTCTTTGTAATAAAAAAAAGAAAAAAGAAAAAAACTTTCAGCTAATGTGAATTATTCTAATTGAATGATTAACTGTGAATGACCTAAAGGAATGTCTCAACACAGTTTCAGAGCTTTTTCTTATGGACACCAATATAATAAATGGGTGGAGTTTATTCATTTTAAGAAGGATGCAAGGTTGTGGTTATGTGACAGGCACTTTTAAGAGGTGGGTTTTGCCAATTTGGGGTTGTTCAATCCCAAAATCTCACTACCTTAGACTGATTAAGAACATTCTGTCGTTATGCACTGTCAGGCCTTACCATCTGATGATGACCCAGTGGTTCTCCGTCACCATTGGCACAACTGACAGGCAACCTCAGCTCAAACATGTATGGTAAAAACTCACGGCATCTCGTAGTCTAGGACATGTCCTCATTAAAGCACTAAGCTACTGTCCAGTTTGTTTAGCTCAAGCACTAATGATTCTTCTGTGAATCAATCAAGCTTGTCATCATGTCACCTTGACTTCCTGTTTCAAAAGGAAATATGTCAACATACGGAAACAAATCATGGCTCTCAAGCTGTTTCATGGGGACTTTAAAGAACCCTCACATTCTCAGTCACAGTAGTCGCTCCACAGGAAGCATCCCAACAGACTGAAGGGACATCCTGTATCACTCTGTGAGTAATTCTTGCTTATCTGCTACAAATGGGGCACCGAATGCTAACTCTGCTATTGTTAAGACTCGGTAGCTACAGTATTGTTATGACTATGAGTAGCTATTCATATTCAGATGCCTGGTGGTCTTAAAACTAAACTTAAAACTTAAAACTTAAAACCAGGTGCTGGCAAAAGAGAGGCACAGTGACTTCACCCCAACAAATTTCCATCAAAGCAAACTGGCCTGTTTATCCTAAAGTGCTGCCCATTTAAGATTTCTTTGGTTTGAGACTGACATGACCTGTGTACATTTCTACCGTGCACACACCATCCATGTTTGTGGCCACTATTCACTTGGCTGCCCCCAGTGTTACCGAAATCAGCTGGGAAATTAGAAGAGTGTCAAGCCCAGGCAGAGTTCTCATGGCCCCTCCTCCAGTCTATAATGGCATATTTTAGTAGACAGCTGGCGGAGTCGGTCCACAGAGGGAGATCTGCTCTGGAGTGTGATCACCCCCAGATTTCAACCTCCAATGCATGTGTCATTAACTGTAGCTAATTGCATGATCTATAGGCAGTACAGCCACAACTCAAACAGTCGGTGGAGTCTCTGAGACTGCAGGCTGAGGGATTTATACACAACCCTTCACATACCTAAGCCAAACAATAAGATGTGTGATTTATGGCTTTGTCTGAATGCAAGATCCAGAGCTGTGTATTTTCTCTATTGAAAAGCCAAATTGGTTACACATCTTGTGCTAGTATATAAGCTGTGTTCATGTGATTCCAGCTACGAATTCTGTGCTTGGAGGGGTGGAGATGCTCCCTGCCCTGACGAATTACCACCGTCCTACTCTGCATCACATACATTCCGGAGAGCAGTGTCTCTTCATGCCTTTGCTAAATGAGCTCAGTTCTTCAGGCTAGCTCAGTATCTCAAACGACCCTGAAGAATTCACATTTCACACCTAGCAAGCAAGGTTCTGTTCGTTCATCACGTAAGGTCCTTCCCCCTTTTCGGTGATTGCCCACTACTACATACTACACAGAAAAATGTTTTAAGTTAATAAGCACAGCTTTGAATTCTGCCTAATTGCTGGAATTCTTTAAGTGCTAATTTTGTATTGTTTATTTTAACACTGATGTGTTTAATTCCACACTTAATCTTAAGTAATCTTATAGCCGTAACATCTCCTGAGCTCAGACCTTGAAACTCAGCAGTAAGTGGGAATGTAACGGAGTTCAATGACACATACTGAGAGCTTCTGTAAACGTTATGTACAAAAGTCAGAAAGTCATAATCAAAGGACAGAATTTTTTCATCTGGTATGGAAACCTGACTATTATTTCAGGGCAGAAAGCAAGTGCAAAAGATTGCATTCTTACCTGATGTGTCCCACAAACTGAGCTCAATCCTTTGGGAATCGATCTCAAAGCTGGCTGTATAGTTCTCAAATACTGTCGGCACGTAGTTCTACATGGGAATAAACAGTTACAAATGCATTTATAAACAAAGGCTTATGTTAATTACAATGTATTAAAATAACAAAAAATGAAACTTTTTAATTATAAAAAAGTGTGAAGTACATTTCTACAGGGGAAAATAGTTAAAACTAGCACCCTAAAGAGTTCTTTGGTTTATAAAGATTGGTGAACTCTTTTTTTCTTTCTTTCACAAAAGGTTCCAAATAAAATCCAGTTACAAAAAAGGATCCATTAACCAACCACTTTTTTTTTCTAAAAATGTACACCCTCAGAACTTAAGGTTACAGACTATACTTTCCTTGTAGCTGGAGTGGTACAATGAACAGTGCACGTACCTTTGTACCTTTAATACCAAGGAAAGTGCATGTGATATAACTAGCCTTTAACTAGCTTCTTGAGTAGTGGTTCTTAAGGACCAATTAGTCTGTACCTTAGATTATGCTATATTTAAAAGTATTAACATAAAAAATACATACTAAAGGTACAAAACATGCCCCCAGGACGGAACCACTTCACAAGGAAAAGTAGGGTTTACTATCTTTTATTTCTGAGAGTGTACTGTGACAAGGACGAATGGGACAACTTTGTCTCCACAGATTCCACTCCACTCTAACACCTTTCTAAAATGCAGAAGCACAATGCAGAAGATGGAGCTAAAAATAATCATGCAGAAGATCATTACCTCTGGAAAGCAGTCTTTGGCGAAGACATGGAGCAGTGCAGTTTTGCCACACTGACTGTCCCCAATCACGACTATCTTACACTTCACACTCTGACTGGCGTCCATTCCAGACATAAGGCTTGAGTTACTGTCCTTCATGGATCTAAGCAATAGTCCTAAAAGATATTGAGGTCAGAGTGAACTCCAGAGAAAAGAGCAGCATCCCCCAATCACTTGATTGTTTGTAGAAGCCTCACTTGCTCAGCATTACTCCTGTGCTGCAGCCTGTTCAGCTCTCCTCATGCCATGTGAAAGCAATGAGCAGCCGCTTGCCTTCCTAATGTGCGCGCGCACACACACACACACACACACACACACACACACACACAGACAGACAGCCGGCCCCCTTTTTCTCCCTTTCACTACCGCAAATTGCCTGTTTATACACAAGCACAGAAAGAGCGCCCTCGATTGCCAACAATCATTTCCAGCACCCTTTTTATGGGAACCTGAGTGCTTGAAAAGAAACTGACGAGGAAAATTACCTTCTTTTGTAATCTCTAGCAAAGAGGGTAATTTTAGTGTGCCTGTCTGGCCATAGCTTCAGGAATTTCCTTGGAAATAAATTTCAGGGAAAGCAAGGGGAAGGGAAAATCCAAAATAAAAATGAAGTATGTTTTCGGATGATGCATTTTAACAGAATAGCAGCATCACTTCTAAAGCATTTCTTTCCAAAATTCATTCATTCATCTTCGGGAAGAACTTTATCCTGATCAGGGTTGCGGTGGATCCAGAACCAATCCTGGGAACACTGGATGCACCCTAGATGAGAAGCCAGTCCATCATAGGGCCCCATACACACACACATTCATACACTCGTTTATGCCTCGGGCAATTTACTGTAGCCAATGGTACAATACATGGATCGCTAGCACATCAGTGATATTCATATTTTTAGCACCATGTGCCTCAGAATAATGTTGTAGTATGCAAACATTCTGAAACCACTCATGGGAGCAGGTCAAAGGGTTTATTACACAGTGGTGAACTAAAGCTGTTGCTATACACCCTAAATGGGACAACAGTCTCTCACTGTGCATCATACACACACACACACACACACACACACACACACACACACACAAACTTTTACATTCACACATCTAGGCACAATTTAGATTTGCCACTCCACATACTGTCATTTTTTAGGAGTTGGGAGGAAACTGGATAACCCAGAGGAAACCCACACTGACACAGTGAGAACAGGCACAATTCCACACTTACAGTAACCCGAGCTCAGACAAACCCTGGAGCTGTGAGGCGGCATCTATACCCACTGCATCATTGTGCCACCATAAGCATTTATCTTTATCTAATTTACAAAAAAAGCCTTATGCATCCTCAGCCATGGTCTCATCACAGAGTGCTGGATTACTTTTATTAGGTTTACCACCAGTGTTTATCCAGAGAGAGATTGCTATTTGGTAAATCAGTTTAGCTTCCTAAATTTTTAATCAATTATGCACTCTAAATATTCTGATGCTACTTGGTATTGCAGACCCATCAGAACATGCTGGTTCAAATTTTTTCTTCAAAAATTAATTATGTAGAATATTACAGAAATTCCGAAACAAGGGGAGCAAGTAATTACACAGTAGCAATCTAAAATTTCTGATAAGGACTTCCAAAAGTGAAATAACCAGAAAGCTCTGCTAGCTGGTTGATATGAACATTATACTAACTCCAGTCAGAATTTTCCAGAAAATCTTGGACTGGCTAGCTGATTTTTTTCTCCCAGTGTTCCCAGAATAGGCTCCGGATCCACCACCTCCCTGATCAGGATAAATCAGTTACTGAAGATGGATGAACATAAATTGAATGCTTTGTTTCCAGCTATGAAGGAAGTAGGCCTCTGTCACCAACTAAATCACAATTAAACCTTTGGTTATCAGCCCACATACTGTAGCTACACTGATCTTGACATTTATTTGAATGACAGTGACAGTAGGATGAGACAAGTTCTTTAGCTTTACCTTGTGGCTCTTCTACTTAGGGAGTCACATAATGAGAAAGTGGCTCATTGCCTGGTATCAGTTAGTTCAGTTCAGTTACAGCCTTAGCTGTTACATACTTATTGCCATTGTCTCTCCACTACAGTACAAAACCTGCCATTAACACGGACTACTGATTTTAATGATGAAGCAGCATCACCTGGAACGCCGAGCAGAGGATAATTAATGTTTGTGCCCTAACCCGATCAAAGGCTCCCAGACCCACAACTTAATAACAGACACAGAAGAAGAACAGGGAATTGATTTGCCCGCAAAACATCTCATGGATCATATTGATTTGTTTTGCTTGAATGGTGGCTCTACTCAATAATGGTTAGCAGAACAGCCAAATAGAGTAACAGGATAACAGACCCTTAAAGTGGTACCCATCCCCCTAAAGCAGCTCAGAACGCTGTCTGATTGCTCCTCTGTCCTTCTTCAGGACAAAATCACAATATATCCGATGTTGCTTCCCTTTGTGTCTAATTTTGAAGAATTATTCAAAAGAAACAAAATAAAGATTCTGAAAATTTTTGAGAATATTTGTTGCACTTAAAAATAAAAATATAAACCATAAAAATAGACTAATAAATATAAATATTAAGTAATAACAGGATATTCTTCATCTACATTTCTAAAAATATCTACTATAGATTGTAATCCCATGTACATTTTTTTTTGCCTTATTGTTAACAGTACAAGCTTTTAAAAATTGAGTAGGGGATGTCCCAAGTCTTGTTTAAAATCACCTCACTGTGAGGTAAATACTAAATTATGTTAAAATGTTGATGAATAAACTCTATATATAAAATGCCAAATGTAGAACACATTTGTCCTGTCAAACTTTAAGGAGTCCCCAAAGCACCAATGACGATGTAACAAGACACACACACACACACACACACACACACACACACACACACACACACACACACACACGTGCACACAAAGATGTCCTTCCTGCCAGTGAGAGCAGATGGACATTTGAATGAAAGATGGAAGCTGCACAAAAGAAGGAAAGAAAAGCCAGATGGGGTTGAAAAAGAAGTAAAGAATGGTCTAGTTAAGAAACAGATGATTCTGAGGAAGGCAGGTGGGAAAATGGCATCAATGGAATATGAATCAGCATTTACTATTTTTAAGGACCAATCATTCCCTAAGTGACCCAGCAGACTAACACAGACTCTCCATTATGTTGAAATATTTCACTAAGGAACATCACACCGTCTCATGGAATGCCTCAGCCTGGCTAAATATGGAGGTAGAGGGAGATTATGACATGAGACTCTGGCAGATATAACTAGGGAGTTGTAGGACTTTGTCCCTGGCATGATGTCTCTGTGGATTCCAACAGCTAGTCGTCATCTGTAAGGAGAAATATCCCTGAAATCCCATCCTCTGACTCACTTTTCCTGGAAAGCACCACCACTCCGAGAATTCTACATCTGTACGCCATTATTCATAGAGAAGAACTGATTGTAAATATTTTCAAATGTAAGATATCCCAATATGCAAGTGCAAATTGTATATAAAATGTTAGTGTTAGAGTAAATCTACATCATGATCTTGCCAGAGAGAGAACATGGAGTAGTTTGGCAGTGTTCAAGCAGTTTGCCATGCTTCACAGATGGGAATTTCCTGTGCCCAGGGATGTAACTATGGCGACAGTCTGTTTTTGTTTTGGCCTTAAAAAGAAGAAGACAAAAAAAATTTTAAACCCCACAAGTTGCTCAGAATGCCTTAGAGGCTTTACATAGATTTTGAACCATTCGCCACCATGGATAAAAGCAGAACGAATACTGTTTTTAATGTTTTAAAATACAAGCAAGACTATGAGCTCTCCGTTCCCTGAAGACCCACCCAGACAATAACTGACATTGCTTCGAGCTGAAAACACCTCCACATTAAGAAAAAAAAAAAAGACATGCACTAAACCAAACCATTGCTATCACGTACTGAGTATATTGACATCATTTGGATGAATGTACATTTATCTTGAAGGTATTGATGTGTGTCTCAAATGTAAGTAATTTCTGATTATGAAAATTTCATGAGTTTCAGCAAAAAATCATTGTGAGAGAAGACTACTGACAGATCAACTCTGAGATTCACAAGGATTGAAATAATTGATATGTCTAAATTATAAACTAGGCATTCTTCTACCAATTTTAAGAGAACAATCATTTTAATTCTGAGTATTCAGATTATTAAAGTGGTTGAAAAAGACCCAGTCAATATTCGCAGATGTGAGGGTGGAGAGAATTGTCTCCCAAATGTTTTTGAACAAAGAATTTCTGGACTGGATTTGCTGAAGATCAACAATATCATAAACAAGATTAAACACTGAAACTTTGTTAAGAAGAAGTGGGCGAGCCAGATGGATGGATGGAATAATGGCTGCCCACTCAGTGTTCTGTGTAACACCTGGGATCCCAAGTACCCAATTGGTGATGATTTTCTTTAGCCTCTTGCTCCCAATACTGAGAGACAGGCAGGAACTACAAATTTACATCAGTCACATGAGCATTATGAAATGAATTTTGTTATTATTTTCTTAGCTTTTGGGGGGGAGTAACTATCTAATCCAATGGTGTCCAGTCTTATCAGGAAATGGCTGGTGTGAGTGCAGGCAGGTTGGAATGTAAACCAAGCAAAAGCCACACCTGAGTCTATTGAAAGCCAAGATCAACTGATTAAACAGGTAAAATCAGATGTGGCTCCTGTTTGATTCAAATGAAAACCTGCACTCACACTGGCCCTTTGTGGATAAGATTGGACACCCCTGATTTAAATAGTGGTGGAAACAATGTATAACTTTGATAATTTTTTTTATCCATATACATGGATGTGACTCAACAATTCAGCAGTCTCTACCAGGAAGTTGCACCAGATTGTAACAGACCTTTAGTGGGAAATAAATTAGGCTCATTTTCCCTCCATTCAATGGCTCAAACAACATTTTGTCTTGTAATCTGATTACACCACCTGATGGCACTTGATGGATCACTGGAGAAGCGTTAGGTTAAGCACAGTGTAGAACTACTGTTCTGCAAAACTGCAGTAACTGCCAGTTGTTCCTGCTGCAATGATTTGCTGAAACCAAACATTATTACTGAACTGCTTATTTAAGCAATAGAACACATGCAGGAGTTTATCATGAATAATGACCTTGAGTGTTCTATTGCTTTTATACAACAGTTTACAAAGTGAAGAAATGTTTAATATCAACATTTAATATAAATTCTGCCACATATGAAGCAGTTCCACCACAACTGTCTTTGTTTGCAACAAAATCACAATATTGCTATTTGGCGAATAGATTGATATTTTGTTAGCCTGTAAACTGTAAAAATTATAAAAGATTATATTCTCTGAACACTGCATCATTTGACTTACAAATTAAACATTTAAAAATTGTTCTAAACTCTATGGAGTGTCTTCACTCGGTCTTCGGCTTAAAATTGAAGCAAGGTTTCTCATAGTATCGGAGAGAAATTTCTCCAACATACTGATGATTTGGTATTGCTTTTGTCCATCATCAAGTGGCAGGAATAATTTAATGTTTAATACCACAGAAGGTGTTAAAGGACAAAACTTTTTTTTACCTCAGTCTTTGCTGTAGCTTGCTCATCATGGTACAAAATATTAACTGTAGGTTATAACAGTACTCAATGCTCACAGATATAGTATATACTACTACTACTACTACTACTACTACTACTAATAATAATAATAATAATAATAATAAATGTATGCCATATGTTGTCATTCCTAATAAATCCACTGTTATAGCCGTGGTTCTTAAAGTGGGATCCCGAGGGATCCATGAAGCATAGCCAGGGGTTCCTTGATTTTTTTTTTAATTGGTTAAAATCACAACCTACCATGTTGCAGTTATTCTTAAGTTATTATAGTTATTAACTTATATAAATTACCACCATATAACTTATATAACTTAAATAAATTTAATCCAATCCTCAGTAATAACTCAAAAACAAACAGATGTTTAGTTAATGTAATCTAAAATATTTTTTATGTAATGACTGAGTGAAAAGTTAAGAAAAAAAAGTATAATAAGTAAATAATAATAATATACTGTATGTGTACTGAAAGGGTTTGTGGAATTTTATTTAATTTAATTTTCTTAACAGTTAAAGGGGTCCATGGTCACAAAATGTTTGAGATTGGTGTTACTTAGCAGCCTGTGTACAGCAGAATGATACAGATTTGGTGGTGGGGGACAACAAATCTGCATCTTTCCATGTTTTACCCTATCAGATTGTGTGGTTGAAACTAACTGTTGTATACTAAACAAGAGAACATGTTGTATGGTGGGCACTACTGTGTTATATTTCTCTTATATTTCTAACTTGACAGTCAGTTTAGAAATGATCTCACTCTCAGCCAGCTGCCTGCAGTGTATATTTAGCATAGCGATGGATTACCGAGCTGTGTTCCTTCTCCCTGAAAACAATGAGTGTCACCCGTGTTTGTTTGAAGGTCACATATGTTGTGAGGCAACAAAACCATAGATGACGCCTGTTGTATGAAGGCTGCCATAAAACACAGGAAAGAAATAAGGGCTTATGTGTGTTGATGTGGCAGGAGAGAAATAATTACAGTTTAATCCATTTGTGGAAAAGGAAAGGAGTAGAGCTGCAAACATCTTTCCCTACACTGTGGTACGTGGGCCTGTAAATGCCACAGGCTCATTATAATGCTGGGAAAACTTCACCTCGAGGCTGTGATCTGGAAAGTATGTCAATGGGAATGACATTTATTGCACAAGTGAAAATGATGTACATGTTGATTGCTAGAAAAGCATTGCTCTGAGTTTGTGTGGTCAGTGGGGTCCAGCAGAATATTTTTTTTAAAAAAGGTTTTGTGTGGGTTTAGACAAGGATTCAACTGTAGTTTTCATCAGCACGCACCTGTCATACTGTTATTTGAGACGCAGATGGTGTGACCACATAATGTATGTGAATGTGAAATCGCTATACCAACTCCTGGGATTTTAAATCATACATTCCCAGAATGGCAGTGTGTATGAGTCATGTGACATCAAGTCTGATTTCACAATTCATCAGAAATAGTTCACATAGTTAGACTTGTCAATATGGAAGCAAAATGTTAATTTACTTTATTCATATAAATAGATAGATTGATGGAATTGCTGAGGATGTTGGAGTAAATATGAACGATTTGATTAAATGAGATTATTATTATGATGTTTTATCATACAAGCTGGTAAGCATGAACAAATTCTATATAAATATTTAAATGACAAGAAAGGTTAAACCTCTGGCACTGCTGAAATATCTGGCACTATTACTGGAAGACAACCGACCATTTGTCCCCCAAAAATCTGTCAAGGAACAAGCTTCTATCCATGTAATTACTAACAATCACCAACCAACATGCAGAAGGCCGAACACGAAGTCATACTATTTTTCTCCATCCATCTGGTGCCAAAGGTGCTGGATGAGTTGTGATTTTCTCCTCCTCCTGCTAGCTGTACGATAATCACATGCATTCTGATGCGGTCTGTTCGCACAGGGCTACAATTACCCCCTGCCTCTAGACAGCACTTAGAGCTGACAGCAGGAGCACACCAAATGGCCGCCGCAGCCACAGCAATGCATTACACACTCTGCACTGTTAAGTCAAAATAATGGGAGCATTTACTGGGTTGTTATGTCTGGAAGTCATACATACATTTTTTTGTTGTTGTTCAAAAATGTTAACTGCTGCTAACAAAAAAGTGGAACAATGGAGAAAAAATGTATGTGGCAAAAGCTTAGGTTTAACCTTTTCACACAACTTTTTAAAAAGAAAGGCACATTATTATATTATCTTGGGGGTACATTGTTTTGTTGTCTTGGTCATGGTCTCCATAGTGGAATACAAAGTCAAACAAATATTTCATTAGCACTCCACTTGATTACCCAAAAGGGCAAAAATGAGACAGATCTGCATGTCACATCACTTGACCATTCCCTTGATGCATTCCCTTTTCTTTCCAAAGCCATCTGGGCAACTATCCAACTAATCCACATTTGCTGCTGAGCTCTTGGCCCAGTGTTGTCCAAAAAAAACCTTTGATTATTCAGAGACTTTTTTTTTTATATAATGTGTAGTAGTTTGCCTATGCCATTTAAAATAGTGGAGATAAAAATGTCAGCACTGCCAGCAAGAATTGGCTATGACAGTTCCTCAACCTCAGCTACATCACTCAAGTCCATAGCTGGTCTTAACTAGAGATGGGTGAGGAATTGAGTTTTGTTTTGCTTTTGTTTTTGTTTTTGTTTTAAATAATCCTTCTTGTATCGTTATTACCTTTGTTTGTATCTGCCTGCAATGTTTTCTGCTGAATTTAGTTGGTTTTATTTCCTAAATAAACTAGAAGCCTAATTTAAACTTGCCACCCTGACCAGGCAGTTACTAATGAATGAATGAATGAATGAATGAATGAATGAATGAATGAATGCTGTATGTTCGTGTTAATGATCATGGTCATTGTTTGGCCCACAAGCTTCCTATCTGGCCATGGATTCCTACAGGCTCCCAGTCCCTATGCACACCTTTATTCTCAACCAGATATCCTTTGAATCTGTCTAGCAAGCTTTATAAGTTAGAAAAAAAATAACAATTTATCTGTTCATTCCAAATAATGTATTTGTTTTTGGTTGCATCGCTAATGCCTTTGTATTGGCTGCATAGTTGAGGTGATGTGAAGCCTCATCAGTAAAACTGATCTCTAATCTCTACTGAGCACTGGAGCAGATGTGTGATTGAATTATTATGGATTATTGGAGCATCTCAGGAAATAAATAAGAAAACAGACCATGCATACAATAATTTGGTGGTAAACTCAGATCACAGGTTACCTCAGCATACAAACTTCAATCATTTGCAGTGGAATTAAGTAAATTCAAAAGAGGATACTGTATTCCCTTGGTGATCAAGATTTATATGAAACTTTTCTGCGTCATACAGTGTTCAGGCAGATAACAACTCGGTCCAACATCAACCTAGCAAAATTATTCCTATCTAAGGGCAAGCAGGAGTAATACAGTCAAGGTTTTCCACTCTTGCAAAAGCACCTTGACATATATTACCAAATTTTTTTATAACAAGGCATTCCTCAGAGCTATTAGAGGCCTCTGTGTAAGACTTCATTCCACCAAGGAAAGGCACTGACATTCACTACATACCACTTGCTCATTTTTTTCTCCACACATATGTTTCTATTCATCTTGACCATAACCTGTAGACCATGTCAGGGGAATAATACTCCAATACAGAATACCACAGACCATAGCAAAAGACAGTGACGCAGATGTTCATAACAGATGCTTTGACTCAGTATATAAAGTGATGCTAATTGAAACAATCAAGACTAATATAGTTTTTCTGTTACATATGACCTAAAGCACTTTTTTTTCTATTATTTGAAAATACTGTTTTTTCAAAAACAGTTGAGTGGAATGGAGTGGATTTCCCCTCAAAATGGCAGAATGGTCATGTTCATTGCACCAATAAACCATTTCTAGGGTAAAAGTACTTTAAGGATTACAGCCTTACTTGTTTTCATAGCTTTATAAACAGTATATATACATATCCATATTTATATTTTCTCTCTCTATTTTCCCTTTGTTTCAATCCATTCGATACCTGAGTTGCAGGTTTGGAGGTCCTTCAAGAATGTGTAGTCTTAAGTGATGTCTAGACCCAAGCATCAGTACTGTTTCTTTTTTTTTTTTTCCTTTTCTTTTTTTTTTGGACCCTATCAATAAAAACCACAGATGGTGTGATGGTTTTCTTGGAGTAAGAAGTAGTTCAGGAATTGTTAGCATGACTCCATTCAAGGGTTTCCTCTCTCTTTTTTCCCCTTTGCAGAGGATAGCAATCCTTCGCTCTGAGGGACATAGTGCCAGAGGCTCTTTGTTCATGTTCATTGGGTTGCAGACAGAATTGAGATGATATTTCAAACTGGTGAAGGTAGGTGGCCTTTCATCATCTTAAAGAGGGGAACAGATGCAGACTTGGGGGAGGGGAGAGAGAAATGAAGTGCAATTTTTCAAAAGTTATTGTACCACAGATTTAAAATGATGGTACCGTATATTTCATTCACAATGTTAAAGCTAATAACATAGTACATATGATAGTAATCATATTCATCATACACACATGATGTTCAGAACATAGGATCTCATTTTGACTGGTAAGCAGAAGTTAAAGCTTTTTAAGTTATGCAGAGTCTTTGACGCACCCCGAGAATGAGCTGCAGATAAAACAGCAGGATAATGAAGAACCAGGTGGGCTCACCTGGGCATCCGCTTTAATTGGCTCTTTGCTGTAGGGAGATTTTGACTCTGGAGAGACACCATCTCCTAGGGAGACCAACACCATCCCATAATTATTTACTGGGCGTGGAGTCACAGATGCTGCTGTGTCTAATGGTCTAAGACTGAAAAAAATAAATAAATAAGTCAGCTATTTATACCAAATGTTCCAATAATGAAAAATATGAATAGTTTATATATCATAATTATAATGCTGTATCATTTCATAATTAGTTTATGCATCATAGTAGTGTGAACAAATAAAAAAAATTTTTCTAGGACTGATACTTTTAGTAGATAGTGAATACTGTAAATTCCTAAAGAAGCAGTGGCACGCACAGTGTTTTGCAAAGACGTGAAACTTTATATTAATGAATGAAAATCATATGCAGATTTGCTAATGCCATGTTTCAAAGAGACCTTTTGTATTGACATTGGACTTGGCTCACTCACTTCCCTGCTGTTTATGATAGATGTGCCAATTAACTAGCAGAACAAAGAGACAAAGCTTTTCAGATATGTCGCCTCATTTGTTCTGTCGCCTTTACACGAGTCGCTCATTAAATTCTAATTAAAACAAGTGACAATTAGGCCGCCTGGACATGACAAAGTAGTTAAATGTCACCTCACTGCTATATTATGCTCTGTGTGGAGCTTGGAAAATTGCAAATAACAGACTGAAACATTGACAATGACTGAGCAAGAAACCACAAAGTAAAAATAGATGCAGATGTAAATTTTAAAATATGCATACTAGCTGACATAGAAGGATTTAATAATGACAGGAGATAGATAACAGGTTGGGATTTAGTGTGACTGAACTGCAAATTATTCGTATCAAAATTAACATATGTACACAAGTTTCAGAGTCAGACTGCACGGTGCATTAACAAGTTCTCCTTCAAACTTGTTGACCGCCCCAGGCGTCAGGAAATAAGACATTACTCAAACTGTCATGTCATAATTAAATGTCAAGTCTCCCAGAGGGACCTCCCACATGTGAAATAACACATGACCTAAACTCTAGCATGGATGGCTCTTTCCAAACTCCATTCAATGACTGATAGGCTGAAGGATGTCGCTAATGTTCCACAAAGCACAACAAACCCATGTTAAGGCAAATTCCAAGCTGACTCGGAATCGTTTATGCTTAGTCCTACTGAAATGGGCCAGAGATACAGTCAGGTCCATAAGTATTTGGACAGTGGCACAATTTTCCTAATTTTGCCTCTGTACACCACCACAATGGATTTGAAATAAAGCAATCAATATGGGATTGAAGTGTAGACTTTCAGCTCTAATTCAAGTATTGCATTAATCATAATTTAGGAATTACAGCCATTTTTCACAGGCTCAAAAATAATTGGACAATTGACTGATAAGCATTTTTATGGCCAGATGTGGCCTGTTTCCTCATTATTTCATGACAAATTAAGGAGATAAAAGGTCTGGAGTTGATTCTAAGTGTTGAATTTGAATTTGGTAGCTGTACATGGGGACTCTCACTATGCAGGCCCAAGACTGTGGGGTGTTGATGCAAGTGAAGTAGGCCATCATTAGGCTAAAAAAACAAAACAGACCTATCAGAGAGATAGCAGAAACTTTAGAAGTGGGCAAATCAACAATTTGGCACATTCCTAAAAAGAAGGAATGCACTGGTGATTTCAGAAACACCAAAAGGCCTGGAAGACCATGGAAGACATCTAAAGACCAAGTGGATGATCACAGAATTCTTTCCTTGTTGAAGAAAAACCCTTTCACAACATCTAGCCAAGTCAAGAATACTCTGGAGAAGGTAGGGGTGTCATTGTCAAAGTTCACAATCAAGAGGTGTCTTCATGAATGTAAATGCAGACAGTTTAGCTCATGATGCAAACCACTTGTAACACTCAAGAACAGAAAAGCCAGATTAGACTTTACTAAAAAAAATCTTTAAAAAAGGCCAGTTTTGACCAGTTCTTATGCAATTAACTGATCTCCATTAACCTGTACCAGATTGATGGAAAAAGAAGAATATGGAGAAGGAAAGGCAGGGCTCATGATCCAAAGCATACCACATCATCTGTCAAACATGTGGAGGTAGTGTTATAGCATGAGCATGTATGCCAATGGAACTGGCTCACTGGTGTTTATTGATGTGACTGCTGAAAAAAATAGCAGGATGGATTCTGAAGTGTATGACACAAACACACAAAACGTACCGCAAAAGTAAACAAAGAGCTTGGAAAGTGAATTCGTAAATGGACGAGTCAGTCACCTGACCTCAACCCAATAGCAACTGAAGGTGGCTGCCGTAAAGTCCTGGCAAAGCATCTCAAGGGAAGAAACTCAGCATTTGATGATGTCCATTGGTTCCAGACTTCAGGCAGTCAAAGTATTTGCATCCAATTATTAAAAATAATCTTAATATTTATGATTATGGTAATTTGTCTTATTACCATTTGAGCCTGTGAAAATGGAAGGACTCCAAAAAGGCTGTAATTCCTAAACAGTTAATGCAATATTTTTGTTAAACATCCTGAATTAAAGCTGAAAGTCTGCACTTCAGTCACACCTTGCTTGCACATTGCTTCATTTCAAATCCACTGTGGTGGCATACAGAGGCAAAATTACGAAAATTGTGTCACTGTTCAACTACTTATGGACCTGACTGTAATTTTAGCAGAAGGGATGCTAATTCTTGTATCCAGGCAACCAGCCAGGAATCTCATGCAAGAAAAACATGATTACAGAAGCCCAGAAAGAAAAGAAGTTGAATCTTTTATAAGGGGAAACCTAGAGAGCATGGGAACAATGCAATATATTTGCAAATTGAAATATATGCATGTGTTCATAGTTTGTAAAACACATTCAGAAAATAACACTCTACTAAAATGTCTAAGCAGTCATGTGAATGTATATTGTATTCAAGGATTAAATTTAAGAAAGTGGGCACAAGGGAGTGGAGCTCCTGCACCATTTGCTTCATGTAAAGAGCAAGCTGAGCTGAACTCTGCTATTATATTTGGATGGAATATTGAATAATCATAAAGGTGCTGTAATAATGTATCACACTATTATTAGCGAAATGATTTCATTTGTTCAGATGTGTTTATTATGCAAGTTTTAATCCTTAAACTGTATCATGTGTTTTTGTTAGACAATAGTGATATGATTTTGATGCTAAAATAAAAGCCCTAAGGTCAGGACACCCAATTCTACTAAACTAAATTAAAATCCCAGGACAGAGTCAAATAAGAAACGAAGCGGAGTTACTGTTACCTCTACAAAGTTGATTACTTTCTTATAACAACACATCAAGTATTGTTTTATTCCTCTTCCCACAGCAATTTACCAGCAATTGGTAAGTAAGGTAACAAACACAAGATACAATTTTACACAATCAGAATATACACTGATTGATTTGAATTACAGCTGACACTACTGTCAGAGCTCCTCTTATGGAAAATAAATCAACACTTTCTGACCAATCAAATTTAAAATATTTATATTAAATGGTACTCTTCACACATTATTGGCAGTGTTAGGGCTTTCATGCCAACTAAATTAACCCTGATTGTATGGTCTAATGATCATAAGAAGATTAATAGTTGAATGTGTCCATGACCTTCAGTGAGGAAATTGTCCTTGAGGGACTGACATTCATGAACTTCTCGCACTCCTCCTTCTCAGGATGCATGAACGGTTCGAATGCTTTGAATGACTAGAAACATCAGTCACTGACACCACTTAACATGCATGGTGATGTCATGAGCTGAATAAAATAGTTTGATGCATTTTGGATGATGTGTCTGCAGTTGAGTGAGGAATGCAGTATGACATATGATGTTTGATGATTGACGGAAGTATAAATCATATTTGAAAGAAATGAATGCAGTTTGGCTTGCAGATAGTTACAGAACACAATTAATTATTAGGATTTGGATAAGAGCTGATATGTTGTCTGTGCTCAACAAACAATTTAAATGATATTAATTCAATGATATTAAATTTATCCTACTAAGTGTTTGAGAAAATGCTTGCCACCTGCCCCGCTCCTCATCAGACATCCGAAATCTTCAGCCAACTGGGAAAATTCATGTTCTGCACTTTGTAGAGAACAAACTGAAATGAATCAACACTTCACAACACCACACCAGCTCTCATGTAGGAAGGATTATGCACTCGGTTAATGTAAGTAGCAACATGTCAGCTTTCTTTGCGATGTATCACAGTACTGATCTGTGGAAATAAAATATGCGTTTATCTACGTGAGAGTTAAATGGCGATCAGCACTTAATCATTGCTATGATTAATGCCTTTTGTGTGTGTGTAAGTGAACTTTGGTGCATGTGCTTTACCATGGAAGGGTGCTGACTAGGAGTGGACTTCAGTATGTGTAGCTTGAAGTAGAAGGATGCTGAGTGAGGGGTTGTGAGCTTGTGTAACTGTCTCTTGGTGGGGAGAGATGGGTGGAGGTATACTCTGTGTGTATGCCCATCTCTCTGGCTGTAAACTTCAATAAAGCTTGAATTATTTGGCATAATCTGGTCTCCTGAATATTGATTTATTACATTTCTTCTACAATTACTATACAGTTTACTATACTAAATTTTTAGCACTATTTTTATTCTACTAGTGTAAAATGACTACTGCAGAGATAGACTGAACAGAATTAAAAAATGAACAGAAGTTCCCGATTAAAATCATGTTCTCAGGGAGTTTTCCCTTGCTTCTTTTTCCTCTGTCTCTGGCTTGCTCACTAGGAATAAATTTAAAATTTGTATGCTGATTTCTGTAAAGTCTCTTTGTGACAATTTCTGTTGTAAACAGTACTATATAAATAAAAGTGAATTGAACTGAATTACATTCTGCAGAAAGAACTTAAATATTGTTTTTGCTGTATAGCTTCAGAAATATTCTTGGGTTTGCAGGACAATGGTGTTGGTATGCATTTGACAGCAAGTGTTTACTCAGACTTTAAAACATATTGTTTCAATTTGTCTTCTGTTTCAACATAGAAATTAACACATGATGGATGATGGAAAATAAATGTTTTGCAGCTTTTGGGAAAAAAAGATCCATGTTATTGAAGAAGAGGATTGGAAGAAGATTTGCCTGCATGGCCTGGCTCAGCAGAGTGTGCTTGGCATCAGCTGAGTTGTTACAAAATCCAGCCGTTTACATGGAAAACAGGATGTTGCTCCATCAGTTAAAACAATTTACTGGAAAACTTTGGCGCACTAACTTGCAGATTGTGAATCATAGTGAAAATCGGGGGAGCAGGTACCTCTGAGTTTGTCATCTGGCTTAATGGAAAACTGTCAATGATTGAAAAATTGTCTTTCTCCAACAGAGTATAAGGCTCCGGTATTCTGAATAAAACACAAAAAACATTGTTTTAACAGAATTTTCTTTCGGTGACATGCTTGCGTGATGCATTAAGGGTACATAAACTGGTTCTTAGATTTCTTTGGACTGGTGCTTTGGATTACACAATCATGCAGATTTTGTTCACTCTCTCACAAATGAAGCTAATACCACTTCCTGTTAATTTTCACGTGTTTCTTCAAGAGAATAATTAGGTGCTTGAACAGTGGTAGGTCACCACTACTATGTTTGTTGTAATTCCCAGTGTATTTGTATTTTGGTTGTTAATTTTCTCCAGCATACTGGTAACCAGGCTGGACACAAGAACTAGATATCAGTTCAGACTTCAATTGAGAGTGTATTGACCTGTGGTTTATGAGTCAGAGATGTTGATGGCTCTTTCACTGGTTTCTCAATGTTGTCATCACTGTCTGTTGGCTATTGCAGAGGTCAAACTGCCTCCAAATCTGAGGTTTTGCTTTGCTTCAGGTCCTGCTTAGATGTTGTCCAGCACTTGAAAGCATTGAGCAAAGTTTGGCCTGCATTCATAAAGTTCTGACATCAATAAAGAGATAAAGGCATGATCAGGATGCAGGGCTGGACTAGAGGTTTGTGATGAGTAAAATAAAATATACAAGGTACCAAGTAAACAAGTAGACTTTTGGGGTTATTATAGGAAGAGGGCAGGACTGAAAAAAGAAAAAATAAACATAATTGAAAGTGAGGCTGTTGGGTGAAAATCTTACTCCATTAAAAATGGAAGTAGCGAGTCTAAAATAATTGAGTGAAAGTTAAAACGAGGTGACACAATATGTATTTAAGTATTTGAGAGTAAAAAGTAAATTATTTTAACAGAATTGTAAAAACCTTTTTTTTTTGTCTAACGTTTCAAAGGTTAGGAGAGTAGATAGCATTTGTGCAACTTGATTGGTACGAGATTGGTACGAAAGCCAATGAAACCCAGCAAGATCACCATCATGTCTTTTTCACTAATTTGTGCAAAAATTCTTGGTTTTTACAATTTAAATGATAAAGGAAGGTGCTACCGGTGCCTTAGCGCCCACACAAACAGACTGAGAAATAGCTTCTTCCCAGTGGCTGTTTCCACACTGAACATGACTTCACCACTGTACACTGATTGTACATACATATATATATATATATATCATATTTATCCTTATTTATAATACCCACTGCACCTTTTGTACATAAGTCATCAATTTCCTTGTACATATCACCCTCATAGCTGTATATCCTTATTTGTAATTTATTGTAAATATGCCACTTATGCAC
>CM074949.1:3798284-3821671 GCA_037577455.1 Pangasius macronema
ATATTTTCTTTGTTTTTTATATATATTATAATATATATATATATATATATATATATATATATATATATATATATATATATATATATACACACATTGGAGTCTGCATTGGATTTTTTTTTTTTTATTGTTGGAAATACGGTTTTTAGAATTTTGAAATTGTTGTATTAAATTGGAAAAGAATGCAGAATAAAAGCATTTTCACTAGTGGTATATAATGTAAATTAATTTCAAGAGTATAACCAGCACGAGCGCACTGGTACTGAGAAATATATTAAACATCACTCTTTGTAGCAGCACTTCAGCCCAATGCAGGCCATAGGAAAACTGTGAATCACTGGTGGCACATTCTCTGTTAAGTGCTGGTTATTGTCTCCATTCTGCAAAATCTATCATCTCAATTGTCCAGTTAGCAGACTGCTTTTTGGTAAGAACTTCCCCGCAATAAAGAGGTTATGCAATAAATTTCCCAGTACCATGTATGTCATCATTTACCACCAGTCCACCCCTCAAATTGTTTAGCAGAAAAAATTGAATGCCAGATCTAGCAGTCGCCTACTCACCTGGTCCTAACAGCTTTGGCTAATGGAGCCTAGAGCAAGCGATTTGGCATTGATGGACAATCTAGCCAAGGGCCTCAATACTAAACCTATACCAGCACTAAGCTTCATCATTTTCTTCCGTCTACATCCAGTGAATCGATCCATCACTCCCCCACACCACAGTTTGTACGTTCAAGAGAATTAAACTCACTTTCTCCCATCCAGAAACCCACGCAGTCTTCAGGCAAGCAAAATGGGGGCTGCTTTGGCTGGTCCAGAATTGCATTTCTAGTTTGTAAGTCATTTGATCTCAGAATTTAATATACTTCAGTAAACAGGTCTGACATAACCAAAATACTATTTGTCTACTGCATAATGTTGTTTTGTTGTGTATATTTTTAACTTTTGTATATTGATTCTACATGAAAAAAGGTAACATATTAACTTGACTGATTTCCAAGGCGGAGTGGTAAGGGATGTTCAAATGTTTGTTTCACTAACCAACATGATTGCAACATAAATAAATCAATCTATTTCTCTGACCTTCATGGGGACATGAGTCACTGCATTAGTTAAGGAAAAAAAAAAACTACAAAGGTTGCAAGCGTTCAAATAAACAAACCTAATGGCATGGTTTGGCCTACATCAGCTGTAAAGAAATGGTGTCAAAGCCACCATGTGGAACTCATTATATGTCTCAGAGAGGAAATTCAGGGTGTGTGTGTGTGTGTGTGTGTGTGTGTGTGTGTGTGTGTGTGTGTGTGTGTGTGTGTGTGTGTGTGTGACGAGTGTGTAGCGGGACTTCACTCAGGAAGCAGTATGGGTGTAATACCCCCACATGCTAACGATTACCCAAGGCTTTATCAGAACGCCTCCAAATCGCAGCCAAAAATCCAAGCGATCAGCTAAGATTTATTTACACATATTGGCCCATTTATATCTTTGGAGACTTTTGAAAAGCGCACAGGAAGCCGATTCTGCTTTCTCCATTTACACAGAGTTTGCCTGGCTAAAATCTGAGACCTGCATTCAAATCTAAGCTACATTAACTGGAAAAATAAGAGGAGGTAGCTTTAAGTAACGTAAGTGAAGCTGTTGCTGTAAAAATCATTACATGACCTCTGTAACAGGTATTACACAAGACATTACACTCAGTGGAGGTTCCAAATTTGCCAGATATTTTTATTACCAGATATCAAACAAAATTCTCATGTGGCAAATTTTCGATTTTGAGTAGAAGCATATAAAAAATATTCAAGCCCTTAATTAACTCTCAGGAGTCTTCAGTGGACCCAGTCTTGTGTTTTCCATAATTTCAGTGTAGTTGCTGAAAAGTCACAGTGGTTACTAGATATTCCTCGAATCAAATTGTTTAGAATATGCTCGTTCTAATATGTTATCACTTCTGTAGTAATGGAGAGTTCACTGGAACTTGTTTGACAGATAATGCATGTAATCTAAGATTTATACAGATCCAAAAAATGTTCTTTAACAAAAAAAAATTATTATTATTATTATTATGGTGCACTTTTCTGTGAAGAGACATTTATTTAACCTTAATGGAAGGAGGGTCAGGTGTTAGAACTTTGTAAAAAATAGGTTTTCCACCACTGGAAAGTCTTCAGGACAGAGAACTTTGCTCTTTCTGGTTTCTCAGTAACATGACAAGCTGCATTTTTGTCATATGAACTTCACACAAACAGAAAAAAAAAGGCCAGTGAGGAAGCAACTGTTTATGGTTACTATAACATAAGTGACAACATGAACAGACTTGTTCTCCTCAACACTACATGTAACTGTAAATGGATGAAAAAGTATGATGTGCAGTTCTTTAACAATTTTTTTATAAAAAAAAAAAACTGTAATTCTTAGTAAATTGCTGGGGTAAGATTAAAGAAGACATCTTCCAGGCCTACAAGTTATTTTGACTGTTTATCAGCAGGAAGCCAAGTGCTAGCTTAGGTGCAGTAATAGCTAGCCTCAGATTGTGAAGTTACAGATGCATCTAGTGATTGCCATATCAGAGGGGAGAAAAAGTTCAAGCTGCACCACCGCTTACACTACAAACATATTAAAAAAACAAAGAGTACTGGAGAGATCTGAGAAATTCAAAGGGATTGAAAAAAAGTAGACTGAGCTTGCTTTGCTTCTGCTTGACAGGTAATTATTTTGCTGAATGGTTTTTGTATAATCCTCATCATCATCATCATCATCATCAGCTTAATTTATATAGTGCTTCAGCACTGAACAGAGCACTGAACAAAGAAAGCAAAAAACACATAACATGGGTAGGAGGGACACTTCCTCTGAACTCTCAGTGTTTTTGTTATAAATAAGCTATTTTTCAAACCATCATTGTATTAATAATGAGTTATGTTAACATGTGAAGACTTTAAAGTTTCCATAAATGTTTTTGTTACGTTTGTATAATAACATTGCATTATTTAGTAATCCATGAAAGAAGAAATTTTAAAAATTATATGCACCCCATGTGACCTCTAAGGGTTAATGTGGCATTATGGGTGCAGACCTGATCCTAACAACAGATGCATACCGAGCTAATTCATTGGCTAAGGAGCTAGCACTCTAGGCTGTTGATTAGAAGGTTGAGATAACAACACTTTTGAGGAAGACCCTTAACCCTCAGCTGCTCAGGTCAATTGTAAGTTGCTTTGGATAAAAGCACATGTCTACAAATTTAATCGGTACTGTATATGTATGTACTGCTAACTTTCTTGATATCTACTGCTTACTGTATGTCAAACAAAAGCCTGCATTCACTCTGGTACTTGATACTACACACAATATTGTGAACATTTATGACTTTGGAGTGAGGGGCATTGGAGAGAGGTTTAAATGGAAAGAAGAGGTTTGGATGGAATGAGGGGATGGAATCCTTCAGTGGCTAAATCTGTTACAAATTAGCAAATAATGCAACATCACTTACATCTGCTTTAATAACCACAACAATCTTGGATTTCTTTAAAGTTGTTTGACCAGGAGTAGATAAAAACAACAGATTATAAGAAGTATATTGATATGTCTGTTAGACAAGCATTTTGAGCTTTAGACATTTCTAACACATATCCAACATGTACTCTGATAAAATGCCAAAACATAAATCTAAATTCTATGAAATTGTAATTTGATATAGTATTTTGAAGCTTTGGATAGTCATGAAGTAGCCAGGACTGTGGTCTTACAGCTCTAAGACTGTTGTCTTAGAGCACAGACATGTTTCCTCCTCCTTCCCAAAAACATGCTGGTAGGAGGTTTGGCTAAGATAAATTGCCCTGAGGTGTGAATGAATGTGTGAATGAATGAATCAGCTGTCACCCAGAAGAGGATGGGTTCCCTTTTGAGTCTGGTTCCTCTCAAGGTTTCATCCTCATATCGTCTCAGAAAGTTTTCTTTGCCACTGTCGCCTCTGACTTGATCATTAGGAATAAATTTATAAATTTTGATTTTATTTCCAAAATTTATATATTTCTGTAAAGCTGCTTTGTATTACAATGTATTACATTGTTAAAAGCACTATACCAATAAAATTGAATTGTTATGGACTGGAATCCAGAGTTCCCAGTGTTCCCAGGATAGGCTCAGAATCCAGCATGACCTTGACCAGGAAAAGGCAGTTACTGAAGATGACTGAATGAAGTTTAGTTCTAGACATTTGCTTGGTGTTTGTACATCACTGATTAAATATATGCAATAAACAGTATACTACATGCCTGAAATTCACTTTCTCACTTTTAATAGGCACATCTCCATGCAAGAACCTTACCTCAGTGTGTAAACCAAAGCTCAGTAGTGTAAGCAAATGATCTTACACTGTAAGGCTTACCAACTAACCATATCATTAAGGCTCTGTGTAAGAAATAAATGTAAGACTTTCCAACTGGAGTAACAATGTACTATATCTGGACACAAATCTATAGCAAACCCATGTTTCTATAGATTTTAATAAGAGAATAGCAGGCATGATTTTTTTTCACCACTAAGGGTCAGCTGTATATATATATATATATATATATATATATAATATTATTCTTCCTGACTGTGAAGCTGTGTGTGTGTGTGTGTGGGTGTGTGATGATAAGCACTTCAAGTCATGCCAAAAGTGACAATTTCCCTTGCAGACATTCTCATTAGCATTTCCAATCTCCAACACAGCAGATTTCCATACATCTGCCACTCAGGAAGTGGAACAGGCCACATTATCAGCCAGTCAGGTGCAAAGATTACTCCATTTCCATTCTGTCTTCCGCCAGTTGCCATGGCAGATTGATCCCCTGTCAATGAGCACTTTAATGATGGGCTCATAGAGTGGCTGAAACCTTGTTAGCCCAAAGCCAAGGCAAAAAAACATCAGTCTACATTAGCATGTGACTGTGCTATCACAGCCTTAATGGCTGAAGAAACAAGCTGGATCATGTTTGCAAACCTTTTTGGCTAATTAAATAAGAATAAATACCAAGAAAAATTCAGACCCAGCTCAAAAGAGCTTCCTAGCATAGTGTTTTCAGGAAATCTTCAGGAAAAAACAGGAGAATTAATATAGTGCAGTATAACACCACAAGCTGTAAACCGCTCCTACATGCTAATGTTAGCACAACCCCACTCTAATGGCGCCAACGTCATATATTCTTCCATTAATCCTGATCATATTTGAAAGGTTCTCCTTGGCAAAGGCCATGTTTGTGTGGCCCATGGGGTGAAGTCACTGTTATTCCAAAATCAACTGGAGAGCACTCTGAGGCCTTCAGCTTGGGCCTAATAGGATGGCGCAGTCACATGCAATAACACTCCAGTGAAACCCGTTTATAATGAGCGCCCTTCCCAGTGACGGAGCTGTCTCTGCAGACCCATAAATGTCTGGAGGAGGGTGTGGGCCAAGTCTCTCTATAAGCTCCAGATTACTTGGGCTAGGAGTCCAATTTCATGTGAACTACAATCAAACAGATTTTTCTCCTGGCTCTTTGAGAAACCACAGAGTGATGGATATCTCTAGACTGCCAGTGAAGTTCCAGATCCAGGGAATGATGTGTTCGAACTTCAAATGTATTTTAAAGAGAAAATATTTCCTGACTGTATGGGAGTATGACTGTTTTTTTTATTATTATTATTTGTTTCAGATCAAGTTCATCTTCCACTGACAGTGCAGAAATGTGATTTCTGTCACACTTGTCTGAAGACACTTTTAGACGATCATGTATATGACTACAGTTTTCACTAGGATGCTGATTAATACTGATCATCCTTGCAGAAGTTACATCATATTCTAGTCTGATCCTGAATCATAACGTTGCGTGACTTTATGCCTGCTGCTGTTATGGCAGATGCCAAACTCTGAACATTACCATGGGTGCTGTTTGTCATTTTTCATTTTAGTGGTGTTTTGGCTCTAGGTTAGCATTTTGCTGCATTTCGGTTTTACAACATCTTCGTACAATTAACCAGGGAAGGTAGATAAACTGTACACCACAATGTTTCTGTAGTAACAGCTAATTCACAGGGACTTGTATGGCAAATACTTTTCATAATATAAGAGTAATAATAAACAGATTTTTTAAAAATCTTATTTAACAAATTAACGTCTAATGGGTGATATAGTAAAGCTGCCTGTAAGAAGACGTTTATTTGTGGAAGGAGTCTCCAGTATCGGCACTTTGTGACAGTCAGAGGCAAAGCTGTTTCTTTAAGTTTTCCACCACAGGAGAGTCTTCAGGATAGAGGGATTTTTGCTTTCTGGTTTCTTGGTAGCATGAAAAGCTACATTATGGCCGAAAGTTTGTGGACACCTGACCATCACACTCATATGTGTTCCTTCACCAAACTGTTTCCACAAAGTCTGAAGAACGCAATTGTCTAGAATGTCTTTGTATACTGTAGCATTACAGTTTGCCTTCACTAGAAACTTGTTCCAGCATCACAATGCCCCTGTGCACAAAGTGAGCTCCATGAAGACATGTTGTGTGAAGATTGGAGTGGAAGAACTCGAGTGTCCTGCACAGAGCCCTGACCTCAACCCCAATGAACACCTTTGGGATGAACTGGAACACAGACTGAACCCCAGACCTCCTCACCAACATCAGTGCCTGATCTCACTAATGCTTAAATGATCACAAATCCCCACAGCAACGCTCCAACATCTAGTGTACTGGCAAATTGCTGTGGTATTAAAGGAATAAAAAAAAAATTGGGACATGTTGGGGTGGAAACAATCCCACCACCCTGTCCTTGATTATTTTCCTATAACAACAAGCCTTTTCATGTATTTTTTCATGTGTAGTCTATGACTGCTAAAATATAATGTATTTGTGCTTGCAGATAAAAAAAAAAAGTGGTATATGCTGTATAATGTATTATATGTTGCATAATGTAGCATGCTGGGGAGTTTTTTGGGAGTATTATTTTTTTTTACTTGGTTTTGCATTCATACTTGACGTTTGTGTGTAGGTTGAGACTGGGAGAAAATGAAGTGTATATAGGAGACTGTATGAGGCAGTAGACAGGTTATATTGCATGAGTGACATCTCGTGTGAAACTTTAATGGCAGGCAGCTGACCCCTCAAGCTGTCTTAAAGCTAATCTGCAGTTTCATAATGCACCCATTTTCACTGCACCTCCCTTCTGTGACAACTTCACCTCTGAATAATTCAGAAGAGGTCCATCCAGGCCATTCTCCAGACTCGGGCTGCGTGATGAAGACGGCTGACTTGCCTGACTGAGCTGCATCATGAAGTACATTTTAATGAGAGAACATGACTTTTTATAGCAGAATCCTTCCCGGTGTTGTGGAAGAACTCTGAGATCAGTGCACTGCATGGAAACAAGCTTTGTCTTTAGATCATAATCTCTGTGGATTATATTGTGCTTTATGAATATGAATGCAATATTAAACAGATCATCAGTAAAACAATTAGGTGTGAAAAAAAATGGTGCCCATTTTCCTCTCTAGCATACTCTCTCCATCCTGAAGATGCCACGCTCTTGACCTTGTGTAGCTTGTCTCTATGGCAACCTTGACTTTAAAACATTTTTATGAGATTTACTGACTCACATGCGAAGAAAAATTAAAGCGGTGCCTCTCTTAGGGCCAAAAACTGAACCTCAAACTGCCATACCTTACAGCAAAAATCATTCTTAATAAACTATGGCTAATACTGGGAAATGTGCATAAAATGTTTAACCATTTAGTGACAAACAGAATATTCCACTTAAAAGCAGAAAAATACAGTTGGGGATTAAAAGAGGATTAATCACTGTGATTTTCGGCTAGTTCCCTAAAGTAATTTCTTTCTGGTTTTACAAAGACCTAATAAATAACACAGAAATAGACACAATCAGGGCATTATCAAAAAGATGGCATTATCAAAGTACAGGACTTAACCTTTTAGCTAATAATGAGTCAGGAGGCTAAAGTGCAGGTAACATCTGACCCAAATGTGCCTGCTCAAAAGCATGTCCTAGTTTAATGTTTTATTTTGTGACTGGCTCACAAAATCATTTTCAATACATGGTATGATAATATGTAACGCAAGTATCTGTATCTGTTAGTGATCCAAATACCTGTATCTGTATTAGAATTTAAACAGGAAGTCAATCAGCCCTTCCTTCTATGCTTCATTCCTTCCATCCATCCATCCATCTATCAGTCCATCCAAATAAACCCAGGGATAGAAATGCCAGCAGTGTCAATGGTCTGTGCATTCTCACTATAACAGTTTCTCATCCTCAGCTACTCCACTGCCAATAAGTCTTGTCTTTCTTGCTACTAATTTGTATGCCAGAAATATAATTCAAAATATAATTCAAACATAAAGGAAGCTTTTGAAGTGCTGTGACCTTGAACATGTTTGGGTCATTTCCAAAACTGAATCAGGTCATCTCCTGGTTACAGTGATAATTCCATATAAATTGTACAAACATTAAGACACTTGTTTTTGAGATATTGTGCTTACGGGAATCTCGGGTGGACACACAGACAGATGGAAAACCCATAAACATAATGCCACCGCTTGGTGGCAGAGGCATATCAGACCACTTGTTTAAGCATTAAAGCAAAAAAAAAAAAAAAAACCCTGCTTGTGTAACTAGGTGTGAATAGAGTGCCTCCTATTTGTTTCTGTATTTCTTTGTTTAAAACATATCTGTTCAAGCCAAATAATGTATTCATATTTGGCTACATTCCTCATATGAACGTATACTGCTGAGAAAACATTTATTAGTGATGATACCTGAGAGCTTTTCTACTTGCTAATACTGACAGATCCCTGGTCCTATGCAAGCAACCTCATCTTTTCATCTATTTATGTTGTCAATGTTTGAAAGGTTTAAGGTGTAACAGGAAAATGTTNAGCATAAGCTAAGACAATGTGCAAATATATTGCGGATATACTAATATTTAATCATACCCAGTCCTCATGTACTGCACATTTTGGTTCACTTGTCATTTTTTTGTGACGCAAAGACCTATAGGATGTCCCTTAACTCATTTTCAGTCTTTATGTCTAGCATCAATCATCTGCTTTGTCTGGTAAATAGCATACTGGCCATACCGACGAATTTCCACCTCATTTCCAGTACAAACCATAACAGTGGATGAGGTCAAATCTTGTCTAATCTGTTTTTCAGAAATGGTCAGAGGATTAACATTACATTAATTATTTACAACCTCAGGCTGTTAATCTTATTTAAACGACTGTGAGTGGGTTGAATGTTTAATGGTATGAATTTGATTCTCTTTTCAATTGCTTTATTTTTTAGTAATTAGAACAGGAATTTTTGTATTATGTTTAGTTATTTGCATGCAAAGTGGGAATGGTCATGTTTCTATTCACATGTTTAAAGGCTTTTTGTATGTATTATACAACATTAAATCTATCTGTGTGACTGCTTTTGTTTGTTGATGGTGAACGCATATGCACGTGCTGATTCTTCAGGGCATTGAGAGTGTTATACAGCTAATCATCATTTAAGCCTTTTCATTCAAGTCTTCGTTTAAAGCTGAGCACTGCCATCTAGTGCTAACTAATCCTAGCCAAGAATTTAAATCACAGCCATGATCACAGTGAACCTTGACCTTTCTGAGATTGCTTCAGTCATGAAAAAAAGACACACCATCCCTTAACATACATAAGCAGCTTTAACAGATACACTGCAGCCTCATCTTGAATAGAATGAGATTTATTTCATGACTTAAAAGGATATCAAGATTGGTTAATGGCAAGCAGAGAAAAAAAAATACCCATAATTTATGGTGTGAATCAGAAATATTGAAATAAAAATTAGGTAATCAGTACTTTTTCTGTGACAATCCTTGTGCATAAAACCCAATTTAGCCAACGTTCAATAATTAGTCATCTGTTTCGCATAGCCTAAGCCATCTCTGAGTATAATATTGAGTGGAGTTACATTATTATTTGTTCAAGCTAACTGTGTTTCCCATTTCATTTTTTTGAAGGAAAGCCAAATCATAAGCCAGTCTTTAATAATGATATACCTGATAATATCACATTTTCCTGAGCTGTGTATAGGAAAAGAACAATTTGGCATAACATTGCTATAGGAATGAGTGTGCTTATCACTCAGCAGTTAGGAGTTGTGTGCAGTATCTGCAGATAATTTGCTTATTGGGCTTCCACTTCAGCGCAGTCCTCACTGAAGAAAGCTCTCAGTTTCTTTCCGCTCGAGATATATTTAATGCTCTCTACCTCTCCGCCATAGTTGCTGGGCTTCTGGAAATGGATCTCCAGATGGTCCTGCATATCTTCTTCATCACTTACATCCTGAATGCCTCTAAGCAGTATGGTACGCTGTGGCACCCCTGAGAACGTCTAGAATGGACCACATATCAGCCAGTAAATAACAGACAGAGCACAGAGATTGGTTATTGAAAACAGCTTGGCATGGCTGTACAACTGTTAAAGCATCGTTACACAATCTTGCTTCTGGAGACGGCAGAAGAAACCAATTTCAACCTCATGAAAGGCTTCTTAATCAGAGACGGGTGTGCCGCTAAGGTAGAAAGTGCCAAAATATGTTGTGCACTCAAATAGATACATCAGTATCATTGTGCCGGATATAAACCGAAGTAAGTTCAGTGGATCGTGGCAGATGTACCCCTAAAACACATTTCAGTCAACATCACCAAATCACCTGAAACTTCTTCAGCTGGTAGTCATAAAGTGGCGCCACGCTGACTTCCATCTCGTTAATGGTATCTATGTAGAAATTTCCCCTATGGGTCAAATTCTCTGCAACTGCACATGGAACAAAAAAAGATGCACATCATTCACACTGTAGGTGTGTATCTTTATGAGAGAAGAAAGAATAGAGCAAAATGTTGATTAGCAATGAACTATAATTTTCTTTTTTTTTTGCTTGTAAGATATTCTCCCAACCAACTAAGAGATGTGATTGCATATTGTATATGTATGTCTAATGTAAAGGTATAACTCGTGCAACTATTTTATTGTGTTCCACAGAATTCCAGTCCTGATGCACATTTCTGATCTCGACCAGTCAAGATTTCTGAAAGATTTATTTCTAAAAATAAATAAATAAATAAATAAATAAATAAATAGTACACCTCCGATTTGTATCTGTATCTGTTTAGAACGCATCTGTTCATTCTGAATAATGTTTGTATCTAGTTACATCCCGTGTCTAATGTACATTGTGGATGTTAGATGTTAATACATCTAGATCAGCATTCAGGCCTTTTATACAGTCACTTATAGCTGACCACTGCCATCTAGTGCTGACAAATCACAATGGATATTATAAAGAACAGCTATGGCTGTTGTAGTGGTAGATCCAATATTCCTTCTCCTAATAATAAAGTATAAACTCTGTGTAGTTTTGTATGTAAGCAGCTTTAATAATCTGAAATTTAAAAAAAAATCATATTCCTCATAAGGCTTAAAGGGTATCAGGAAGAAAAGGAAAAATATATTTTTCTTGGATTATACAGTTCACAGAATAATAATGGTCAGCTAATTCATTGCAAGATGAGGAAGAAACCTTGGGAGGAAATTCAAAAAGGAACCCATCCTCTTCTGGGTGTCACTGGATAGTGGGATCATAAATCACTCAGTATACACTTGTAGAAGTGTCATGTGTAACACATACAGACCTCCAGTATTGAGGAAGGTAACGCGGCCTGCTCCAGTCTTCACGTCATATTCCATTCTCTCCACCTCGCCTCCACCACGGCTTGGTTTCGAGAAGCCCAGCTCCAATCGGTCTCTCATTTGTTCCTCAGGCAGACAAGCAACAGCATCTGAGAACTCAATGGTCCTCTTGGACACCCTAATATGCACCTGTAGAGAAGAAGTAGTGATCAGACACAACCCTGGTTTCTTTTTCACAGTGAGTATTTTGAAATGAAAGGTGCAAAGATGCGACCTCGCTATACCTCAAATTTCGCAGAGGGCTCAAGAGTTAAGGTGCCTGGCTTTACTTCACTCCTGGTTTTGTCGCATGCCACGGTGCACTTCGGCAGCCTGAGGATCTGATCCGCCACTTAAAGACGGGATGAGTGAAAATGTCAGGTTATACGAGTTGATATACATTCGTTTGAGGTATTCTAACCACTGCCAGGGTCTACCAGGGGATTTTCTGGTTCCTATAACAGAGGAGCTGTCTGGAAAATAACTGCGATTGCATGTTGTTTTGAAATGGAGATGTTGTAAAAACACAACGTGTGGAATGTTTCAGGCAAAAGTCTTTTATCAGATGGGTGTGTGTGCACTGGATATTAAAATTTCACACCACATTCAGTCTATGGTAATATTATTCATGAGCACAGCAACAGCTGACAATTACATAATTCATATTGTCTATTGCAGTAAAGCATCTAAAAATCTGTTCTACTATGTTCTATGTTTCTATAAAGATGATGCTATTTCAGACTTTACCTTTCTCTTCCTCAAATGTGATGAGAGCTTCCCCACCTTTCAACAGAAAGGAGGGTCTTTGGATGATGGTGAACACTGCCCTGATATCCTGATCAGCATGCTCTTGCTCATCGCTCTCATCTTCCTCATTTAGTTCGATGTGAGTAAATTTCATTCTTTTCTCTGGGATCTGAGCTTTGATCTGAGAAAATACATTTACCCCATTGATCATAATACTCAGTTTTGGTTTTTGTTTGTAACACGTTTGTTTATGAAGACAGAACTTACGGTTTGGCCGTAATTACAGAACAAATTCGAACCAGTTCTCTACTGCCCTCTTGTGTTGTTCTAGTTTATTACAACACAACCAACTAAAATCCCCAGCACAGATCCACAACCAGTCAGTACCTTAAATCTCTGTTGCAAATTGTCCATTTCTGCCTTCTTAGATTTTAGCTTCTCCTTATAATGCTGTAGTCTTTTCTGCAGATCCTGCTTAGCTTTTGTAATATTATTCATTTCCACCTAAAAGAGAATCAATTGTCTTAAATTACCAAGGAAGGGAGGCAACAGCAATAGACGTATAGTTGTAAATGAAATATGAGTTTAGTCATGCAGTCTAAATTTGTATATGCTTGAAATTAATAAAGATCAAATTTCATCATGATTGTGACTGTATTTACACTTCCATTCCACAGACAGTGTTAATATATTTTTTTATATATATTTTTGTGTATATTACTAAGCTTTTATATAATAATAATAAATGTTTGTGTCAAACCTTTTATAAAAATGAACCACTAAAATGCCTAAATTAAAAGGTGCTTCGTAACAACATAAATGAACCCAAAATTTTAACCATGAAGTAAAATACCATGTAAACAAATCATAGACGTAAAGGAAAGAACATGTAGTATTAAGGTATCCAGCATACCTGTATATCCTTCATTGTTTTGTTGAACCTGGCTGTAAGTTCTTCTTCAGCGTTCAGCATATTTGTGGTCTCCTGCTGGGCTTTTTTCTTTGCCTCATCCGTGTCCACTTTCTCCAGAAGCAACCTGGATTTTTCTTTATCGGCAGCCTCTACTAAATTCTAGTAAAGAGTGAATAATAATAAGCAGGCTTGTTTTAAGACACTACAGGTAGAAATTACTTGTACAAAGGACATGACACTGTACTTGTATAGGACATGACAGGTACAAATACATGTCATGTCCTACAACCCTAAAAAACTTGTTTCCTAATTACATATTTCAGTTTATATGCCATTATCAGATACATGTCAATTTCCTTTACAAATCTTATGAACCACATCTAATAGTGTGGATATAAATTAAATCATTTATATTTTTAAACTTGTTTTTATTCAGTTTTCTCTGTTCAGTGAGTATTCAGTATTCATGAAAGTTTACATGTGCCTTCCTATCCCTATTTAGACACTTATAATAGAGGAATTTCTGAAAATGTTGATAATTATTCAATTTTAAATAGATTCTCTACTAAAAATGTCATTAACATAATGTATTAATTTTATTTTTTTTTTATATCATGGTGCGTTCTTGATTAAACTATAAATACCTGACAAACTGCTCTAGCAAAATTCACACAAATCTGGACACATGGACACATGGACTAAATTCTGAGTATGTGAACATAACGAATGGTCCAATTTGGTGGAAAAGCTAAATGAAAAAGTGATTTAGATGAAAACGCACTTTCCATCTCTCCAGCTCCTCCTTGGCATCACTCAGCTGCTGGTCTTTGGATGGCTGTTGAGCAAACAGCTTGGAAAACAAGTACATAAAAAGACAAACATGTTAAGAAATGGTTAATAGATAAGAAAATAATAACAATAAAGAAAGAAAAAGAATTTTAAAGCTTTGAGGCAAACGTGGCTTACATTACGTCATGACACCAAATCTCCAACAGCCAAACAACACCAAATCTCTCACGCACTTACCATGTAATAACCACTATCCACTTCCCAAAGGGCAGAATGAAAAAAAAAAGAAATAATTCTCATGTTTTTGTCTCTAGAGAAACTAATTTTAAAGAAAACATCCCTGATAAAAAAAAATCCAGTTTGGTCTGACCAGCTACCATTTTTGCCAGTTGTTAGGCTATTTTCCAGCTTCTTAGTTACTGGATTTATCAATAATCAATGTTTGGGATTTTCTAACTGCCTTACTGATGTGTTATTTTCTTAAAAACTAGGCTACTTGTCAACAAGGTTGCATTAGTAGCAGTAGTATGGAAACTTTCCATTCTACCAGCACTTTATCAGTTTGACCAGCTTGGTCTGTGTTTTCGTATCTGGTCAGACCAAGCTGAATTTTTCAACAGAGGAAAAGTAATTAACCCTTAATGTGCTAAAACAGTGTCCTAACTACTGACATATAGTGGCATGACTATCAAAAAATAAGCATCGAGTATAAAGCACTGAGCTCCACATTAAGTGTTTCCCCATGACAAATGTATTATAGGCTAACAAACAACTTATGGCTTTATGATGGGCCACGAAAACAACCAAACAACACCAAATCTCTCACACACATTGTCATAACCACTATCCAGTTCCCAAAGGAAGACATAGGTGAGTTTAGGAGCCAAAATAAACATCACTTTTTTCTAGAAGTTTTACCAAATTCTGCTCTGTTTGCAATTAACTAATGATCAGGGGATTTATGACTGGACGCAATTCTTCTCACAAAGTTTTCTTAAGCAGTGCATTTTTTCTGCAAAGCACTCATTTCACAATTATCATCACAATTATCAGTTAATATATGGAGTGGCTCCATGGGGAGAATAACAACACTGAGCCTCATTCTGTCATCATGTATAAAAAGGTTGGAGATACTTGTAGGAGATCTTTGGTCCCTAGATCATGATTAAAAGTGAAGGATGATAGAGCCTTTTCAGTTGCAGGACTTAGGCTTGGGAATAAGTTGCCACTCCACGTTAAGTCTTCACCAGCTCTTGAGGTTTTTAAATCACATCTCAAAACACACCTCTTCATTTCAGCTTTTAAATGTAGTATTATTGATTTTTTTTTTAAATTTGATTTAATTGTACGGCACTTTGGTCAACAAGTTTTTGGTTTTAAATGTGTTTTATAAAGAAATGTGACTGACTGACAAAATGGAAGAAGAGCAATTGTTTTCATGTTTTTAGCTCGAAAGAAACTCATTATAAAGAAAATACACCTGCTAAATAATGAGAAGAAGAAGAAGAAGAAGAAGAAGAAGAAGAAGAAAGTTGGTCTGACCAGCTACCAGCTGCCAAAACAAAATGGCAGCAGACCATCTTTGCCAGCTGCTAGGCTATTTTCCAGCTTCCTAATTACTGAGTTAATCAATAAATGTTTGAGATTTAATATAATGACATATCTACAGTATATTTTCTACTATCAAAACAGTGCATAAGCCAAGTTATAAATCACCTCAGAGCTCTACCTCAGGCGTTCCCCCATTACAAAGCTATTAAAGGCTAACAAACGACTATGTTAAGCCACCTAGAAACCAAACAATACACACTTTATGGATTATATCTACTGTCTACTATCAAAAGAATGACCCCATAAACTAAATATAAATAAATATTAATATTTGGTGGCGCTTGGTCGTTGTTTTCGAGTTCTAAGCAAGTTGAAGTTGTTTTTACTCTACAGGAAAGCACTTGAGCACTTTACCTCTCCGTTTATCTGCTCCTCCATATCCGACATGATGAGAACTAACTCCCAAAAAAGAGGGGGAAAAAACACAACAAAAACTGAGGAAATATTTCGAAATAATGTTTCCTTCACTTTGTTGCCGATGTGAGAGGGTGAAGGTTTTCGCGGAACTCAAGCTCAGCGCCCTGAAGCGAAACTGAAAGCAACATTAGCATTTTGTGTGTATACAAAACTCGGGCTTTTCCCCTTTAACTTCACCACTTTGCTGATTTACTTCAATGACGCGTCTGTAAGCTCAGCTCTAGCGCTACTTTCATAGCAATGGACGACAAAACGCTGGTTCTTGAGGGTCTACCAGCGGATTTAGACCTGGTGAGAACCAAACTAGACCTTTATTTTAAAAACAAGAGGAAATCTGGCGGAGAGGTCATGCACATCCGAGCACATCCCGAGGACAAGCGGAAAGCCCTGCTCATCTACCCCGTAGAAACAGGTACCAAATTACAATTCAGTTTAATACTAGGACTGTTGTTGGGGGGGGCTCCAGGCTACCCAGTGACCCCATGTAGGATAAGCAGTACAGAAAATGGATAGATGAACTATAATTAAGAACTCCAAGTAGATAAACACATACATTGTTGAATTTGATTATATGCATATCAGAAAACACTACACCTTTACTGCTCAACACTTCCTGCATTGGTTTACGGTAAGCAAACCATGTATTGCACTTTAGCACCAATAAACCACAAGTACAACACCATCTTTTTTAATTAATATTGATGTTTGTTTAGACATTGACTAATTAACAAGTATTAATCAATATGTATTCCATTCATGACTAGAAATTAAATCACAATATGAAGTAAATATGTTCTTGGTCATTTCAGGACTTATGTGAAACTGAATAGGGGATTTCTGAGAGTTACACCCAGTGACTGAGTTCAGTCCATAAATATTTAGGAGCCTAACATGATTAAATTTATGATTAAAGTTCCAGTATGCAGGCTTATTTTTAGTCCTGGATGGAATAGGCACGATCATTTAATAAAAACATCCACAAGTTATTTATGTATGTACGACCAGCAAATTTATGAATGGACCTAAAAATTCTGCTTTGTCTGCACTTAAACTATAACCGTGGTATAATCAGAACCTATAAACCTGACTATACATAGATTTATACAATCTGGTTATTTAAATTGCATTTAAACAAACATCAGTTAATTTATTACAGTTACTTACTGGTTATAAATGTGGAAATTAATAGTTTAGAAATGCTAAAGCAATAAATAATTACGTATATAATTATGTCTCCCATATGTCTATATTCTCTTTTATGTCTTTTTGCACTTACATTAATTACTTTACTTTAATTTGGAGGGGAAATTAAATGCCTTTCTTTTTTTTAAAAAAAAAAACTCCAGATTTAAACAATGTCCTTATACAAGGAACACACAAAATTGATTTCAAAGCCCAGGGAGTTGTTGAACTGACAGTGAAACCCTTGAATGTCAAGAAAGAAAAGGTGAAACCGCCTCTTTTTCCAAGACCAAAGATAGAAATTCTTGAACACGTCAGATCTTCGCAAGCCACTGCAGGTGTACCGGTGAGTTTTTTGTTTTGTTTTTGTTTTTTTTAATCACTCCACAACCAGTGCAACCAATAGCTGGTGTTTTGCGTCAGGGCTGCTCATGACCTTCAGAAGCATTTCTGTCCTTGTTATTCCAGTTAGGCCTGTGTGTGCATTACGCTGCAGGGCTTTAAAGTAATATTGAAATGCTTCTAGTAAACATGAAGAATGAGGAAGTGGTTCTGTTTATTTAATCATTACATAAATGGTTATGCTTATTTACTCATTAGGCTCATCATGTGGTTAAGAGGCCTAATCTATTTGTTTTGTGTATCTTTTTGTATTTTACATGTAATATAAAAAGTCTGCCTCTAAAGTTCAAAAAGGTACTGCAATTCACTTCATAATATGTAAAGTTTAATGATGTGCTACATAAAAGCTATAAAAGTAGGTTGATAAATAAGTCCATTTCTGTGTTTCAGGAAATGAAGAGCACTCAAAAACCAAAGACCTGCTTATCAGCACCATGGAGTCAGTTGATAAAGATATTCTTACACTGTACTTTGAACAGTTTACAGAGAAGGTTGAAATCACAAAATATGGAAAAAACAAGTGGATCCTAAAAGTAGCCAATCAGTCAGGTAAATTTTAACCCTTTTTTTTCTTTATATCTTTATAACCCTTTATATCTTGAACAGAGCCATCCAAAATTTACTGTTGCTTAAGATCACTCAGAAATTATGAATCACATACAGTGAAATACAGTAAAAATGAATTATAATAACAGCAATACACCATAGATCCTAAAAATGTTGATTCTGTTTAGATTTATTGACTATTCTGGGCCAGAAGAAACATGAGTTCGGGCTGACGGTGGAGTTGTATAAAGAAGCATGTGTTTCAGAGCAGTGGGACCCGCGGCGCTTCATCCTAACTGGGTTTAAAGACAGCTGCAAATGCAAATTAATTACCATGTTCATTCGGAGCTGCAGTCAAAAGGCAGCACACACCTGGGAGATAGTAGATGATGAGAGAATTGTGGTCACCTTCAAGGAAGACATAGGTGAGTTTAGGAGCCAAAATAAACAGTTTTCTATAAGTTTTGCAAAATTCTGCTCTGTTTCCAATTAACTAATTATCAGGGGATTTATGACTGGACACAATATTTTTTAAAACACAAAAAGTTTTCTTAAGCAGTGCATTTTTTTCTGCAAAGCACTCATTTCAAAATTATTATCACTCCATCAGTTAATATCTGGAGAGGCTCCCTGGGGAGAATAAGACTGAGCATCATTCTGTCATCATGCATAAAAAGGTTGGAGATACTTGTAGGAGATCTTTGGTCCCTAGATCATGATTAAAAGTGAAGGGTGATAGAGCCTTTTCAGTTGCAGGACCTAGGCTTGGGAATAAGTTGCCACTCCTCATTAAGGCTTTCGGCTTTTGTATCTGTTTGAATGTAGTATTCTTACTTTTCTTATTTGCTTTAATTGTATGGCACTTTGGTCAACTGTTATTGTTTTTAAATGTGCTTTATAAATAAATGTGACTGGCTGACTAACTGACTGACTGGTCCACTACTGAATGCAGTACACTTCAGTCTTCTTTAGATTCTTAAGTCTGTGTGCAGACTTCATTCTGCAATTCAGAACACAGGTTAGTGATAGGGTTAAAATTAGGACACCAAGATGGCCAAAACAAAACAGTATTTTTTGTGTAAATTCTTGTGTAATTTAAATGTATGTTTGAAGTGGCATGATTGGAAGGAATAGCATCCCAGATTGGAACCCAAGCTCTTACTATGGATTGTCACTAAAAACACTTTCAACACAATACTGGAATACAATATGTGTAACCAGGAAACACTAGGTACCAGAGCAAAAACATTGACCTTGAGACAAAGGTCAATAATGAATTTTATGATCTCTTTTGTTTGTGTGTGAGGATCATATTTAAGTCCTTAATTTTTACCTTTTAATTTTCCAGATTCAAAATCTTTCATTGAGAAGTGTGCAGCCAAAAACCTGCAAAGCATGGAGATTGAAGCCACTTACTTAGAGTTCACAGACTCAGTTCTGGTACAGGGGGATTTGAGCAAACTTACAGAAGAAGCTCTTACCCTCTACTTCGAAAACAACAAAAAGAGCAGTGGAGGTGACATCAAGTCTTTAATCTGGGTCAACAAACAAAAGAGTGTGGTCATATCCTTTCAAGACTGTCGTGGTAGGTTTTCCAAATGTCTTTGTATCATAAAGTATTTTGAAGCATAGTAAACTCATTTTTATTATGCCACAGCATGAACTTACTGTAAAGTTATTTATTTTACACTTTTATATATCAAGACATTTTGAATAAATTAATTTGATAGACACTCAAGTTCTTCTGCATTCTTCTTCTCTTACAATAGTGGTGCAAGAAGTGGTGGAGCGGAAACATCATCTTTGTGGCACAGACCTTAGCACTTCACTTTTTTACTCGAGTCTTCAGAAGGCTTTGACAGGAGAAATGCCAGTGTGGTCCAATATATCCACTACTATGATTATTCCTGTTGATAAGGCAATCAGAAGTTTCATTGAAAAAAACAAAAAGTGCAAAAATGATTTTGAGAGACAACTCAAGGTGGTTCATGCTAATGTAATTTTTGACAAGACCACATCACCTGGAGAGATTGCACTTGAGATGGCTATGGACAAAGAGTCTTTAGCTGCTGTTCGACTAGGAGCAACTTGGGAAAGTAAAGCCCAAAGAGAAGCACAAGCCTTTCTGAGTAGGTATAGCACAGCTGAGTTGCCAGTTGAGGTCGAGATCTGGAAAAGGGTAGAGCGTGATTGCCTTGAATTTGTCAATTCTGATGTTGAGGTCACCTATATGAAAACCAAAATTGCAGTAGTTGGCCTAAAAACAGAAGTCACTACCATCTTTAACAAGATTCGGAACCTTCTTAAGGATGCAACTGCAGAATTAGAAGCGGAAAGGAACACTGTTGAAAAAGTGATTCGGTTTAAATCAAAAGAGACGCTAGAGTTGGTAGAAAAATGTGTACAGGCCAAACTTCAAAATGTAACATTAAAAAAAAATGAAACTGAGCTGACTTTGCACCTGCAAGGTTTGAGGGACTGTGTAATTACAGCTGAAAGGGTCATCAAGCAAGCACAGGAGAATGTTATCTTTCAAAAACTGAACATCTCGGCCCATTTACTTCAGTTTCTGAAGTCCTTGGATCTAAAAAAAATTGAACAAAACCATTTTGTAAAAAGCCATATACCAGCTTTATTTCTAAATGATGGAGAGCTTCTTGGGGTTGTTGCAGAGAAAGAATACATCAAAGCAGCTGAAGACAAAGTTAAAAAGATCTTTCAAGAGGAGGTCATACATCTTACTCCTGATGCAAGCACAGTAATTAACTCTGAAAACTGGGTGAACTTTTTGAACCAAATTAAAGTGGATTTAAGTCATGATTCACAAAATGTTAAATTCATACCTTCAGAAGCACAGATTGTAATCTGCGGATTTGCTCAAGTGGTGGAAAATCTTTCAAAAAAGGTCAAGGATTATCTGGAGAACAAGACACCAGCAACTGAATATATCCATCTAAAATCTTTGCAGGAATTGGGGTTTGTTGACTCTTGCCTGAAATTGTCAGAAATTCCAGAAATCCGAAACCTTGGCATAACCATTCGATGTTGCAGAACAATGAATTCTCCATGTCTGAAGGTTACAGCATCAAAAGAAAAAATCCAGGATGTAGTAACTGTTGTGAAAAGGCATATATCATCCATTTTCACTCAGAAGAAGACTTATTCTAAAGCAGGAGAATCTAAGGTCATACTCAAGCATGAAGCCAACATTCAGGCCAAAGCCAAGGAATGGGGTTGCAAGTCTTACATTTCAACTCACAAGACTAGCCCTTCAAGAAGATACAGCTACCAAGTAAATAGTAACATTACTTTAACAGTTACAGAGGGTGATCTGCAGCACTTTCCAGCTGATGCTTTGATTTGTCCTATGAGTAGCAAACTAGCTTTTGACAATCCTGTTGCTCAAAGGTTTCTTCAAGTTGCAGGTTCGGATATTCAAGCAGTGTGCAGCAGACTCCAGAAAGAAAAGCAAACTTTACTTGCTGGGGAAGTGGTCCTCAGTGACCCAGGAAATCTCAATGCCAACAGCCTTATTTATGCTGTGCTGCCCCAGAGTGGTCAACAGTTCACTTTGGGATCTCATTATCTGAAATCAGCTATTTTTAATAGCCTCCAGAAAGCAGAATCTAGAAATGATACTTCTATTGCAATGCCGGCAATAGGAGGTGAATCTTTCGAGTTCTCCACCAAAGAAAGTTGCATGGCAATCAGAGAAGCAGTACTGCAGTTCAGCAATGATCAACAAAATTCCCCAAAGAGTATAAAGAACATATTTGTGGTAGATTCTGGTGTGAAGATACTGGAGGAGTTCAACAACATCATTGCTCAACTGGTATGTGTGCTGTTTTTCCACCATTCATGTTACTTGGACATCATAGTTAAAATGTCCAACTATCGTAATTCTCCTCTCCTGTCACCAGGGTTTTTCTAATATGAAAGCATCTGCCACTCCAATAAACACTACCACTCAAGACCAACCAAAATCTCTAAATCTGAAACAAGCATCAGACACAGAAGGTACCCTTTTGTTATTATAATACCAAATATAACTATCCGTCAGTGATTATACAGTGTTTAATTTTGGGTTTTTTTTCTTACACATATGATTATAAACAGTAATTGTTCATGGAGTGGTAGTGTCTCTCAAAAAAGGTGATATCACCAGTGAAACAGTGGATGTCATTGTTAATTCCAACAACAAAGCCTTGGATCTTGACACAGGTATGTTAAGCTTCTTTTGTGCATATGTTAATGCGTTTGAGAGAAATCTGGGGTGAGATGTGAGGAGAAATCAGATTCCTGAAATCAGATACATGAAATCAGATTCCAGAGTCCTGTTGTATTATGGTTGGTACACAAATGTAATACAGCAATGGTTTTTAATTACAGTACAAAAAAGCGGAAAAAAAGACAGATAGAGTAGGCCACCTACAGCACCTTTGGTAGCTTGCTCATACTTGGAGAATAAAACCATGGTTACACCATACAATTTTAGTGTGAATAGATATGGTTGCAGGGTAACCTTATTCAGGTTCTAATGCTACATGCAGAAAGTGACCGACTAGTATATCCATCAGCAAACATTAGGAACTGGATGTGGCACTAATTGGACAGTGGCAACAGCTTAAAACTGCAAACTTGTCATCATTTTCAACATTTCCATTCTTCATGTAGCTAGAACAAGAGAACTGCACATAGCATAGAATATCACCTTGTGTCTGATTAAAATGAACTGTGTCACCATAGACATAATTATGCTAGGGACCAGTCACCACCACTTTTTGAAACTATTCTGTATATGTGGAGCCTTGTAATTGGTCATTTGTAAGTTGCAATAATGTCATTTCCCACCACGCCACATTCAATATGCGAAAAAAAAAGAAAAAAAAAACTTGGTCAGAGCACATGAAGCTCATAAAAAGTTACTTTAAGCGCACTTTTACAGATACAGCTCTGAGCGGCTATTTGTTCTGTTCTTCTGTAGTGTTATATATATACTCCTGATCACAATCTTAAGACCAGGGAAGATATTACAAGTATTCACACTTTGCACTGGTGGATCAT
>CM074949.1:3831402-3844727 GCA_037577455.1 Pangasius macronema
AAACTCTTCCATTTTGTTATGATAAAGCTGACAGTTGACTGTGGAATATTTAGGAGCGAGGAAATTTCACGACTGGGCCAAGTGATTAGGACACCTGATTCTGATCATTTGGATGGGTGACCGAATACTTTTGGTAATATAGTGTACTTCAATCTGGCAGGTCTTTGAAGCTTTTCACTTCCCTAATGCTTCAATGGGATACCCTACCCTTCCCCAAGTCCATGAAGGAAGCCATGTTCAGTTACTATGACAACATTAGCTTTTGCACAAACCTGCTCCATGTAAGGCTAATCAGACTAATCAGACTTGCATGATCAATTCTACCAGACAAGCTTTGATGGGTCATGGGTCCAGGGGACTAAAATGTTTACATTTATGGCATTTAGCAGACACCCTTATCCAGAATGACTTACATTTATCTCATTTATATAACGTCAGCAGTTGAGGGTTAAGTGCCTTGCTCAAGGACCCACCAGTGGCAGTTTGGTGGTGCTGGCAATTGAGCTCATGACCTTCCAATCAGTAGTCCACCATCTTAACCACTGAGCTAACACTGCTGGACTAAACACTGTTCAACAGCTTGGCCCAACAAACTTTAACATTATAACAAGGCTATATTTATCTTAAAATAAAAAAGTAGTCTATATTATACAATATATGTTCCTAAGCCATATAGGGATAATGGATTTTGTTAGTGGAATGCATGCATGGAGTATGGAGTGACCTGCCTTTGTAATGTATTCAAAAAAGCCTGGCTTTTATCCCCAGATCTGCCTAAAAAAAAAGAAAGAAAAAAAGCAGCTGTGTAAACACTACATAGCCATCTGTTAAGTATTTTTCTTTATTTTTCTGCAGACTCATTTGCAGAATTTTGTGGTAAACCATAATTGGCTGCTATCAGCAACTTTTTGTTGACACTGCAAAAGAAGAGGTTTTTTTTTCATTTGTTGAACCACAGTCTCACCAACATCTTCCTGGAGAACATTGTTTTGGGTAAAGCAGAATCTGGAGATGTAAAATGACCTAGATCTACTACTTCTTCCTTCTACAGGAAGTGAGGGACTTCAGGACTGTGTAACAACACCTCAAAGGTACACTAATAATAATTAGTGGTTGATCTGTGGTTGAAGTTTATCATAAGCCCCCTCATACTATGCCTGCCTTGCTTTAGACAAGGTGATTTTTTTAAATCTGCCCTGTTGAGTTGAAACTCTAGCTGTCTTTTTTTGGGGATTTGTTTAGAGCTCATTCTTATACCAGGCTTTAGAGTTTAGTAAGTGGTGCTGTACCATGTTAGGTTGTCAGAGATTGATAGTTTTGCTAAATGCACATAGATATGCCTTGTATAAGCTTATACAGTACAATGAAGACCATCCAAAAACAAAGTTTTCTCTTTTGAATTTTGGATTCATTGTCCTGTGATAGACCGCTACTCTGACAATTTTCTGTAATTATTGTTCCCTCAATGACTGTAAGCTGTCCAGACCCTGAGGCAGCAAAGCAATCCTATTGCTCCCACCACCATGCTTTACAGTTGAGATAAAGTTTTGGTGTTGGTGTGCAGTGCTGTTTTTTTCCCCCAAACATAGCATTAGCATTTCAAAAAAACAAACAAAACAGTTTGTCGCATTGGTCCCCAGACTTGAGATTTTCAGATTTGCAGGATCTGGAGATTTATGAAGGTTATTTGTTGGTACCCTTTGGTTCTGCTTCTTCTTTTTTACAGGAATGTACAAAAATGTGTGTGTCAGTTACTAGACTTTTTCTTTTATAGGTAAGGGCATCTCTACATCCTGCACCTACAACCTCCATTCATCAGAACGTCAGACTCAAATCAGCTTTTAGAGAATTGTTAGCCCATGGCTACATTATTTTACACAGAATGTGTTTTGTCTATCATTATGACTTAGATAAAGAGTTATTTTTTAAACCCTGGCACACCAAATCAGGGTTGGTCTTTTGTTTTCCCCTTGCAACTACATGTACATTAAAAATGTTGTGCCTCTGATTTCTTTTTGAATGGTGTAAATTGTGTAAATTAACTTAATATATGTGCAAAAGTTCAAGAACTCTTTCCCATTGTGTTTACAAAAAAAAAGACACACAAACTAGGACTGTTTCATTTATTGTAGAGATACACCTGCGCAGGAAAATGTGCTGAACAACCCAAAAAGAAGGCTGATGCATAAATACAGCAAAAGGTTTGTAGCAAAGAATTTGCTTCTACGAACCAGTAAATATCACCATCTTCTGGTAGCACATTGCAACTGCAGAACTGAACTGAAAAAATCATACAAGAAATTGCTGAATAAAATGCCAAAGGAGGCAGTGCACATTTTCCATCCATTTTCTGTACCACATATCCTACACAGGGTCGCAGGGAGCCGGGAGCCTATCCCAGGGGACTCGGGGCACATGGCAGAGGACACCCTGGACGGGGTGTCAGTTCACTGCAGGGCTCAATCACACACTATGGACAGTTTAGATGCCAATCAGCCTACAACGCATCTTTGGACTGAGGGAGGAAACCAGAGTACCACAGGAAGCTTAAAGTACGGGGAGAACATGCAAGCTCCACAGACATGGAGCAGAGGTGTGAATCAAACACGCAACCCTGGAGGAGCGAGGCAAACATGCTAACCACTAAGTACACAATTTTCCCGTAACTATAAATATAGTAAATCAGCTAAGATTAATTTTTACACTGAAGCTATGAGACTAATTATGAAAGTAGTGGAACCGTAAAGCCACCTAACTGTTTAAAGTAAAACTTGATTCATTCTGATACCTCTTCTGCTTAGAGATTCTGTATTTGCTACCCTTTGTAGACGATCTGACATGGATACACTAAATATTTCACTCATCAAATAGCAGCAGATCAAATAGCAGCAGAAAATATAGTAGAAATCAAACTGGATGTATATTATCATCTGAAACCTCTCTTAGGATTGACTTATCTTAAATTCGCAACTTTAAAACTTTAGAAATATGAAAAGTCTAGTGCTTCAACAAGCACAATGATGCTTTTATTTATGCAACATGCTTTTATCTATTATTATAGATGTCAGAAAACTCATAAGCAAGTCGAATTGAGTGAGTGTGTGATCATCTAGGCCTGCTAAGTTACAAGCTTCTTTTACTTTCCCTGAAATTTCTGCACAACACTAAAAATGTAAACGTATGACACACGTCTTGGTTGATAGAATTATATATTCATGTACAGGGAGAATTTTGTAAAGTTAATAGTTGTTCCCTTTTTTTGTTTGCTTAAAAAAGGAAAACGTTAAAGCAGATCAAAGATTTAATCGAAAAATCTTTATTGTTTTGTTAAATGACAGTGTTAAAGTGACTTCCATTTTCAACTAGTAGAAACATTCTTCTGCCAAGGGGTCCAAGCTTCCGTATAAAACACACTGGTTGCCAAGACCCTATTGCCCCAAAATCAATCACACAAATTTGCTGGAAACCTTTTATGTCATACAGGTTACAGTTTAAATAAAAAGGCAGCAGGATTCAAGCTTCCAAGCCTCTAATTTAGCCTGTTTAGCACGCGAGGAGTTATCGTAAGAATACTGCTGGAAAGCAAATGGCAAAAATCAAGAAATCTACACACAGTGGATGTCTGTTTAAGCTTACATGAGAGATTAACTTGGTTTTTATCTACCCATGCAAGGGAGAGGTGGAGGGTCGGAGAGGGAAAGAATGAAAAACATAGCCCTAAATCATTTATAATCCACCGTTAAGACGCACGCAAAGTCAAACCAATTCAGAGAATGAGAAGACAGGAGACGACTGGGCAAAAAAAGAGAGATAAAGTGGTGTTATTGCACTACATTTGCTGGGTGGAGTTGCCGTTCCACGTGTTGTTGTCGTCTTCGCTGTCCTCTTGGGTCCTTAGCCGGTAGATTTTACCGTCTTTTTTAAAGTCTTCCGGTCTCTTCTCTAGGACCCGCTTGCGGATTGTTTCTCTGGGAACAGGAAAAGATTTGATAAAAGATCAATAAATGACCTCAGCATGCATTTAGGAAATTGAAAAGAATGATTTTTTTTTAACAATGTGACCCACCTCTTTGGTTCTCCAGAGGTGGCGTTTAAGGGGTTTGAAGGGCGCTGTGGCTGGTTACGTGGAGCTGCTGCGGCTTCCGGAGGAGGGCTGCCGAAGAGGAAGCTGCTCAAGAACCTCCAAACTGCCAGGAGAGGGTACAGGACGGTGCCCAGAAAAGTCCAGATGCCACCTGTGCTAGAGGACTGGACTACGGTGTTAGCGGGCCTTCCTGACTGCTGAGGGAACAACACCAAAACTCATTTTTGCTTGTGATGCATCACTACTCTCAGTAACTAGTAAGAGGTTGTGTGAGAGCAAGTGGCTCACCGGCAGCAGGACGATGGAGGCACTGGGTGCAAGCTCGAGCTCCAGCAAAGTCTTCTCCAGATCTTCAGCTGTGAACTCACGCCTGGGGAACATGGTGGCCAGAGAGAAGTGGCCGAACCTGTTGCCCACCTCCTGTAAGAATCGGGTCAGTTATTCAGGGGAGTGTACAGCAGACTATCGACACAGAAGGTACAAATTCGATGTAATGCATACACGCTAAGACCTTTGTAATGAAACTATAAGATTAATACACCTTTAAGGCTACACAGTATATTTAAGCAATGTACAGTATATGTAAACACCAATCCAGCCAGTCTTGCAGTATTAAAAGTTCAGGTATTAAATATGTGAAGGGCCTGTGTAGCAAACTGAATGAGATACGTAGGTGTTAATTTTAAAGTCTTTTCAAATCTCCAAAGTCTTTCTCAAAACTCCATTTACATCTTTTCCATCTATGTGGTCACTCGTCTTTCTTAAAAACCAGCGAGCTTAAAAAAAAAGCCTAAAAAATATTCACAAGTATAAATATTTTGTGAAATTGATGTGAAAATCATAATATGTAAAAATTAAAGGTCAAGACAGAAGAAAGGGAGACCGACATTCCTCTGTACCAATAAGGAATACTGATATAAGCTATAAAATCCCAGGAACACTGCTATATGTGACACTTTTTTTTTTTTTTGACAAGATGGTCAAGAGTCAGTAATTACAGACCTATAAAGTGGCCTACTGTCATATGAGCAACTAGCAAGTCTCACAACAAATAGAAAGTTCAGAATAAAAATTCAGAAAATTGACAAACTTTTCCAAAACGCTTTGCCAATAAATAACTTTTTTTTGGAAGCTGGAAGGCTTTACCTTTTCCAGTGCCAGGTCTTTTGTATGAATGTATAGGAAAAAAATTGACACTAATATCTTCAATCTAATGTAAACTACTTATAATGCTGAACTCCGCTGTGTGACCCATGTACCATGTCTCCAGTCTCTTCTTTTTGTTAGAGCCTTTTGTTCCTGTGTGTGCTCATGTTGAACAGAAATAAGCAGTAGACAGTGCATAAACACAGGCTTAAACTGAGCCGATGCACTGACTGACCTGAGCTGCAAACTGCCTGGCCTCCTGCAGCTTCGTCTCTGAGGGAAACTGATTGGTCAGAAAGGAGCCATCAGGGAGGCGGAACTGTATCCTGGCAATCGTACTGTGAGGAGAGAAATGCAGTTCAGTCATACGATACAGGAAGCTGCTGCGAGTACAGCTCTGTAACAGCTGTATGAGTGCAAGTCATTGCTGATTTGGCCTAATAAATCACAACGAAATGGACAAATATGGACAATCAGTGATAAACTAGTTACCTGCCGTTAAGGTCAAATTATTATAATAAACATTATTACATTATAAATGATAGTAATTTTTAATGCAGTTTAACTCAAACTTGGAAAACTGTTCCTGAGTCCGATCCACTGAACGATAACTGGATTACACTTAATTTGGCACAACTTAAACCACCAGAACGATGATTCAGATTCAATGCTGTTTTTTTAATAGTTTCACCTGCTTGCATACAAATAAATCTCGAACAATTCAATCAAATAAAAAAATGGTCTCCAGTGCAGATTTTCATGCTGAAATAAAGCATGATCAAATAAGCTCTTTCTTTAATAAATACGGGACCTTCTCTCTCTCTGTGCAGCCTCCTTCTTCATCTCCTGCTCGGCCTGTCTGGCCTGTAGCGCTGCCGCTCTGGCTGCGTCGGCCTCCTCTTGGGTTTTAGCGTAGCGGGCTGCCCGCTCTGCACGGTCCTGGAACAGCACAACAGTACCACATACTCACTCTTTTTTTTTTACAACACCTTGTAATGCGAGGTTTTTCACCAAGCTTAATACGTTACATGAATATTAGTTGCATCTGTTGTTTTATGCAAGTTGTGTTTGTTACATTTGTGTTTCATACATCATGTTAGATAAGTGTAATGGGGGGAGATTTTATGTAAAAGGATATCCATCTCTTTTGCAAAAATTTTAGAGAGATTTTAACTAAAAGCTAACCTTTTAAAGCTTTTACGTGTTTTTCGTGAACATCTTATTGAACTTTTATTCCTGTAAGCAAGTTAACGGCATGTGTTGTTTACATGTTTGCCTTTGCATTTGATTAACAGAAATAAGTCAACACTGCTGAGTGAAGTGTAAAAGGCAGTAGTTTGAGACCTGAGCGATCTGCTGTTTCACCCTCTCTCTGGCCGCCTTCTCTTCGGCCTTCTCTCTGTTCCTCTCCTCCAGGATGCGCTTCGTTTTGTCCTCCTCCTGCTTCCGCTTGAAGTCCAACATCTCCTTGCCAAGCTTCCGCCGCTCTATCTCCTTCTTTATATCATTCTGGCCGTGAGAAGGGACTCGGCATTAGACAGGCTTTAGCTCATGTAAGAGCAGCTATAACAGAAATCTGCACAGTGTGGTGTGAAATTGCTATAAATCACAAGACTTGCCTCCTCTTCTCCCTTCCGTTTCTGTTCTCTTCTTTCTTCCAGTCTCTTTGTTAACCTGAGAAAAGGACATGCATGAAAATGACCTTAATGTCATTAATGTTTCTGGACTGGGCAGTTTAGCAACTCGCATTTTTTGGGGGAAAAAAATGCTTCCTGAAACCGAAATTACACAGTATACTGGGTTCACTTCCTGCTCTTTGGTCAACTCAGGATCGAAAGCTCCATATGTAAAAGCAGCCACAACTTTTCAAATCTTACTGTCGTTGTAAAGTAGTCAAAAAAATCTGAAAAACTGTAATTAAAAAAGGCTTATTGTAGGACTTTGGGTATAACATCATGGTCATGCTTCCTATTATACCACACTATAAAGAGGCACGTCACGAGACACTTATGTAACGCACAAATACCATGTTCTGTGATTTACCGGATTTCCTAGTAGGGTATGTCTGTACTATGTTCTTGTTGGACCCTGACACCCCTCCACAAAACCTTTACCTCTCAACCTTGGCATCCAAGGGCTCCTCTGTCTGAGACGCCTGTGATGTGTCATCTGATGATTGGCTTCTCTCGTCACCTGGAGTCACCTGACCTGAAGCCCCTGCTTCTTCCATGGGCATGGACAGAGATTCTATAAAGATTTAAAAAAAAAAAAAAAAAACAAACAAACAAAAAAAACACTAAGGCCAATAATACCAGCTCCTTGTAAGAATAATTTCATCCAACAGCATGAAAAGGTGTGATGGCTCTGACATGCAGCCCTGCCATGAATGAACCGAAACCATGACATGCAAATGAAGAAACTTTGCATGACTCCAACAAGCCCTAATCCCTTAGTCTGATATTTAAAAATGTTTTTAAACACAGACATATGAGTGAGGAGCACAGTGTGGAGCAGTGCAGTTATTCCACACGTCTCACCTTTAGATGCTGCAGCAGCAGCGGAGGGGTTTCCTGTTGCAGTATCTGAGTTTACAGAATGGCTTACAGAAGGAGAGGGACTTTCAGCCTGGCTCGACGTCTCCGGGTTTGGCTGAGTCTGCTGAGCGTGTATCTATACAGGTAGCAGGGGAACGGAGAAGTGGTGAGATGATTTTGTAAACATGATGGAAAATAATCCATCCCCCAATAATCCAAGTGTTTTATTATTATCTCGGTTTATCAGAGGCTACAACATTTAAATTATTAATGTTGTTAAACGTCCATGAGACAAGTTAGTTTCTGTCATCACTTACGTTATTCCAACAACTATAAATGGTTGCTCATAGCGTCCTATCTCTCTTTTTTTCTTTCTCTTTACATTAGTAAGCCAGAAGTACACCTTGTCATGATACTGACAAACTGCAAAACCTTTCTGAAGTCTTTCTTGTGCTGAAACTGCTTTATTCGTAACACTGGAGATTCCTTCCATAAAAGGTAAACGAACATATCAAAGATTTGATGTTTTCCTTCTTAAATAATCCCTCTATCACTGGATTTAGGGTAACGTAAAGCATCATATTAGAAAGGGTGCACTGATATATAAACCTGTGGTTTTGAATTCCAGCCTGCTGTTATAGAAAATGAATCAGCCAATCAGATTTGAGAACCGAACGGCGCTGTGGTATAAGAGGGTTTGTACAAGTCGCTGAACTATGCTTCAGAATACTGGCTCAAGGATTATACAGTCATGTAGATGTATTTTATAGAACAAATAGTGTACATGTTATGCTCATTGTCCATAGTGTGAGAATGTGTAGAGAAGAGTGTATGAACAACTTGCATATGTTGAGTATATAAATGTATAGAAATGGAGAAATGAGTATGTAAGTGTGGTGTGTATTGCTAATGCTTTTTTTTTTTTTGGTTAAAAGACTGAAGGTACAGATCTGACTCGATATGATGATCTATATTTGTTATTCTTAACACTTTAGGTTACAGAGAGTTTAGTATTTACGGCTCTGTAATGAACCATACGTGGCATTTAACGATAAATTAAATGATATTAACTATACATTTCTAATGCTTAAACTAAACACTGCTGTTGTTCATGGTGCGTGTGTGTGTGTGTGTGTGTGTGTGTACCTGCTTGACTTTGCTTATCCTGTTAGTCAGTTCCTCTGCAGAGACGCCACCAGCGATGATCTCCAGGGGAATTCCATTGTCGCCTATGAAGAAGCTGGATGGGATGCACACCACGGGATCTACCAGGAACTAACGTTAAGGGAATAATAAGCGGCTTCGGCTTTTGCTTTCTCGTTGGAGCCATCTTGCTGGCATTAGCTGTACTGATGCTGAGCTCGGCTTCTGCCAGGTTCCACCTAATAACTAAACGTTAGCATTAGACACTACTGTTATCTGCAGTTATTTGCAAGTACTTGCACTTTACTGCATTATGTGCCATTATTACTATTATTTACATCAGACTGTTATCTGCACATCATACTGCATGCATCATGCTTCTTACCTCTACCTTTATACTGTTTATCTCAACTAACTGCACCATAATTCTTATTTATTCCACTTAATTGCCACTTCCATTACTGGTATGCATCATACTGTTTCCCACTGTACACTATTAACTCATTGCACCAGAACCTTGTTACCTCATTTGAATTTATTTGCTATTTGCATTACTGGGTGGATGCTAACTGCATTTCGTTGCCTCTGTACTCGTAGTCTGACAATGACAATAAAGTTGAACTTAGCCTAACCTAACCACTAATGTATCAGGATCATAATCAATGCCTGTCAAGAATCTAGACTGAATTAAGGACTGATACGCGTCATGGACCGAACTATGACAAAGTCAGCCTTGTAATTCGAAGGAGGTCCAGAAAGGATACAGATCTGTGAAAACTGGACACACGTCTCACTGTGAAAGACAGAGGGATTTCATTTCACACAATGCAAAAACATTCTGCCATTCTACACATATCCCATGTTTCCAAAATGGCTGCCTTGACCTCTGTTTTACATCGGGTATGAAATCATATCTTAGTGCACTAAACGTCTGAGATGTCTGGAAGTCGTCACCTTTTAGCGTCCACTTTAATGGCGACGAAGCAGTTGTTGGTGAGCTCAGCTACCTGCTCATCCTCCCAGCTGGACAGCATCTGTTTGGACTGCTCGTCGTCTCCTGGTGGTAAACAGATCATATTTGTTAACACAGTTCAATTCGATTTTATTTATATAGCACTTTTAACAATGTCACGAAGCAGATTCACAGAAATCCGGATACAGACTTGTTCCTAACGAGCAAACCAGAGGAAAAACACTCCCTGAGACGACAGGAGGAAGAAACCCAGACTCTAAAGGAACCCGTCCTCTTCTGGGTGACACCGGATAGTGCGATTATGGGTCATTACTCACGTTACCGCAGCATCACGTGTGTTGAAGGGATGTAGAGTATGATCGTCTCTTACGAAATCAATTCTGACTTTATTAGAGTTGTGATTTTAATCTATAATATCAGTGTTATTGACTGTTCAGTGCTTCTCATCCTTTATTCAGCCATGGACCCCTAGCATGTGACTGATCCTCTACATAATGTGTAGATATTAACAAAGAATTATAATGCATAATAACATCTATAAGTAATCTACACTACATGTTTTCATAAACCAACAAGTCTCAGATGTAATACATTTTCAGTTCAGTATGAGATGCGATACAGTATTAGACACTGCCTGCTGTTCACACTGCTTTAACATTAACAGTGACATTCCTGTGCACTGACATTAACATTTCATTTCACCTCATCGATGTTAAACCTGAGACTGAGGTTTCTGTAGCTGGGGTGAACTACAACGTTCACACATTTTATTGATAACATTACACTGAATGTTTTGATTATCATCTGATTATCACTCTGAATGATCATTTGTTTATTTAACCCATCAGTGTTGGACAAATAAGTGCAAATAAGGCGATAATAACGACACGGTGATCATCAATCACTCTGGAATGAGCAAGCTAAGCTACATTAGAGAGAGAAAGAGATGACTAAGTTTATATATATATCAAATAAAAACATAAAAAAAATTCTACTTTTCATTAATTTACCCTTTTGCCTAAAAATGTATTTAAAGTATATTTTTAAATATTTAACAAAAAACCCACTTTTACAGTTTGACTGGAAATATTTTAAGAAACGATCCCACTGACCCCTGGCTGAGAAACCCTGAGCTTTGACAGATCAGATTTGATACGACACGTTTTTCCGGTCCAATCAAAATCCTGAAACCAAACACTGACGCATGTTCTCCTTATATCTGCATGTTTTTTTTCCTTCCATCTCCCAAAAACAGGTCAGAAGGTGGATTTGCTAAGATAAACTCTCCTTAGGTGCGAACGTGTGTGTGTGTGTGTGTGTGTGTGTGTGTGTGCGAGAGATGCCCTGTGATGGACAGGCATCCTACAGAAGGCGTACTCCCGCCTCACACTTAGTGTTCCCAAGATAAGGACCGGATCCACCGCCACCCTGACCAGGATAAAGCGCTTACTGAAGATGGATTAATGGATGGATGGATGGATGGATGGATGGAAGGAATAATCCTGCGGCATGTCACTACCTCCTCCGTGACACTTTTCCCTGCAGCAGAAGCTTACAGAGACACAGCTTGGTCATGCAAAGTGCAAATGTCTGGTGCTGAATCCTTAGTGGCTTCCTGCTGGACATGTAGTGCACTACTTAGGGGTTGTATTCACTATATTGCACCAGGGAAGAAACATGATATTTGGGATACAGCCCAAGGTATGAACAACAAACCAATCTGTTCAGTGAGCTGTCAGAAACCTCTATTTATTTGTTTATTAATTAATATTTGTATGATGTCATCCTGACACAAGGCAACCAGCAGATTAGCCAAGTTAAGGCTGTGTCCCAAATCACTCCATATTGTACAAATAGTGCACTTCGCTTCACTTCAGTGTAGCCTTGGTGCTTTTCTAGGGAACATGGAGATCTCAGACTAGCATTACTCTTAGCTAGCTTCATTTAACCCTGTGATTTATATTAGACTTACTAGCTGAAATGTAACATTACTGTTTTCTTGTACATCCTAGCTGGGTTAGCTCAGCTCAGCTTTAGCTTTAGCCTTAGCTGTAGTTTTATTTACATTTCCTAGGCCTTTTCTCGGCGTAGGTGCTAGCGCTAGCGAGCTAGCTCTCACTTGGGTTTCATTTACCTGTAATGACGACGACGAAAACAGAGCCGTGCTGCTTGGAGGTGGCAATGGCTGCCGGGATGGAGCCCTCGAACCAGCGCATCTTCTCCTGAATTAGCCGCTTCAGACACTTTCTGCGGGCCAGCTGTCGGTTTGCATCTATGCTGTCACATCAACTAGAAACCTGTAATCTCATCACGGAAATGACGTACAATTAGAGCGACATGGGATATGTAGTCTCTTTTTTTTTTTTTTTTTGGTGAGGTTGCAGAGATTAGCTAAAATGGCTAAATAAAAAAAGAGGCTAAAATAAAAAAAGAAAAGAAATATAATAAATAATAACAGCTCAACAGTGAAGCAGTGCATTATATATGTGTGTGTGTGTGTGTGTGTGTGTGTGTGTGTGTGTGTGTGTGTAATTGTACATCTGGGCCAGTTACATAAGGAGAAACTCTGAATATGTGACAGATATAATCAGTATGTGTGCTATGTTAACCATCATGAATAAGCTTTATTCACTGTTATTGAATAATCCACAGAGGTTCCAGCTGAAATCCTCGTCTCATCTTAGCCACGCCTCCGGTTCAAACACTGCTGAACTGGTGAGCTCTGCAGTTAGAGCAGTGAATACACAGGCGTATGTGTTTGTTCAACACAGAGTCAGCAGTGGTGGGCATCATCGCTGGAGCCCAGGCTTTCTCTTTCTCTTTCTTCTCCTCCTGCTCTACCTCCACTTCCTCCTTTTTCTTTTTATCCTCCTCCATCTCCTCTCCTCCGTACCTACATCCTCCCCTCCTACATCTCCTCCTTATCTACATCCTCCTCCTCTTTCCTCCTCCACCTCCTCTGCTCCTTATCTACATCCTCCTCCTCCTACATCTCCTCTTTATCTACATCCTCCTCCTCCTCCTCCTACATCTCCTCCTTATCTACATCCTCCTCCTATTACCTCCTCCACCTCCTCTTCTCCTTATCTACATCCTTCTCCTCCTACATCTCCTCCTTATCTACATCCTCCTCATCTTTCCTCCTCCATCTCCTCTCCTCCTTATCTATATCCTACATCTTCTTCTTATCTACATCCTCCTCCTCTTTCCTCCTCCATCTCCTCTCCTCCTTACCTACATCCTCCTTCTCCTACATCTCCTTCTTATCTACATCCTCCTCCTCTTTCCTCCTCCATCTCCTCTCCTCCTTACCTACATTTCCTCCACCTCCATCTCCTCCTCTCCTTATATATACAGTGGGGATCGATAGTTTGGGCACCCCAGGTAAAAATTTGTATTAATGTGCATAAAGAAGCCAAGGAAAGATGGAAAAATCTCCAAAAGG
>CM074949.1:3844827-3857094 GCA_037577455.1 Pangasius macronema
TCTTTCCTTGGCTTCTTTATGCACATTAATACAAATTTTTACCTGGGGTGCCCAAACTTTCGATCCCCACTGTATCTTCCTCCTCCTCCAACTCCTCTCATTCTCTTCCTCCTTCTTCTCCACATCCCTTCCTCCTCCCCTCCTCCTCCTTTCATTCTCTTCTACCTCTTCTTCCTCCTCCACCTCCTCTCACTCTCTCCCTCCTCCTCTCATTCTCTTCTACCTTTTCATCCTCCTCCACCTCCTCATTCTCTTCTACCTTTTTCTCCTCCTCTCCTCCACCTCCTCTCACCCTCTCCCTCCTCCTCCTCCTCCTCTCATTCCCTTCTACCTTTTCATCCTCATCCACCTCCACCTCCTCTCATTCTCTTCTACCTCTTCCTCCTCCTCAAACCTGAAATCCTTCCCACCTCTGAATAGAAGGACAATATTTCACTCGATGTAGGAGGAGTTTTGTTTGAAAAATTTATAAATCGGCCAAATTCTCTGACTGTTTGATCAATAAAATAGAAGTTTAAGCTTCTCTATATTTTAAGGTACTAAGCCAACATGAAGAAGAGAGAAAGAGTTAAAGGGATCTCTGATGCATTGCGGTTCACTCAAGTGTAAAATCATTCATTCTCTCATATTGCATTTCACATAAGGCAGGGTGTCTAACATACACCGGGCCTGATAAAGGTTGTAATCCAGTCCAGCAGATGAATTTAAAATTAGTGTTCCTAATAAAAATTGACTTATGGGCCATAATTGGATTGAATTGAAAGATTGGGGAAAAGTCCCACTTGGCATGGGTATGCAAGGTCCCAGAAAGTGTTTGGACACTTGCAAATGTCTGGCCGTCAGGTTTCGAAATCGATCTGTAAATTGTTCAGTGATTTAATGCACAGCGACGTTGAACACACTGTCTGCTGTCTCTCTTAAAACATTCTGTTGTCGTCGTGATTGTTGTCATGGACTGCGTCTCAAATCAAAAACTCTGACCTTGCATTCAAAAGAATTTACTAATCTGGAAAATCCAGAAGACTGGCACACAAAACAGACATTTGGGTAGATTTAAAGGTGACATGGGAGGTTTTTAAAATTCGAACACTAGCTGGGATAGGAAGACCGGTTAGTGTTCGTACTCACTAATGATCTAGAGGAGTACACAAGGATGGTATATTTACGACACAATGCTAGTTTGTTTATCAGGGGTAGTGATTCGTCCACTTCTGTTGCTGAAATAGTACGCTTTGTGCAGCGTGTCAGGAAAAATACTAAAATAGCATCTACACTTTAATTTAAATAATAATAATAATAATAATAATAATAGTAATAATTTATTTACTACATTTAATTTATAGCTCGTTTGAATGTGACTCCCAGTAACAGTTCAAAATATTAGCACAGAAAATCCATCGATCCATCCATCCATCCATCCATCCATCCATTCTCTGTACCGCATATCTTACGCAGGGTTGCAGGGAGCCTATCCCAGGGGACTCGGGGCACAAGGCGGAGAACAACCTGGACTCACACACTCACAAAACTCACACACTCACACACCCATTCACACGCTAGTGACATCCAATCTGGAAATCTGGATCTGGAAATCCAATCAGCATACAACACATGGACTGTGGAAGGAAGCCAGAGTACCCGGAGGAAACCCCTGAAGCATGGGGAGAACATGTAAACTTTGCACACACAGAGTGCCCCGTGCCCCCTGCACACCAAAGCTGTCTTTGAAATTTCTAATTTGTAAAATGAATGAAACAAAAGAGGAGATTGTGAGTTTCTCTCACCACCCTATTTGGAAATCAAGAAACCCCATGTGGGGTCGCGACCCCTAGTTTGGGAGTTAAAGCCAAGGCGTCAGCGTTATGTTAGATTTTGTTAAGTTGTGTAAAACGCACAACCCTTCATTAGTAAACCCTTCATTAGTAGGACTTGTGTTCCTCTGGTGAGTGGAAAGCTCAGGAATAAATCCTCTAAGGCTCCAATGTTTAGGCCGAGTATCATTATATACACTGAAATAATGATAACAAAAATAACAATGTTTTAATATTATAAATATTATAAATATAAGATTTATAATATTCATAAATAGTATAAATATATTATTATTATTATTATTATTANTAATAATAATAATAATAATAATTTTAAATATAAAGCCCTTCATATATTTTTATGCATATTTTTCTTAGATTTAGTGTGTGGTTATGCATGTGACAAATAAAATTTGAATTTGAATTATTATTATTAACAACAACAACAACAACAAAATAATAATAATATTAACAACAACAACAATAAGATTTGAATAGTTGGATTTTATTCATAAACAAATTTGTATGGGGGGTCTGCAAAAAGTTTTAGCACCTTTGCGGTCCTTTTCCTAAAATGAGTTTCATGCATCTGGTTTACTGTTTATTGCTTTACTGTGTGTGTGTGTGTGTGTGTGTGTGTGTGTTTTTTCCTGATTCTCTCTCTCTCTCTCTCTCTCTCTCTCTCTCTCTCTCTCTCTCTCTCTCTCTCTCTCTGACTTCATTTCCCATAATGCACGTGGAGAAAAGCGCAGTGAAAATAAACAGAGCTCATCATGGCGGCTGACAATGATGTGAGTGCCACCTCTTAGGCAGACATTATCTCCTGTCTCTGACCCATCTCACAGCTGTGTCATGTTCCTGCAGTTTAACAGTGTTTACTGTCTTGTTGTTGCAGCCCGAGTCTGAGGTGTTTGAGATCACGGATTTCACCACCGCGTCCGAGTGGGAAAGGTAAAAGCTAACACCTACTTCCCATGTAGTTAGCTAACTGACTGATTGATTTAAAAAAACAAAACAAAAAACAAAACTGGAATTGGATTTTTCTAAAAATAGATTAGACGTTTGTAATATAATGATTAATCTTTTATAAAATGTAGAGAAGGCCCTGACGCGAATGTGCTAACGCAAAACTCAAGACTATCGGCGCGTCATTAGTGCAGCTTAGTGCACTATATAGTCTTTATTTACTTCTCTACATAGTGCACTAGTGCAGGGAGCGGCTTGGGATTCATTGACTTGACAGAGAGTTAGCAACATTGTTGATGGACTTAATTTTGTATCTACTAGTTGTGTTTTTGCCACTTAACCCTTGTGTCACGTGATTTATATATTCAGTTTTCACACGTGACTAGTTAAAGTCATTCTGCTTAAAATTAACACTTTTTTTTAATTATTATTATCATTATTTTTTAACATCTTTCCAGTACATTTTCTTTCTGAAATGTATTACTAGCGAAGCCTGGTTACTTTGGCCCCTGAAATTAAAGTTGGTGTTTGAGAACTTTTTGTACTTTGTGTCTTAGTGTTATTGCCACTTATCTAAAAAAAATAGTTTGGAGATGTTCTTGTTTTAACAGTATAGTCTGTCACTTCTGGGAAAACGTTTAAGATGTTTTCATGAGTCGTCCTGTACTAGTCTTGCGTTCATCCAGTTAAATGCTCTCTAGAAGGTATATGTCCCGCCCCCAGGGGTAGAGGCCCTCCAGCTCTACAGCAGCAGCATGTTTGCATTAAACAAGATTTGCTGGTGCGTTTTGACCGAGTGCTTTCCTGCACGCTACTCCCTTTTCCAACTATTCCTCGGTTGGAGTTCATTTACTTCAAAAGCCTTATTCTGATTGGATTAGTTTTTCAGGGGGACGTCTGTACACTTTTCCTCAGGGATAAAATTCTCACATGTGGAGCGGTCAGTTCTTTAACTATCTAATGTTAAGTGCTGATAAGTAGTTCTTTTTCTTTCGGCTGCTCCTGTTAGGGGTCACCACAGCAGATCATTGGTCCGCATATTTGATTTGGCACGGTTTTTATGTCAGATGCCCTTCCTGATGCAATCCACCCGAATTTGATCTGGGCTTGGGACTGCCACTGGGAGTGCACTGTCACGTGGGGTCTGTTCCCTGGCCGGGAATCGAACCCGGGCCTCGGTGGTGAGAGCACCAAGGCCTAACCACTAGTCCTCCACTGACCCTAAATACTGATAAATTAATAACTGTAAATGATTTTCAGAATGTAAATGATACTCAAAATGCAGTTTGAGTACATACAATTCATTTGCAGTTTTAATTTATCAGCATTTAATAGGACCACTTTAATAGGAACACCTGTACATTTATGAATTTATCTAATCAGCCAATCATGTGGCAGCAGCACAATACGGTAAAATCATGCAGAGACAGGTCAAGAGCTTCAGTTAATGTTAACATCAAGCATCAGAATGAAGAAAAAGTGTGATCTCTGTGACTGATCGTGTTATGGTTGCTGGTGCCAGATGGGCTGGGATTTTCACACACAACAGTTTCTAGAATTCACACACAATGGTGTGTAAAAAAAAACACCAAAACATCCTGTGTGTGGAGGATCTGCAGGATGAAACACCTTGTTGATGAGAGCAGTTTCTAAAATACTCAAACCAGCCCATCTGGCACCAGCAACCATGCCACGATCAAAGTCATAGTGCTCACTCTTTTTCTTCTGAGCTGAAAGGAAGTCTATAGTAACTAAAATAAGCACTCTTTATAACTGTGGTGAGCAGAAAAGCATCTCAGAGCACACAAAACATCAAACTTTGAGGTGCATGGAATACAACAGCAGAAGGCCACATCATGTTCCACTCCTGTTAGCCAAGAACAAGAATGTGACACAGATGTGCACCGACTCATCAAGACTGGACAGTTGAAGACTGGAAAAAGAGTAAGTGATTTGTTTTGTCCAGTTTGGGGTGAGCTTGTGCTCATGACAGCCTCAGATTCATGTTCTTGGCTGACAGGAGTGGAGCCTGATGTGGTCTTCTGCTGTTGTAGCTCATCCACCTCAAGGTTCGATGTTTTGTGCATGCTGAGATGCTTTTCTGCTCACCACGATTGTAAAGAGTGATTGAGTTGCTATAGACGTACACACACACACACACACACACACACAAACTGACAGAGCTGAACGCAGTCAGTGTAGTCAGTTTTATACACTAAAGATAAACCTTTGTTCAAAATTCTATTGTGATGCAGACAAAACTGTCCCACATTTAATGCAGTAAAAAGTTTCTCATTGCCATGATACAGTCTGGAAATGATGCTGTTTTGTTATATACATTAAATAGGAAGATCTGACATTATGTATGAAACCGTTATGTTTTAAATTTCTTCATGGCTTATCTGAAACTGATCTGTGAACATGACAGAGATTCCATGGTTACCTGTTGTATGAAACAACTTAATTAAAGTTAAGTAAAAACTAAAACCCTGTTTGGGTGGATTGAGTTTTCAGTGTGATGTGTATTTTTGAAACATTTGAATATCTTTGTGATAAATGATGTCTGCTTCACACACAGTGATGTGTTCACTTTATTGGATCGGAAAACAGCAATCATAATGATGTAGTATTTGCAAATATAAGATGAGGCTGTCATTTTCTTATGGCCTGCAGACTTACGCACTTTCCTTTGATTACCTTTTTTTTTTTTTTCCTTCAAATAAACTCTCAGTGAAGACATTACATTTACAAAGTGATGCAACCCATAGAAACAAAATTTTTTAGGGAACGAATCCTGTCATTTTGTGAAATATTTTCTCTTATACAACTCAGTGCGGTTAAATGTTGATAATCAACACATCCACCTGCATAACCTGAAATGTCAGTCTGGACGGGGCTATAATGAATATAGTTGGAAATAGGACTTAAGAGTGAAATTTAGCCTGACTGTGCTCACAGAGTAAAAAATAAATAGTGCAGTAGGTCTGGGTCAAACTGCTGCTTTGATAGACAAGTGATAGAATTTCCTTAAAATATTTAAATACAGAACAAATTAAGCATGATTTCTATTTCCTGTGTTTTATTTATTTTTTTTTCTTGGACACATCCATGAAATTGCACTGTTATATTTGCTCTAACATACTGTATGTTAACCATGTGATGTGTTCAGATTCGTGTCCAGAGTCGAGGAAGTGCTGAACGACTGGAAACTGATTGGCAGTAATGTTGGCAAGCCACCCGAAAAGGTGATTGCTTTCAGATTAAATTCCTCAAATCATGTCAGTGACCACTTTATTGGGAACACCTGTACATTTGCTGATTTCTGCAATTATCCAATCAACCAATTATTTGGCACGAGCAATGCAGCCATGAAGACACAGGTCAAGAGCTTCACATCTGTCTTCATGTTCACATTAAACCTGTTACGAATCTCTTGGGATTTTCACTAGGGCTGTACGATATATTGAAATTATCAAAATATCGCAAGTAAATATCACGATACACATATCACAAGGGCTTGTGATAACTGAATGATTTTAATGCTTCAAAAGGTTACAAAACGTCAAGTTTTAGGGCGACACAGATAGCGGAGAATGCTATATATGTACACTCCTGAACAAAATCTTAAGACCGGGGGAAACATTCCAAGTATTCNCATTTCGTGCTGGTGGATCATAACCAGGTTGTAAGAACTACTTCAAAATGTCAAAAGAAGAAAAAGGAGCAAGAAACAAAAAAACAGAGATTGGTAATTTATTGAAAACTGCATTTAAACTCAAACAGCCCTAAATTTCATGTACAGGGCTTCTACATAGAATGCTGCAAAAAAACAAACAAACAGAAATATCTGGAACTTGCTAGTTCTGCGGATGGAAACACCTTGTTGATGAGAGAGGTCAGAGGTGAATGACCAGACTGGTTCGAGCTGACAGGAAATCTATAGTAACTTGAATAACCACTCTTTACAACCATGGTGAGCAGAAACGCATCTCAGAAAGCACAACACATCAAATCTTCATGTGGATGGGCTACAACAGAAAAAGACCACATGGGGTTCTAGCCAAGAATAGGAATTTGAGGATACGGTCGACACAGACTCACTGAAACTAGACTGTTGAAGATTGGGAAAATGTCCACATGGTCTGGTCTTTTTCCAATCTTCAGCACCGAATTTTTGCCGAGTCTATAAGGTAGTGAAGGTTTGTACCATTTTGGGTCATTTTAGAATTGTTGTAGGAGTCACAGTTTTACTGAAACAAGCCTTCAAGCCATTTATCAGGGGAGAGAGGGAAAGAGAGGTACAGAGGGGTCGGTTAAAGGATATAGGGGACAAGAATGAGGAAGACAGGGATTGGAGAAATAGAGTGGAAAAGAATTTGAGTGAAAGTGAGAAAATGGCTGAGGGAGAACATACAGATCCGGAAGAAATAAGGAAATTGGAAATTGGAAAAACACTGATGATGTGTTTAATAGATGACACTAATAAATGTTTAAAATTTGTTTATATTTTTTAATAGGGAGAATATACCACAGGCACATGGGAGGAGAAGTCACGTGAGATCAACTTTGCCGATTTCAAGTTTTCCATCACGCACCATTACCTGAAACAGGAATATGCAGAGAGCGAGGGGAAGGAGGATGGCGAGGAAGGTGCATTTATTGCAGTGATGGTTGCCAAGATATTTCCCATGGTTTGCAGTGTTAATGCTGTGCACCAGAAAAAGTACCAGGGATATTCCTGTTTATACCAAAATAAATACTGTATGCTGTTCGGTGAAGCCAGAGAGAGAACTTATCCAGTTTACATAAGCATAGCCTGTTCTGAGACCACAAACTATGGGCAAGCAGCTGTTCTCCTGCTGTGTTACAAATGGGACTTTGTTTCAGGAGTGCAGATGTGGCTTAAAATGCTGGTAAAGCCTCCTAACTTCCTAAATCATACTAAAACAGATCATGTCCTCTTTCCAGATGCCTTTCCTCTGGCCATGCAGGACCTGCTGTGCATGAACAACGACTTTCCTCCGAGGGCGCACTGCCTTGTCAGATGGTTAGTAACACCACTGAGCTTGTATACCGAAAGTGTACACTTTCCTCCATTAAATATTCCTGTTGTGTCTGTGTGTGTGTAGCATATACTAACATACTGTATTTACTATTGCTCTAACAGTTGAAAGTTAGATTTTTTTGTGCAAGTTTATGGGAAGCTTGTCAAGGTTCTTGGCTTGTAATTACATATACATTACAGATTCTGTAGCTGGAACTTATAGTAGCTGTAGGTTGAAATATATCTTGAAGCATTTCCTCTGCCTGTTTGGTTAAGAAATACAGTACAGGTAGAAGTGATAGGAGTAAACATGGAAAATCTCCTTGCCTGAGGCATCTTTCTGCTGTAGGTATGGAATGCGTGAATTTGTGGTCATCTCTCCTGGAGCGAACTGTGAAGCGATTATCAGCGAGTCCAAATGCAACCTGCTGCTCAGTTCTGTCTCTGTCGCTCTGGGAAACACTGGCTGGTGAGTAATAGGCAAAACTTTACAGCGTATATGGAAGAAAAAGTCAAAATCCCAGGCCTAACTGGAGTGTAGAAGTATGTTAATTAACCCTTAAAGGATAATGAACAAAATGTGTTCATTTTTTCACCGTGTTCTCAGTTTTATGCCTTATAACCAGCATAAAACATAAAATGCTTTAATTGAATCAGGAGAGTTTTGTGCTTTCGGCATCTCTGAGTATCACTGAGTAGTCTGTGCTTGAAAAGTAGGCAGCCACTGACATGACATGGTGGTTATCTTTTAATAAAGCATTGTCACATATATATATACTGACAACATAATAAGTTATGGCCCCGTGATACTAAGTTATGGCCATTAATTGTGTAACTTTGGCCCACTTCTTAATATGAAACATGAAAACATAAAATGGTATATCCATGTCACAAAACCAGTGACTCCAGTGTGTCTTTATACATCATTCAGTATTGAAGTGTAATATTATCAGTTATTTCCAGCAGCAGAAGTCATTTGAGTTAGATCATCGTAATTACATGCTTTGGTTCTTGTGGTCTAATTCAACTGATTTCTTTGTCTCTCGCTCATTTGAAGATACAGTAGTTGCCACAACATATTGTTAAGCTTAACTTATGGTCTTGATAAATTGATTACTGTTATGGATGTAACGCAATCACAGGATCTGGATCTGGATCTTAAACTTGAACGCTGTGCATGAGGTAAACAGTGCTCTCAGCATGCCTGGTTTCTCAACACCAGTAAATCACTTGAGTTCATAATGGGCTGCTTGCACAAACATCTCCGCGTTATAAACCAAAACGGCACTTCTATATACGTATATACTATACGATCTCCTGGGATTTTCACTAGGGCTGCACAATATATCGAAATCATCAAAATATCGAGATATGCATATTGCAAGGGTGCTATTTTAGACCCGATGTCTGCAAGCGTTCCTGAAAATTAATGTCTGCAACATTCATCATATATGTCAGAGCACTTGCGAAGCTCCTTTTAATAAGCTGGAGAAAGACGTCAGACTGATTGCTTCCTCTTACGTAATTATGAACTCTTTATGAAGGTAAGAAAATACCTATTAATAGAAACAACACCCAAGCAAATGTTAGCCTGACACTATGACTTCATTGTAAGACTGAAGGAAAAAAGCAAAACAAAACAACAGCATTAGATGTTGCAGTCTCTCTGTACTGTAAATTCTGTAAATTCCCTACCAAGTTTAGTTGGTTCTATTTCGCAAAATATAAAAACTCATACCCTGATTTAAACCACGTGGCCTACCATGTGAAAACTCTGCCTTTCTCTTATTCGTCGTTGTATCTGTTTAGAACACATTATCTGTTCAATTCGAATAATGTCTCTGGATTTAATGCATTAGAATTATCTCCAAAACACAGTTCCTGTGTATGATCTTATTTCTAAAGCAGATTCATTTACTTACAACGAAAAAAAGCTTTATTGTTGTTTCTGATAAGGATTTGTTTGATGATTTGGTAATGATACTCACCATCACTATTACTAGCAATAGTAATCCCACGTATCATTCCAAACTATATGTGTAAAAACATTTTTTTAAAGCAAGTCATATCAGCCCTGAATATTGACGAAAAGATCTCTAATAAAATAAGAAAATAGGAGTACGAGATGTGGTGACAATTATCATAGCCATTATCTCTCATTTTCAGCCCTTAGCTGCAAGGAGTTATTTATTAAGCTTCCTGTTACTCTTCTGATTTTTATTTTTTATTTTTTATTTTTTGGGGGATATATATTTTCAGAGACTTTGTGAACTAGGTTGAGATGTTTTTTTTTTTTTACTGCAGTTAACTCTATATGGAGATGTACTGTATGTGTAAGCAATATGCACTACCAAAGATTTCACCGTTTATCAAACAATCCTGAGCCTGTAGTATATTTTCAGTCACACAGTTCCTTCGATTAATATTGTAATTCCTAGTCCGAACTTTTTCACTTTGAATGTAATCAGTCAAAAACAAATTGACTCAGAATATGCTTAACATACCGTTTTTGGGAATGGTTTGTAGGAAGTGGTTTACTTGTTTAGGTAAAAGATCACGTGTCTGTAGAGGAAGTGATTGCTACACGGATACCGGAGTGGACGAATCAATGAGAGATTCAGTATGGAAACGGTTTAGTGTGGTCTTATTGGATTAGTGTGGCTTTAAGTCAGTGGTCCACAGAATGGAGAATGGTCTGTGATAATTAGGCTTGTGTGATATAATGATTACATTGTCTCTAAACAATCTTAAACTGGCACAATATTCATTGACGTCTACTCTAATTATATTGTGTTGTTATAGTTTATTGTGTTAAGCCAGGTTTATGCTGTCGGAGGCAAAATCACACATCGTAAGGGATACTCTTTGGTCGTGAGTTGATGGTCGAGGATGGTGGTCTACTAGAAACTGTAATGTGACGTGTTCACAGCCGATTTAGTGCAGCCGAACAAAGACAGTTGAAGAGAAGGTTCTGGCAGTGTCTGAAAATTTTGCTTAAAATCTCAGTGTGAGCGCTGCTATGACACTCGTCTAAAATCTACTGACAGGAGGACGGCATATGATTAAACAAAACTCAAAGAACACCTACAAATATGGTAGTGACAACGACTAAACATATTGCATTTAAAAGAAGAGCACTTGAAGAGTTGCATTGCGGCAGCAGACAGAATGCCTCTATAATGTCTCATCAGAGTTGTATCATGACAAGACGCAAAGGGAAGCAGCATGGAAAGATTCAGGTGTGTAACTAGCTAATCAACATGCGAAAGCTGTGTTCATAGAGTTTATTGACTATTATGACAAAAAGACGAAGAAACCTGTGCTGTGTTACTGTGTTTCCATTATGGCAGAACGTAGTAGCTATCTTCATCGTTTAATCTGACATGTAGGAAGCATGTTATGGCACAGTCTGTTACAGAATTCTTATCATCTCGTACAGTGTAGCAAGCAATAATCATAAAAGACAGTTGGAATTAATAATGTAAAACCGGCTTCAGGCGTACATGCTTCTGTGGTGTTAAGGGTAACAAGAAATCCATACAGAACCAGTGGCACTGAGCATGCATTAACGGTATCGCTGGGGCTCGCTACAGACTCAGTCACTGGGGAGACCTGTGTGGGTTTGGTTATGTTAGGCATGTTGGCAAGGCTGAAGGGCGAGTGGGGTCATCTTTGAAAAATAAGTTACTTGAACACAAGCCAGGGTCTGATCACCCCAGGCTGGGTCGCCTGGGTCACCTGGGTGAGGGCGTCTGATGTTCGAAACACCTGAAACACCCAACAACCCCAGGAAAACCTCACTGATGATGACGTGTTTCACGAGATGTATTTTAAAACTTTTATATTATATTACCAGCCCTGCCAACCTTTACACATTTGGTCACTCAAAAATATACCAAAAGGGCAGAACTTCCCCCTGCCCGTCTAGAAGCTCCGCCCCCCCTCCCATGCTCTCTACTGGACTTGCACAGACAATGGACAATGTTTTGAGTTCATTAATGCAAAATAAAATCTGTTTTTATTTATCTATCTATTTGTAACTTTGCTCTTGTCATGAATATAGCACTTGATGCTGGCATGGCGCTAAAAATTGTATCACTCACTCACTGGTTGTTTTCCTGTCTTTTTTCCGGACCATTAAATCATTAACCACGTATGTTTAATTGGTGAATCACAAGCATGGAAAAATCAATATCACACAACCCACAATTATCAGTTATTATATATATTATTGAGTGTTCTGTTGGAAGTCGAGGAATGAAAAAAGCTCCAGCCATGTTACATACAGTTAGGTCTGGAAAGTATTTGGACAGTGACAGAGTTTTTGAGATTTTGCCTTTAGACCACAATGGATTTGAAATAAAACAATCAAGATGTGACCGAAGTGTAGACTTTCAGCTTTACTTTAAGAGATTCCACAAAAATATGCCATTTACCTTTTAGGAA
>CM074949.1:3857194-3867454 GCA_037577455.1 Pangasius macronema
TTTTCACTTACTGAAGACAAGACTGAAGGCAGAAAGACCCACAAACAAGCAGCAACTGAAGGTGGCTGCAGTGGAGGTCTGGCAAAGCATCTCCAGGGAGGAAACTCTGCGTTTAGAATTTGCGTTTTGAGAACATGGGCTCCAGACTTCAGGCAGTCACTGACTGCAAAGAGATGAGACAAATATCAGTGACGTGCTAATCATAGACAAGTTTGACCAGGTTTTCCTATTTGAATGTTTTTGTATTAAACTGTTGCACCTTTATCTTAAAATGAATCGAAGAGTTTTAGCCAAGAAAGCTCCCATTTTGTTTTTAAACTGAGAAAATGTCAAATGTTGCTTGTGCTTTCGTGCACCATTTTCATGTTGAGTAGACTCACAGGACAGTGGTAAAGAAACTGCATATTGATACAAGTGAATTGTTTTGTATGCTGTGCTTTCGGAGTTAAAAAGTTTTTCAGTGTTAAAACACACACACACACACACACACACACACACACATGAAATGGAGAGAGAGAGAGAGAGAGAGAGAGAGATCAAGGTGTAAATTGCCTGTACATCCAAGTCCATGCAAAGATAAATGCCTTGTCTCTCAGTTTTATGAAACAAATGTTTGGTAGAGTAATGTATCAGGAGTTCTGTTTTACATAATGCATTACTGCCTCCAAAACAGCAATTCAAACCCTCTTATTAGTTTAACGTCTTTTTTTTTTTTCTTCCCTGCTCACTGTTGCTGTGCTGTTTCTTGAGCCTTTACCGCTCTAAATACATCCTCATGATAACGTTGTTACTTAGCAGTGTAGCAAAAAATATGATTGAGCATGAATATGGGATTTTCATGCACATGCTAGCATGAAACTTAGAGCTTTCTACCAGCATAGTGACTACTGGAGGAGCACGCATGTATGCTTCTTTGCTTTGTAGCATGTAACAGACTGATTTTAAAGCTGCTTATTGTACTACTGTCTGTCTGACATGAGCTCTAAATGACTAATTCTAAATTTGAGAATATGAACACGTGCATCCGAGTCATTGCTGCTGTCCTAATGCACGTTTTTTGAGTTAATTACCTACATAAGGACGTTTGTATGTTTGTAACACTGGGTTACATGGCCTGTCTGGAAAACAGGGCTCGTGTTCAATCACTGCATCGTCCTGAGCTGTTTTCTGTGAAGCACAGGCTGTGTGTGTGTGTGTGTGTGTGTGTGTGTGTGTGTGTGTGTGTGGGCGACCGGTTTCCAAGAGCAACGCTCTACAATAGGTTACAGCACACATCCCGCTGAGATGCAAGAGGATGAACGCGTCGCCCCCGGCAACTCGCTTTCCTTCTCTTTCACAGGCTCATAGGGCACAGGGTCATTGCATTTCTGGGGGCGATTGTTCCCTTTTTAGGTGTTTTGAACAAAACCGTAGATTATAGCACTGATAAAAGTGCAGCACTGCACAGCACCATCATTTTCATCATTTAGCTGTATGCAGAACGTGTTGAAACGCTTCCAGCACCTCTTGTGATGAACAGTCCGGCGTCGGAGTTAACATTTTAAATCCTTCATCTCAGGCACGTGTGGAGTGTAATGGATTCCAGGTGCTCAGGTGTTTTTGCAGGCTTTTTGAAAGACTAATGACCTCATCTGCGTGTGTTAGCGTTAATGACTCTGCTGTGCCACTGGGTGGCTCTGTTGAGATGCGTTTTGAGGATCGATCCTCAATTCCAGTGCGCTTGAATTTTTTCCCCCGATATCCTCCGTTATCTGCTCCTCTAGAGTGCCGTTGTTCTTCCAAAAGCGAAGAATGTAATGATCGTAACTTTTTTCTTTTTTTTTTTTTCCATCATTTGTGTTATCATCACAGCCGAACAGTTCATCATAACAGAGCGTGCTTACTACAGTTCAGCCAACACGGTCACGCTACACGAACAGGAGGATGATAGTACTAATAAATGTGCTTCATTAAGATAAAAGTGCTTTGCGTGGCAGTTTCCTGGTTGAAGCTGCTCGTTGGGAGGACAGGATTGTGCATCAGAAATACAAATGAATGCAAATTCAATTCATACGTGCAATAAGATCAAAGCTCCAGACAGAGTTGAGCTCAATTACTCTTTACACAGGACAAATATGCAACAGCTGGATTGTAATAAAAGGCGTTTAAAAAAAAAACCAAAAAAAACCAAAACAGTGGTCTTTTAAAATGATTACGTGTCACGCTGTATGAAATGATGCCACTATATATTGCCAGAATTCTGTAACAGACTGACGAATATACGCTAACGTTAGACCTGTGATTAAAGAAAATTGCGTTCTGCTTATGTCATAAATTAGCGTAGTTTATCAGGCTCATGCAAAAAATAAAGCTGCGCAAATAAACATCCTTCTCCTTGATCTTGAGGTATTGTTAAGTATATTTTTATCTTTTACATGTTTTCACATATCTGTATTTATAGCTGTTCCATGAGTTTTGCGTAATCCTACGCCTTCCTCTAATTGGCGGCTTTACTACGAGCTTCGTAGCAGCGTGTTACATTATACGTGATAAGACCACTGATCTCAAGTCACAACCAGAGAATTCTTTTCCGATGTGTAATTTTGGTCTACGATAGCAATATCGGGCTGAAAATCTTACAGCAGAAACCCAGCATTGCATAACAAGCTGCTTTTTTAATAGTCTGACGTTGCAGGATTGCTGCATCACATAGAGCAGCACACCAGCCCATGAGAGTAGGAGTGGGCGATATGACAGAAAAATCATCCCTGAATTTTTGAAAGGCATTTCTATGATACGTGATATATAAATCACAATATATAGGTTTTGACAAAATATATAAAATATACCACAAAATATATGGCATAGAACAGCCAGCAGTGCAGTTTTAAAGATTATGTTGAGAATTTTAACATTCTCAGATTTTAAAATTTTTAAATTTTCAAAAACACATCATCTGCTTTCCATCATTTATTTAAAATTCCAATTATAAAATATATAATTTTTTGTTTTAAATAAAAATTATATTCCTCAGAAAAGCGTACTGTGGCATTATCTCACACTCTCACACACACACACACACACACACACACACACACACACACACACACACACACACACACACAGTTTTAGCAAATAAGCCCAAAAATACTTTATAGGGCAGTTGTATTTAACCAGCAGTTACTTTTCCAATATTTTTCTACCTACTTTATAAGCAGAGATTTTTTTCCTCTTCTTTAGGGGAGAAAAATACAGTAAGTGCACTCATGTATTTAAAGACACTAATGCTGGTACTGGTGCTGGCACAAACTGTCAGAAAGTGTTAAACTAGTGTGTGTGTATTTTCTGGGCTTTATTAGTGTAGCGGTAGCTCGTGTGTATATATATTTTTTCCCTCCATATGGCTCAGTTATTATTAAGCCCATAGTAGGAGACATACAATAAGACGACTATTTCCACTGAGCGATCTCATGTGCTGTCGACTTTTTTGACACACCTTCATGTTCACTCTTGATTTAACATACGGCCTTCTCACAGCTCCTGACTTTGCTCTGTGTGTGTGTGTGTGTGTGTGTGTGTGTAGCCAGGTGCCGCTGTTCGTGCAGATCCAGCAGAAGTGGAGGAAGATGTACGCGGGTGAGTGCCAGGGCCCCGGGGTTCGCACCGACTTCGAGATGGTGCATCTGCGCAAAGTTCCCAGCCAATACAACCACCTCTCAGGCCTGCTGGATATCTTCAAAGCCAAAATAGTGAGTAAGAGCGATAAGGATGGGGGTTTATATCGTGCCGAAAAAAGTAATAAATCTTTCCATTCTCTGAAGGGCAGTGGGGAGAAATGTGCAGCCAAATAAAGGCGTATGTGTTAATTAAGATATTTAAGCTGCTTATATTCGGATTAAAGCCTCTAGGTGTTGGCTCTGAAGTTTTCTGGCTGATAGCTCGTTCTCTCGGATGTTCGTCCTGTTCAAAGGTGCAGATGTGCCTTCCTTTTTTATTTTGACTTATGCCTCTCTACTATTTCTTGTCACGTTTTTTTAACCCACAGGGGTGCCCCCTGACACCGCTCCCACCCATCAACATCGCCATCCGCTTCACCTACATTCTCCAAGACTGGCAGCAGTACTCATGGCCCCAGCAGCCTCCTGGTAGGTTTTCTCCCTCCATCACCCCCTCATTATACTCATGTGGTCAGTATAGTGAAAGTTTAGAACCTGAGCCATAGCCATTAGCCTGCTCTCCCCGTGCACTCGTTTTTATTCCATCAGGAGCTATTCATGATCTTATATTTCCTGTTTGCTATTCTCGAATCCGATTGGTCTGAAGGTGTTGATTTGATTTGCTAGAACAGCAGCTCTGACAGTACTTCCAGCTGCGAGCAATGAGCTTGTTTCTATAGTAACAACATACACAGGGAGTTGTATGCCATGTATGTTAGCCAGATGTTCCACATAAACACACAAAACAGCTTCTACAATCGGTGATATGCTGAAGTTTTCTGTGAGGAGCTGTCTAGAATTTTTGGAAGGAGTTTTCTGACACGGGAATGTTCTCAGGAACATGACAAGCGCGGTTTCTTTTGTCTTATTCGCTTCAAGAGAAAGAAATAAAGTAAGCTGCAATAAAGTAAGTGATAACAGGAAATTGTTAGTGCAGATGGTGGACAATGTTAAATACAACTATACGTATGCCATTCTTTAATAAATAAAAAAAGAAATTGTCAGATTTGGCAAATTGCTGGGGTATAAGAGGAATAAAGCACTTCGGGACATGCTGTTGTTGAAACGTAAGCAACCTTCAGTTAATAATATCAGCTGCTTCGTGCCGGTCCGCATCACAGCACCCTGTCATTGTTTGTTTTTAAATTTATAGCAGCATGCCCCATTGTGTTTTATTTCATATTTATCCTACTGGGATTCACTTATTTCTGGTTACTTGAAATGGCCTGGAAATATTTTCTGACTCACACTGCTTTCTTTTCATAAGCTCATACGATGCTATTTGTGGTTTACCAAGCCTTTGCCTCTCAGACTTGCATTTATAAAAGAAAAAAGCATTTATTTGTCACATATACATTACAGTACAGTGAAATTCTTTTCAGTTAGGAAGTTGGGATCAGAACACAGGGTTAGTCATGATACAGTGCTCATGAAGCAGGGAGGGTTAAGGGTCTGACAGTGGCAGTTTAGCAGTGCTGGGGCTTGAAGCTGCCACTGGTAGGATCTTGATCAAGGTCTTAGCCCTCTCTGCTCCAGGAGCGTCGTATCATGACTGACCCCGCGCTCTGACCCCAACTTCCTAACAGCGGGAAACGGCGTAGGGGGGAGTTTTTTTTTTTTCTTCTTTCTGGGGCTGCACATGATGTAGCTTTTTTCATTCTTTGTGCCTGTCTGTTTGCCTTTCTTCCTGTTTTCCTTTCAATTCTTTTCCTTTCATTTCCTTTTTCCTTTCCTTTCCATCTTATTTCCTTCTTATTTTCTATTCTTTCCCATGTACTTCATCTTTCCTTCCCATTTTCCTTTCCTTTCCTTTTCTTTCCTTTCAATCTTATTTCCTTCCTATTTTCCTTTCCTTTCCCATTTTCCTTTCATTTCCTTGTCTTCCCTTCCCTTCCTCAATAAGCTTTACTGCTTGTCTTGCACTGTTTATTATACATTTCCTGATTTCTGGGTGGAGTGATGTCATTTTTCTCCCCTAACATTTCCTCTCACACATGGCAATGCATCTAGCTGTAAATATGGCAGTATGCATAGCATTAGAGATTGTTGGTGGAGTGAAAAACACTGTCAGAGACCTTTATCTGTTCTGCAGTGCTAAATCAGCGGGTAAGCTTCGTTATTTTATCAAAGGCCATAAGGTTGTCAGTTGAAGTCCTGACACTTCCACAAGCCACTGCTGGACCCGTGAACAAGACCCTTAATTATCACCTGCTTCCTTTGGATTCTGTCTTACTTGAAAGTTGCTTTCAAGTGATAATGAATAATTATTCAGTGCATGAATTAATGAATAAATGTGCATGTAATCTTTTCCAGTCATTTGATGTGTGGTAGGTGACTTTTTTACTTACTTTCTTACTTAGAAATTGGTGGACTAAGGCAGTTGTTATGTCAGTGCTGTACATACCAACAGCTATAGATATAAATCTAGCCCTTATAAACCAACAGAGATGCTCAGTGGAGCTCACTAAGTGGAACTGAAACACCTTTAGCTGTTACATTTCCACTAGTATATGGTAGGCAATAAAAAGCAAACTTTATAAAAGAAGTCCTAAACGAACAAATACAAAGGATGGGGACAATCATAGTCCTAGTATAGAGTTTAATAGATTAAATTAAACACAAAATGAGCTGATTGATGTTCTCTAGTATTATAAATGCCTCTAGCTGCTATTATGGCCTTGCACTGGCTAGCTTTAATATTACAGATAGTCTCACATTACAGTTCAAACACTATTAAAGGAATAAAACAGGACAGGGAGTGTTCTTATAGGAAAACCATCAACAAAAGATTGTGATTACAGCTGCTACAGCCCCAAAGTAGAGTATTTTCCTATAAAAGCATGTCCTGGAGTATTTTATTCCCCTTATACCACAGGAATTTGCCAACATTTGAATGTTTTATTAATGCAAACATGACACATCATTATTTATTATCTGTACACAGTTCAATTCTAGTTACAGTCTTGTGCAACATCTGGAGAACAGCTTCCTGTTATCATCTTATGTGCTATAGCAGCTGTAAATGGCCGTTCAGATCTCACCTGAATATCTATTTTTCTCTCTCTTGAAGGTAATAAGACAAAAACACACGGCTTGTCATGTTACTGAGAAACTGTACTGACTGTGATAATGGAGACTCCTTCCATAAAATATAAAAAAGAGACGTTTTCTCCGTAGAGAAACTTGATACGTTTTTTTCTTTTTTTTTGTTAAATAACAAGTCAGTGATTATTAGTTGTATATTATATTGTGTGTCCACTATACAAGTCCTCGTGAATTCGCTGTTACTATGGAAACGGTAATATATTGGAACGTGTGCATTAACATAATCCTGTGATTTGCTTTGCAGCTGGAGCTACTGATTGAGTCATGTTGTTCTAGAGATTTAATCCCCTTCTGCCCAATCAGATTCGAGAGTTCAAGGGCGCTGGGGTATAGATAGATAGATAGATAGATAGATACTTTATTGATCCTGAGGGAAATTCTTGGTTAAGGGTTAAGGTACAGATTACTGGTTAATAGAGCTGTATAAGCTTAAAAAGTCTGATTTTTTTTTTATTGAGCAATTGGGGTTTATCTACGATAGTGAGCAACTGCATCAACATGACCCTGTTTGTTATTTTGACAATGTTGATTTTATCACATATGACCTTATTGCTGGTTACAAGCTTCTGCTAAGGGAGGGGGAGGGACATGTCCATAGCAACATAGAGAACTGCGTAGACATGGAATATTTATTTGAAATGGTTTTACTGCTAGGACTAAGATTGTGTTGATTACACACAAGATGGCTGAATAATGATGTCAGGTCTAGCAAAAGTGTCCGATTTGATGTTAATGTTAAGCTGGACATTTCCCTTTATACAGATTAAGCATTTGATTAATCAGAAATAACACTTCTCAGTCCTCCTCCTTTTTTTATTTTTTTTTTTGGTCACAATTTTCCAGAGCCCTAAACCTGAACCTCAGCTGTAGGCTGCACTCATACACTACTAACCAACACATTTTACTCACCGCATTAGTGCCATGGAAGCTGTATTTTTATTACACCCCAAAGCTTTTTCATTGTTGCCATGGAGTCATATCTCTCCCGCAGCACCGAATAGAAACGCCTTAAGATGATGTTTACTCAGTGGATTCATCGAGGCATGAATGTTTACCTCTGTATTAAGGTGCACTTGAGATATTTATTCAGCCTAATGATATTCTTCCAATTATATCTTAATGGATTAATGTGGGAGAAGTGCGAGGGACGCGTGCGCCATATTATTACGGCTGGATAAACCACAGAAATAAAGTCTAAAATTACACCGATAGTCATATATTCTGTTTTATTGCAGACTTTGACGCCCTGCTCTCCGGAGAAGTCGGAGGCGTCGAGTTTGGCAAACTTCCGTTCGGCGCTTGTGAAGATCCAATAAGGTTTTGGCACAACGTTGCACAACATTTCCATATTTCAAAATATCACACACTTGATTAAATCACGGTGAAAAGATGTGAACAGAAAACAGCATTAATGATTTAGACTGAAGACACTTGCAGTTATTTTGGCATAAATATTCAGTCCTGCTGGAGGCATTTAGAGAAATGAATTATAAATAAATGCACTGTGTTTTCCCCCCTCAGTGAGCTGCACCTTGCAACAACCTGGCCCCACCTAACCGAAGGCATAGTTGTGGACAACGACGTATATTCGTGAGTACCAGATGTTTTCAGCTGCTTATAAAACACAGAGTGGTTTTATGAAGTTGAAACGGGAGAGAAGGGGGAAAAAAAAAGAAATGAAATGTGAGCGATGAGGTAATCAGGGGTGTGGGGGGACGACGACGCATGAATATGCAGCAGGTGCGAAAATTCAAAACACCCCGATGATGTCTGTGCCAAATTAATTTTTTTGTCACCTCTCGAAGAACCTGTTACCCATAATAATTTTTCGCAGCTCCAGCACAGTGTTAGAGGGGGTGGAAAGAGGGGAGAGAGAGAGAGAGAGAGAGAGTGACTGTGTGTGTGTGTTTGTGTGTGTGTGTGTGTGTGTGTGTGTGTGTGTGTGTGTGTGCATGCGTGCTGGGTTTGAGCCTTGTAGCTCGACACCAGCACCGGACGCCGCCTGAGCTGCAATTAATTGGCGCCGAATGATTTTACGCTTTTTTTTTTTTTTTTTTTTTGTGTAAGTGTAGGGCTGCTCAGTGAGCTGTTGCGTGGCATTAACGCAGTTTTTTGCGCTCTTCCTTGTCCTGTCAGCAATTCAGCAGCACCAGCGTGTGATGGAGGCTCATACTTCTGAAGAGGGCCTTTTTTGGGGCCTGAATTTTTTTTTTTTTTGAAGTAGAAGAACAAATACTTTCACCTGCAGATAAGGAGTGAGAGAATAATGAAGGGTGCTCGAGCAAACAATGGCGCCGTTCTGCATGAAAAATCCTCTCCAGCCTCTTTGAGGCAGCCGAACGATTTCAGCTTGTTTAAGGCTGGTGCGGCGTTGGTGCAGAGGCCTTCCCCAAAAGCTGTGGGCTGTTTGAGATTTTCTACTCTGCCCTTGCTCTAGATGGCCTCATGGTTTTGTCACACTATTGTTTTCAAACGTTTAATCGTATGTTGTTAATGAGCCAGGAATAATGAATAAGCTGTCGGCCATTCAGGGTTTTCAAAGCAAGCATTGCTCTGGAGTTTTTTGCGTCAAGTATGGTTATTACTCATTAACAGAATGATGACCTCCAATCCTTCTGATGGATCATTAGGTTTCGAGGCATTTGTTATGCTACAGGAAGCTGCTGGTCATTCGTAGGTTTGTAAGCGAACGTAGCTCTGGCTTCGGGTCACGTCGTTTCTCATTGAGAATGCGAAGTGACATACTATTTACTGGAGATCATGTGAGATCTCGTAGACTATGTGTCGACGATTTTGATTACCAAACTTTATAATCAAGATTTCTTCTCGAGTAAGAAGTACTCCTGTCTCTTTTGTCTTTTTTTTAATTCAGTGTTTCTCATTCTTTATTTAATAAACAAATAAATATATAAATCATTCTTAATATCCAGAACACCTTTCTAGCTATTCAGCTAGCAAGCATTTGCTTTTCGAGCTTGTTAATAATGTCCATATTTAGTTAGTCAGTTATAGTATATCAACACCATTTCTGTTTAACAACGTGATAATTTTACGTAAATCGTTAACATTATTGCTAATCTTGTGATATTGAAAACATATGCTTCTAATTGTTGATTATGTAAGGAATGTGTACAGTTATAGGAAAATAGTCCGGGGTGATGCGATACGGCTTCACGCAAAGCGGACTTGCAGAGTAACACTTTTGTGCTTTTTAACCTTTTATAGTTACATTTACTGTTGTGGAAAGTCTGTGATCGGTTACGTTATAATGGATATAAACAGTCGTTCTTCTCTTTTTCTCTATTGAGGTTAGTAAGACAAAAAATCTCAGCTTTTCATGTTCTAGAGAAACCAAAAAAGTGCAAATTCCTCTGTCCTGAAGACTTTGGGGGCAGTCGTGGCCTAATGGTCTGAGAGTCGGACTTGTAACCCGAAGGTGAACCTGAAGGTGGTGGGTTCG
>CM074949.1:3877031-3891107 GCA_037577455.1 Pangasius macronema
ATCCAAATCAGGTGAACGGTGTAGGAATTACAACAGTTTGCATATGTGCCTCCCACTTGTTAAGGGACCAAAAGTAAATATACCCATATATATATATATACACTGGTCACTTTAATAGGAAAACCTGTACACCTGCTCACCTGTACAAGCAGCACAATGGATAAAATCATGCAGATCAAGAGCTTCAGCTGATGTTCACAACAAAAGTCTGAGACTATCGCACATTAACCGAAACTGGACAGTTGAAGACTGGAAAAAGACCAGGTGATCTTCCCCCTAATCTTCAACTGTCCAGTTTGGGTGAGTCTGTGCCCATGACAGCCTCAGATTCCTGTTCTTGGCTGACAGGATGCTTTTCTGCTCACCACGGTTGTAAAGAGTGTTTATATGAGTTACTATATCCTTTCTGGCAGCTTCAGAGAACCAGTCTCTTCATTTTCCTTTGACCTCTCTTATCAACAAGGCATTTCCATCCACAGAAATCTCACTCACTCAATTTTTTTTTTTTTTTTTACTGTTGTTTTTGGCACCATGCTGTGTAAACTCTAGAGACTGTTGTGTGTGAAATCCCAGGAGATCAGCAGTTTCTGAAAAACTCAAACCAGCCCATCTGGTACCAACATCCATGCCATGATCAAAATAACAGAGATCATACTTTTCCCCATTCTGATGTTTGATTTGAACATTAACTGAAGCTCTTGACCTGTATCTGCATGATTTTATGCATTGCTCTCTCTCTCTCTCTCTCTCTCTCTCTCTCTCTCTCTCTCTCTCTCTCTCTCTCATATCTAAATCTAAATGGATATCTAACTGGATACTTTTGTGGAAATAAAAACAAGAGCTACAGCTAAATGTCATTGACGTCACAACCTTCAGTACAGTAATGATTTCACTACATAGTTTTCCATAGGCACTGCATGTACCCTGCTTAAATCTTTCTTCTAGCTAATAAATGTTCCTGCATTTTATAATTGCTCTCAGAGAGAGGGAAAAGGGAAGAGGTGTCATGAAAAGAGAATATAATTAAGGAAAGAAATGTGCACTAATCCTGATTAGGAGAGAATATTGACTGACTCTAGTTCTATAAAGTCTGTCCTTGCATATTGTACACATTAGAGGTTTTTAATGCAGTTCTACTCTCTGCTCTGTTTAGTTTTTAAAATATCTGTATCTGTTTTTGGATTTATATCCAAAGTGGGTGTGGCCTAAACCATAATTTTTTTTTTTAAATAAATAAATAAATAAATAAATAAATAAATATTTGGTTTGCCTTAAATATACATATGGTTTGCATTTTGCTTTAAAAAGCAAAACAAAACACTGTATATGTGTATATTCCTCAACCTCAGCTACATCATTTGAGTTCATAACCAGATGCCATGGAATTTCTGGAAAGCCTTCTGTCTTATGTGCTAGGGATCTTTCCCAAATCGGGGAACTGTTGTCTATTGTTGATGATACCCAAAATGTGAAGTAAATTATATGGTTTTGTTGCGTTTCTTGCATTTCAGAAAGGTCAGAAAAGTTCACTCGACACAATATCAGAAATTACAGTGCTGCTGCGAGGCAAAATGAGGTCCTTTAATAAGCGGCATTTCATTATATTTACTGCTTGTTTTTCTGGTAAGATATTCATAGCAAAGAATTTAGAACAACAAAAACATACACAATGGACATGCAAGTTAATTCTTATTGTGTTATTTAAATAAATGACTTTTTTCGAGACCCCACCAGAGGGCTATTTGGAGTGGTGGCCATTTTGTATAGCAATTTGTTAGCAATATGGTTTTATTTTGTAGCTGAGTAAACCAGTGTTTAGGGCAAGCTACTAGTTCAAACAACTGACAATAAACAAAAACAACAACAACTGAATAGTGCATTTGCTGTTTGTATTTGTTTAGAACACATTATCTGTTCATTTTGAATAATGTATCATTATTCAGTTACGTCCATAGTACAGATTCTCTCATTCTGGATATGTTGATATCCATCTTCATATTTTGAACGTCTTGCCATGCATGACTTGAGTGAGAGCGTTGTAGTCTACTAGTCTAAAGCTTGACCTTCCTGATGGAACACTTCCTGGTTGGAACTTGACACGTGTGTTAGAAGCGAGAGGTTTTTAGCTGAAAGTTATTTTGACTTGACATTTTTCAAAACGAAATGTTCCAGCAGTCATTTTAGAGGTGCACATTAAATGCGTCAGCGCTATTATGCTGCGTCTGGAAAGTCGATGTCAAAGGCAGGTGAGAATATGCATTAAAATTCCCACTGTACTCGGAATATTGTTAGTGCCACTTGACATTATTATTATTTTTTTTTTATCCACATTTATACCCGGGTTTATACTTTGCTCATAAATGCTTCACTCTGGTGTTGTTTCTTTATCTCCTATGAACATGCGCAAAGTAAAATTTACACTTTGATTCAAGCCCTAATCAGGGGCAAGGCAGATATGGCTATGGAAGTTTCATTAGATACTTCCGCTTCACAAATCCTCTTTCGTACACAGATGCTCAACTGCTGCATCGAGCACAAGAAAGCGAGGGACAATGCCCAGAAAGATGCAGCCAGTGAAAATGGCCTCCCGGTGCCTCAGGTGTCACCGGGGAAGTCCTGGGACTCATGGAGTGACAGCGAGGACGAGTTCTTTGAGTGTCTGAGTGACACGGAGGACATGAAGGAGGTGCCAGCGGATGGTGTTAAAGGAGCAGGAGCCAAAATAAAGCCTGAGGGTCGACTGCAGCCTCATGGCAAGTTGACCCTTCTCAACTCAAACGAGCCGCTGTATATACCAGTCACGCAGGTGAGTCAGGTGGACAAGAGGTCAACATTTACTGTGTTCAACAATCTGTGATTCACTTCCCCTCATCCCCCCTAACAAAGGGGAGGAAGTATACCTTTGGCACTTTGGCAGCAAGTATGCCATATCTGACAGAATGTCCTAGGTGATATCCAGGGTTCATTTTAAAAAAGAGTTCAACCTTTTTTCTTATTTTTTAATCGATGATGAAACTTCTTTGCTCATTATTGTACACCCACTTTGCAAAGGCGATTATATAAATGCGCTGCTTATAGCTTTATATACCGTACATGTTCCTGAGATCATCGTTTAAGAGCCGGTAGGTCATGTGGGAGAGAAGGTGAAAGTACAGCACAAGTCGAATAGATATTTCTATCAAGTAAGTAAATGTTTTATTTCTCTGGAGATTGATGTGCAAAATAAGAACCAAAATATTGACTTGGGTACCAGTACTAGTGTATTAAACTGATTCTTACTACCAAAAAAAGACATTTCTGTCCAGTTGTTTGGAAATGGGACAGGACTTATAACACTGCACTTGAAGTCACGTAAATATCGTTTTGGCTTTGTGTCTGCTCTAAGAGTGCGCCTCAGAGGACAGACCAAAGGGCTTGAAAATTCCAGCATGCAGGCGGATTTTAAATGTCACAATGTGTTGTGCCACTCCATCTACTTCAGTTCAGGGGTTTCTAACAATGAAAATACCAGAAGAAGAAAAAAACGTGAACAAATTGGCATGTGTCCAACAAAAATAGCAACTCGCCAGCAACCATCAAATTAGACTTGGTTAATTTGCACATCAGTTTCCTTCTAAATATACGCAGAGCCATATTAGTACACTGAATGCCACGTGTGCTGACTGGCTGAACATGTGTGTGTGTTTGAACATACATTCTAAACATTTTTGAATATCTTGACGTTTATGAACATTTTTATGTTGTATTTTTTGTTGTTTTGAGAGGGAAAAAAAGAGGTAAGTGATGTTAATGTGAGTATTTAGTCCAGTTGTTCTGAAAATGGGATCTGGGAAGTATAGCTAGGATGTTACAGTGGCACCATTATCAGAGTTATTATATTTATTATTGAGGTTTTATAGTTATTAGCCCTTCTTTGGCAGGAATTAGGAATTTGTTCAGGAAAAAAAAACTATGTGGTTAAATAAAGCAAAACTAATTGTAGCAATTGAAATAAGTAGGAAAATATTTGAATGGTTGGATCATGTTTATTAAACAAATCTGGGCTGAAAAGGATCCATGGAATTGCTTTTAATTTTGAAAAGGTAACTGGTTTTAAAAAGGTTTGAGAATCCCAGCTTTAGCCTACAATGATTTGCAACCGGAGTTTTGCAGCCTGTTCTCTTAGCTTTAAAAAAAGGGTGTTTTATCCATCTTCAATAAAGCCAAATGATATTTCTCAGGCAAGATTGCATCATTCTTCACTAATATACGAAAATTTGCACTTATTGGACTGAAAACACACACAGGAGCATAATATTGGTGTTATCATTGTTGTGTGAGTGGGTGCATGTTTTATCATTTAAATGAAATTTAAGCTTCACGGTATATTTAAAAAAAAAAAAAAAAAAAGTACTCTATACATAATATATTTCAATTTCATACACAGGTATTTTTCAAATGGCTCCAAATGCATTAAACATGTCCTAGCCTTTAAATAATGTATTCCTGAATAATAAATATCCACTGGGTCATTAGTTCTTATTTTATCATATCATTACATATTATCATAATTGTTGTACAATAGATATTGCTGTTATGTGCAAAAAGATACAGATGTCTCGGATCTTTTTTTTTTTTTTTTTTTAAGTTTTGTTTGTTTTTTAAACATCTGCTCAGGTACACGCTAGCTGGCCCTACCAGGCTCCAAAACAAGGAAGTTTTCAATCAAATGATAGCACAGTGATGTAAATGAGCTTCAGCACTGCATGTAAAAAGTGTCTTCAGCAGTTAATCAGCATGCAAAAGTAGGGCACAGATGGGTAACGGTAGTTTTTGCCAGCACCTCGTGGCCGTTTTCACAGCTCAGAATATCGAGCCCTAAATTGTGAAGCTTCACAGAAATATCCTGCTGAAAACTCTCCTGACATGCAACCTGCAACATCCAGCATCTGCATGCACACTCGGATAATCCAACCTCATGATTTCGCCTTGGGGCCTTTAGGGCTACTGTGTTTTGTTTTGTTTTGTTTTTTTCTTTTCCCCCTTGAACCTCGCCTATCTGTGTTTGGCTGCTTTTTAGCGAGTACCTGAGAAAGGAGGAGAAAAGAAAAGCTGGAAGAGGAGGAAAAAGTGTCAGCATATTTTTTATTGGTTTGTTTAGTTTTAGATGCAGTGCTCCATCTTCTGTGCAGCTTCTCACAGCTGTAGTACATCTTTTTCTTTTTTTTTTTTTATACACTCAGCTCTCTTTTTCCGTTTGCATCTTGTTTGCCGTCTGTCATGCTTCTGCCTATTCCCTCGCTCTCACTCTACCTCTCTCTCATTATTGCTATAATTTTCTCACTCACTCCCTCAACACCCTCTCTCTTTTCCCCCGGCTCCCCCTTTATTAGATCTGAAGTGTGTCCCCTTTTCCTTTAATAATCTCTCGTTTCGCTTTGCTTTTAAGGCCCTCCGCTCATCTCATTGCCTCATATTTGTCAATGTCATGTGCGTTTCGGCACACCGCCATTGATTTGTCGTCTGTTTCTGTTTCCTGTTGTTCCCACCGTCCTTTCCTTTGCTCCGAGTCTGCGTGAGAGCTTGTAATTCGGGGATGGGATGGAGGAAGTGTGTGAGAAGTGGTGAAAGAGAGAATATGAAAGGAGACGAATGGTTTTGATTCATAACAGCTTCCCTTGTGCTTGGAATTTGACCGTTTCAAGCACTTCCCATGTTCAGTATTTTCTGTTTTCACAAAGAAAACTTACATAAATATTATTTATTTTTATTGAAATGTGCATTATTAAACCCGACGTAAAATTAATCCATAATTACCTTTTCCTCTCATTTCAACTTCTTTTTTTGTTTGTTTTAAATTTTCCTTTTAAAAGTTCCTCCTTTCCTTTTAATATGTGACACACAATGTAAAGGTGGATATTTGTGCCATGCTATAGTTAAGTCAACCCACTTGCCAGCTAGACCAGTAATATCAGACACTGCTTTTTAATTTTTTTTTTCCTTTCCCATTGTTTTTTTTTTTGTTGGTTTTTTTTTGCATGCATTTTCCAAGAATAGCCATCAAAAAGAGCTTGCATGTCACCCTGGTTCATTAAGTCATGCTCCCAGCTGTGTCTGTGCTAAGACTGCTTGGTATATCTGCATTCACAAATGGAGACATTTACGACCACACAGCTAAATTACCACTGACATTCAGTAAACCCCGTTTGAATGGGCTTGCTGAGGTTAGACAAATGTACAGCTTTTTATATTTATATTTTTATTTTTATTTTATTTATTTATTTATTTATTTTTACACATTTTCGTGAAAAGTCTTGAGCAAATACCTATAACAGTCTATATGATCTTAAAGAAAGTGTCCCAAAAAAACAATTTGGGTTGTAGTACATCAAATCAATACCTTTAAAAGAGACACTACTCTATATTTATTTGTCCAAAGTAAATGTGGCTGAGTTTTCAGGATGTTAGCTGCTGCTGGTAAGATTAGAGCACTTTCTGAGGTAAACCGTGTTTTTAAATGAGGCACGCTTGTAAAAGAAAGTCTTATGTTCAAAGAAAGAGTGTTCTTTTTATGGCTACTAATGCTTTGATTATTGCACTTGCTGAGAGAGCCATTCTTGTGAAAATGGAAGTATTTACAATAGATGATGTAGAGTGAATAATGGAGTAAAGAATGGAGTGAGGAATAAAGTAAAGAATGGAGTGACGAATGGACTGATGAATGGGGTGAAGAATGGAGTAACGATTGGGGTGAGGAATGGAGTGAAGAATGTGGTGAAGAATAAAGTGAGACATGGGGTGAGACATGAAGTGAGGAATAGAATGAGAAATGGGGTGAAGAATGGAGTGAGGAATGGGGTGAAGAATGGAGTGAGGAATGGGATGAAGAATGAAGTGAGGAATGGGATGAAAACCTACTGACTGTTGCAAAGTGCTGACACTGGGGAGTCCTTCCATAAATTTTAAGTAAACGCCTCCTTATGGAAAATTTCACCATATCAAGTGTTGTATGTTTTTTTGGTGCCAAGTAACAAAAATTTAAATTTAAATTATTTATTATTTAATATATTATTTATTATTAATGTAATGTACAGTAATAACAGCATCTGACCAGATTTGAGAACTGCATTTAAAGATTTTATTCCAGTTCTACTGAAAGACGCCTTTCCTACCTCTGCATTAATATACCCTAATCTGCTAATGAAAAAACAACATAACTGCCAAGTTTTAGAGAATAATACATTTGCAGTAGGACATACATTATCACTTTGATTATCTGCACCATTCATGCTATTCTCTGTCTCATCGAAGCATATAACATGCTGCATCACAGGGCAGAGTAACACACTCAGAGGAAAGTGCTATCTACCTTCTTTTGCATACATGAATGCACAGACGTCTACAATTGGCTAATGTCACTGTGATTGACAGGGGAGTGAGAGTATGCTATCCGTCCCACCCAGATAGCACGGTTGATTTTGGGACTAAAATCCCAGAGATACTCCTATAATAATACATTATCCCCCGCCCCCATATATATATATAGGGCTTAAGACATCCTTGTAAAAAAGGAAATACCTGTAACAAGGTTTTGTGAAATGGCTCTCTATGACTCGTTTGTGTGATGAAATATTAGATAAAATAAAGTTTTTTGGTTTCTGGTGAGACTGAGAGAGTTCATGGTGCCTTGTTGTCCATCTGGTTTTGTTCCAGTCGTCCTGTAATGCACTTGTTAGTGAAGCTCAGGGGTCATTAGTGGGCCGAAGGCTTGAATCTGGAGGTTTTGAATGCTGAGGGACAGCATGAACACACTAATGAATCTGTAAAGTTGTCAGCTGTCTTCAGCTCTCGATCTGATGACTGACAGTCCAATCAAGTGTTCAGCTGAGCAGATTTTTCTACCTAGAGAAACAAGTCATATTGTGTGACCTTGGAGGCCTGGCTCCCTCCAGGAGGTCTACACCGACTGTCGAACCGACACCGAAGTTTTGCAGCAAGTTTTCTAAGTTATTTTTGTTAGTCCTTAAATTTAACAATAACAATGCTGTTAACAATATCACAGTGTATTTTCCATGGAATTGTCAGTGTTGCACAACAGAATCTTGTTGGGTTTTTCCTTCTCAGGAGCCAGCGCCCATGACAGAAGATGTACTTGAGGAGCAGTCGGAGGTGCTGGCCAAATTGGGCACGTCGGCTGAGGGCGCCCATCTCCGTGCCCGCATGCAGAGCGCCTGCCTTCTCTCAGACATGGAGTCCTTCAAGGTAATGACCAGGAGAATACATAAACTTCCATAATTCCAAATTTGCTATCAGTTCAGTTATGCTTTGTGTTGAAAACTGCCTACAGCACACATGTGAAACACTCAGAGTTGAATGGTGGATGTGTGCTGAAGTGGACTGTTAGGTGGCAATATGTCTTCATGCCACTTACTCACAGAACTTGAAATATCCTGAAGGGAGAGATATGAAGTAGTGGAGTTTTCAGATTCATTACAACACATGTAAAGTGTTATTGTTGAATAAGATATTCTTGGATAGCCTACATTGCATTTGACCATAAGGTGAGTTCTTGTGATTTATATAATGTTGACAAAATTCCAGAATGAGTGTGAGTATGCGTTTTTAATACTCGTTGAGACCGATACTCATACCAGAACGAGTAAGCTACTGAGTATTACTGAGTAAGCAAACAGGGATTTGAGGACCACTACAGCAACTTGCTGATTATAGTTGCTGATTTAAATTTAATACGCAACATGCCATGTAGATTCCTGCTTGTTTTTGTTTAACCCTGTTTGTTAGTTGCTGATGAGTGCAGCTAGAATTGAACTCCATTGCTGACATTTGTGCTTAAACTTGCCAACCTTTATGCATTTTGTGTAGGAAGTCCGTATTTTAACATCGTGTTATGCTATGCATGTTACGTGTTGCCATTCAAAAATATGCAAAGACAGCACTCTTGGTTTTTCCCCTGTGCGAATCTGGACTGACATTAGTCATGTTTTGGCCAGTGTTTTCATCTCCTCTCAGTTTACTCGCTTGAATGTTTTGAGTGCACTAATGTGAAAAAAAATCTAAGAGTATATGTTTGACTTTGGTAACATTAGTATATTTAACAACAGGTAACTGTATTTATGAAGGACACTACCAAAAATGTCAAGCGGAAATAATAAAAGCAGCACTCTTCTGGGCTGAAAGGCACTTTTTTTGGCCAAAAGAGAGAAAAAAAAACATTTAAAATATGTTTACAATGATGTGTAGTTTTATTAATAAGCAGAAAGTGATTAAAAACGAAGATTGCTTTCAGGTACCCGCCAGCACAGCCACATTCAAACAGCATGGTCAAGCCTACTGAAGTACACTATATAGATTAATCTTAGTCAGCAAAACTATCTTCACTATATGCAAATTCAGCTAATATTTTTCTTTATTCTGTCTCATGCAAGTGTTTTGTGAGAAGACTATATCGAAAGTGTACTGACTTTTCAAACCCCCAACCCCGCATAAGGACCACTCATTGTTCCACGTAAGGAATCGCAGGTCTGCAATATCTTTAACAGAAAAAAGTCTCAGTGCTCGCAGAAGTGAACTGCTCCCACATGCGACAGTTTCTCTTCACACTCTCTTCACTGATCTACGTTTGTGAATATGTGTATGTGCAATTTACAGCAAATTGCACTCATTTTTAATGACAGCGTTTGCTGATACTGCTCTGTGCACTCTGGTCAGCCATCCTCACGCTCTCTAGTAAACATACTGTTTAAATGCCATAAGATGTTTTCTTCAAGTTACTGGTATTTTAAGTAGATGCTGTAGTTCTTCCTCCTGAGCACAGTTTGGAGTCTGTTTCAATACCATTTACTTGAAGAATATTAAAATTTGGTGTCCAAAAGATATTAGTCAACACAATGAACTTGGTTTAGTGGGACGCTGTGTACCTCTGTTAGTTAAATGATATTCTTAAATAAAAATAGAAATTAAATATCACAAATATGTCAGAAAAACGGTCCAAGATTTCCCAACCAGCGTAGTCTCCCGAGGTGTGTTGTAGGCTGAAAAAAGACCTTTAGATCTTATTTGCATTACAAGAGTGAAAATAAAACAGCAGTATTGTCTTGAGGGAAAAAAAAGACACTGAGAAATAAAGCAGGAGCGTCCTCCAGATAAAATATTAACACAACCCTTATTTTTCACAGTCTGGCAAATGTACTTAAAACAAAAAGAAGTGAAACATGCAAACAAAGCAAGTGATATTTCAGCAAGGCTTAATTGTAGGTTGTTAGCAAGAAAAATCTAAAAAAGGGAATAGCATTATTCCAGGAATTTTAGCCATGTTAGGCAGAATGCATCAGCGTGTGGCTTTGCTTTAGCCTGTGCTGAGCACTTAATATACAGATGCATGTGTGTTCATTGGAAATTTTGCTAGTGGAGAAAAACTTGGATTATTTATCCACACAAAAGAAGACACTGGAGGGTCTTTTTAGCTGTTCTCCTTGGTGTACTCCTATTACATGTATTTAATGAGAAAGGAAATGAGTCAAGACAAGTGTGGTGAGAAATGTACAGGTGGATGAACTTCATCCCATCAGTTCTGACCTGATGGTTAGGATTTCAAGGTTAGGCGTAGTCCAACATTCAAGATGATGCAGATGGAAGGAAGAGATGATCTCCGCATCAAATCTCCAGCGTTCTGAGGTTGGTCTCGCCTGGCTGTTCAACTGAAGCTGCAAGTCATGCTGCGAGTTACATGTATTAGCGAAAAATGCAGGAGGTCCTGCTAATGCTACAGAAATGAGCGCTGCTGATAAAAGTTGCAAAGCCTTGAAATCTTCCAGCCTGCGTTTCTTCTCTCGTCTCCACAATCCACTTTTCACACAGAGAAATGTAGATACCGCTTTTGTATGCTTAATTTAATCGCCTATGATATCTCTGTCACCGCTGAGGATTCAGTTAATTAGTAAAGACCATTTGAAGAACATTTGAATTGGATCAGGGAGTTGGCCTAATGAATTAGTGTGGCGGATGCTGAGGTGATTCAAGGTAAGACATTAAGCTGATTAAGCTACATTAAGTGAAAGATTTTTCCTTTCTTGTTTAATTTCTGAAATAAAGATACATTGCTGAAATATTCACCATGCACAATCAGATTCCAGAGGAAAAAAAACTAGACAGGATAATTGCATTTTCCTCTGTTTTTGGTCACATTTATGATTTTCATTGTTCAGGTTAAAGCCTTGGTGATTTCAAGTCTCACTGTAGAGATTTCAACTTGCCTAACACATTCGTCAACATCACTGAAATGTCAGCAGGTGCAAAGCCGGTGTGAAATATCACTCCATATCTTTAACTTAACACTGACAAGATTGTAAAAGCTGAGCACCGCATTGTCAGGCAGGAGATCAAATATCCCACTTCCTTGTGCCTCTGTCTTAATCTTTGCTGGCCAGAATTTGTCAACCCATTTATAGCTTTCACCTTTATAAAGCAAAAAAGAAATTTAAGGCAGGCATTGCGAGAGGTAAGAGCTGTTCAGCTGTCGTTCACGGACACCTATTCATCTTCATAAGCGCCTTATTCCGCCCGCTACATCCTTGTCTCTCGGATAACGTGGAATTATCCCACGGCGCTATTCTGCAGACCATCCCGGGAGATTAAGGAACGAGAGATTTGAAAGAAAAGGAGAGCGTCTTAAGCACAGCAAGAGCACCCTTGTTTCCAAATCTAGTTTATGTATCGTCTGTGCCGACTGCTTGTTTTTAACTGCAGGGGGCGAAGCTGATGAAGAAAGGTGACGCATTCCCCCTGCTTTTACCTCTGTCCTACAAAATGCTCTAATTTCTCTCGAGCAGAGCAAACGCACCAGTGTTTTTTTTTTTTTTTTCTTCTTCTTTTTTTTTTTTCCCTGAACTCTCTAAAGCTGCAGCGGATGACTGCTGAGAGCTCGGCTATTGCACTAAATGGCCCCCTTAGCTGAAGATAGCCTCTAAATTTAGCGGCAGCGCTGTCTTTAATTGTGCTTAGCCAAGCATAATTTGGCATTTTGGCTTTAATTGCCATCTCCCTCTGGGTGAAGAAGAGAGACTCGTGGATATGATGAATGGGGCGACTTAAAAATATGACAGTGCTTTGAACCCTTGAAGCACCCCCTCTGCTTTCAACACCACCACTGTTTCCACCATCACTCGAGGCCCAGCAATATGAGCTGGGTGACAGACATCTGTTTTGGTACCAACCTGCATTGCTGCTGTATTTGTACCTGTATTTGTACCAGGAAGATATCCCCCCCCATAGCATCTTAATCAAACTCATCTGCATCTTAATCAAGAGCAATTCATAAGCAATATAGTGCAAGTAATGTTCTAATAATCGGTAATGTGAAATACCGCAATATCCATGGACATGTCATAATAACATGACTCCCCTTGTGCTGAATTTGGAATGCAGCTACCTTAGATATTCACCAGTCTTGTATAAACAGATGCAGGCCTAACGGTAATTCACATTTGATTGAATTCTGAGAACCCTTTGCTATACCATAAATGTCTCAGTAAACACCCTGTGATGAAATGCGATCAGATCAGCTTGTAGAAATCTCCCTCCACCTCCTCCTCGCCTCGCTCCCTTAAGTCTCCAAGCTGCCTCATTTCTGTAAAACTTGGATCATTATGTCTTGTTGCTCCGTCTCCTAGTAATTATCGACCATGCAAGTGCACAGGACTTCCGCAGACAGACGGAAAGGTCACGCCGAGAAAGTTCGCCGCTGGAATTTGTCAGCCGGCTCATTTACAAAGGCAGCGGCTGACAAGCCTGCACGCTTATTGCTCACCACTGGGATTATTCATGCACAGATATCTCTTTGCCAATAAAGAAATAAAAAAAAAACATAACAGAGGGTGAGGCTTTATTTTTTTCTTCTCTCGTATTCTTCTCCTTTTTCATTCATGCTCAAAGGATGATGCCAGGCTGAGCAGTCAGTCTGGGGTGGAATCAGGGGACGTATGATTTGTATGAATAAAACTTTGATTTTATTCAACCCAACGTTGGAGTTTTGTTACTGTTCGTTCACTGGGAAGGGCTAGCATTGATCATCTCAGTAATTCATAAGTGCATTGGGGAGGTGCATTTAACAGCTTCGTTTGTTCATGATGAAATGATTTAATATGATTTAAGACACTGTAGGCTTGTGCGATATTGATTTTTCATCGCTTGTGATTTACCATTTTATAAAAAAAATAGGCTTTAATCGTAAAAATGATTGAATTGTCCAGAAGGAATGCTACAGCAGATTTAATAACTTTCTAATTATAATATAATGTAATATAATATAATTAATTCTAATATAATGTAATCAGGGTAAACGTCACTGGATGTCATGGCAGTGTAATATTGTGTGGAGATGATTAAATCATTAAATCACACAAGCATTTAACACAGCTTTGCTGAATAGTTGAATCTGATTGGTCAGAAAGCTGACCGCAGAAGGCTTTGCGATATTTTCATTATTTCTATACTTCCTTGTAAGTGATTGTACTTTGGCTTTGTGAATTGTTTCTGCTAGCTGAATAGTCTTTAGTCTGTTAGAAGTGCAACTCTGACAGTACATTGTTCATTTGTTGGGGTGTTTTTTGTAGGCCAATTGATCTTGATTTGTGTAAAATACATTCGCAGTAGATACAGTCTCCTCTGAAATATTGGAAGGCTTTTATTTTTTATTTTTTGCTATATGCTGAAGACATTTGGGTTGAGATCAAAAGATGAACCTGAGCATATAGATCAGAATGTCAGTGTTTAATTTCCTGATATTTACATCTAGATATGTTAAACAAGTTAGAACATAGCACCTTTTGTTTGAGCCCGCCCATTTTCAAAATGATCAAAAATATTGGAGCATGTGATTGACAGGTGTTTCTTGCTGGTGTGCTTGTTAAACAATTAATAGCTCTGGGTTTGCCCTGTGAAGACTGCATTTAGTGAAGTGAAGTGACTTTGTGGCCAAGTGTGGTGACCTTTACTAGGAATCTGTGCTCTGCATTTAACCCATCCAAGTGCGCACACACAGTAGTGAACACACACCCGGAGCAGTGGGCAGCCATTTTA
>CM074949.1:3891207-3905813 GCA_037577455.1 Pangasius macronema
CGTTGTCTTTGTTTTTTTTTTTTTACAACTTTTTTTTTTTTCTTTTTTCTTTAATTTAAATAAAAAAATAAATAAACCACTGGTGTACCAACAACCAGACATTAAACAGATCAGCCAAGCAAAACAACAACAACATTGATGACAAACATTGTGAGAGCTGTAGAGGAAAAAAAACCCAAAATAACAGTCGGTGACATCACCAGCAACCTCCACATCTTTTGATCTCCAAAGCAAATGTCTTCAGTGTATAGCAAAAACAACAGAATTGGCCTTGCTGTTCCGGTACTTTCAGAGGGGACGGTATAATAGCCCTGTTTCTTGTTTCAGTAAGCTGTACATTTTGCAGTTTTTTTTCCTTATGGCTTTTCTTTAGACATACATTACTGTTATAGAGTCTCATAATGAGCAAGTAGTAAACTACCTGACCAAGCAGTTTTAAGTTTCACGTAGCAATTTAGATCATTAAGGCTCCACAATACATCGCTTGTCATTTGATACACAGTATTTTTTGTGATTAGTCAATCATTACATTTACATTAATGAACCATTCAGTAATAATGGCGATTCAGCAAAAGGAAATATTTTGGAAGAATTTGTATTCAAGGTCCCATAAAGAGTCCATCACTGTGTTTAAAAAAAATATTGCAAAACTTATCAAAATGTATCACTATACAACGTAATTTTGTATTGTCCGTATCACGCAGAAGATCGGAAGCTGAGGGGATTAGAAAAATACCAACCCTTTGTGGTAACAATGTTCAGATCATACAGAGCAGTGAACAACAGATTGCGCCTGAGGATCTAGTGTTTAATGATTCTTAACAAAATTAATAACGGAAGAGGATTGTGTAGAAGAATAATGCATTGCTTTTTGTACTGGGCAACAAATAGCACTCAGCAGATTTCTAAACCCATTAAATGATATACCAAAAAAGCCAGACATCAAAACTCAAAGTTTGTCAAAGATATGAGTGTGTTTGTATGTATATGTTTCAGTTTGTGTGTGTGTGTGTGTGTGTGTGTGTGTGTGTTTGTGAAACTCCTTCAGGCAGCCAATCCTGGCTGTTCCCTGGAGGATTTTGTGCGCTGGTACTCGCCAAGAGACTACGTGGAGGAGGAAGTGAGCGATGAGGCGGGCGGGACAGTGGTTCAGGGATCGCTGAGTGCCAGGATGAAGATCCCGGGCAACATGTGGGTGGAAGCATGGGAGAGTGCCAAGGCCACACCAGCACGCAGGCAGAGGCGGCTGTTCGATGACACTAAAGAGGCCGAGAGGGTATGCATCTTCACTGCGTCATTTCTCCTGAGCTGGTGTGTAGAAAAAGCTTTAGACACTTGCTAGACTCTTACTAAAGACACGTCATTTTGAACTGACAGCAAAAAATTTCATATTATTCTTTGACTGATCAAGTAACAACCAAGGCATTTTAGAGCCTGCAGTATACTCTGTGTCTCACCATATTACCGCTGAATATTTAAAAAACAAATCGTTTTCAGGTAATATCTGAGTATGACTGGGCAGAGTGAATTGCAAAGACATTTATTTGACAGATGGTCTCAACTAAAGTAAGAAAGTTTAAGCATACAGCTGAGCAGCCAAACAGTGCTAGGTTTTTTAAAATGTTTATTTAAAGCTGTCTAAATTCTTGCACCGTCCCTAGTTCCTTCAAGGACTCCTGTGTGAAAGCGATAACAATTAGCAAGATTCCCTTTCGAATGTTGCAAAGCTCCTTCAGACTCAAGGACTCTTTGAAGTCCTGTCCCATCTGCATGCCACCTGCGCAATGGAAAAAAAAACTCCGTACCCAGTTGCTGCAGTGATCAAATGCAGACTTGAGCGAGTCCCGAGTGGATGCGCGCTTGCAAGAGCAGTAAAATGGGTCAGAACGCAAAGCGTGGGCAAGGTGTCCTTTCCCACGCGCCGAGTTGAAGGGGAGTTCAGGAGAACCGTTGCCAGCGTGAAGGTCGCCATCGCTGTGTGTCCTTCAGCAGTCTGTTAAGCTCTTTTGGGGAAACACGAAGTGGAGGGTTTAGTTTGAATTAATTTACTGATTTAATTTTGCGTTCCCTTTACGATTTCTTTTTTTACCGCTCCAGTAACTTGTCCTAGCCAATGACGCATTTTGCTTTGGTCTAGTACGGAGAGTAGCCTCCAGCAGGTCACTGAGACGCAGGGCTTCTTTTTTTTTTTTTTTTGAGGCATATAGGTGATTGAAATGGGGACAGCACAGAAAATATTATAAAGACACTTAATACAAAAACCGTGTAGCAATTAACTCCACCTGTTATTTGTTTCAAGGGTAAGGAATGGATTAGTGTCAAATTATAGACATGTAATGTAATATATATATATAATGTGTGTGTGTGTGTGTGTGTGTGTGTTTATTTGTGTGCTGTGTAGGTGCTGCACTATCTGGCAGTGCAGAAACCTTCTGACCTCACGCGACACCTGCTGCCCTGCATCGTCCATGCTGCTATACTCAAAGTGAAGGAGGAAGGTGAGTGCACTCAAGGTTACTCTCATGAAAGCTGAATTGTTTGTGTCTCTCTCATTGTATGTGTGTAAGGGCTTTTTTTTTTTTTTTTGCTTAAAAGAAGCTCGTTGTTTCTCTTTCACACACTCAGAGGCGGTTGAGGACATCGTGTCGGTGCGTAAAATCATTCCACAGGTCAGCTCTCACGCCAGTAAGCTGCTGCGCCACCCCAGTCCTGATCTCAAAAAACTGGAGGTGAGACATAAAAATCATATTAGCCATATTAGCCCTGTTAAAGCAAACACATTTCATATCATGCTTAATATTTCTATGCTTTGGCTGTAATCTCAGGATACTATTAACCAGATCACAGTGCTGGAGGCCACCATTGCCCGGGCTCGCTCTCTCAGAGCTAAGTTTGGCTTCGGGAAAGGAGAGAGAGGAGAGGACACGGAGGATCTCGAGCTGTATGTATCCTCTCTTATATCTTTGTTTCATATATTAGCTTTATGCACAGCTTTGAATCAGTGGCGGTTCATTCCTGGGTGCAAATGAGGCATAATCCAGTTGCTACTTGACTTATTTTGAATGGTCAATGATTTAAAAAAATATTTCTATCTGACAATCTGATGTTCCATTGATGAAGTCACCTTTCTAGCTCCTCGGGTCCGTTTACCTCCATAGAGTTATTATTACAAAAATGTGAACTACAACAAGCGCTAATAAAGGCCCATTGGGGCAGGATTCACGCTGCCTCGTGCTCGCTTTCTATGAATGTTTTCTGTGGAGTTGCTGCAGCGTACAGGATACTTAAACATATATGACGATAATGTTTAAAATGCTTTGTGTAGGAAAGATTTTGTTGTATGTCAAATAGTCGTAAAGGCACCGGTGTAAGTGCAGACAGTGTGTCTATGACATACAGAACTATTTCTACTGAAAGATGTATTGCAAAGCTGGAGAGAGTGAAGGAGGATTATAGAGTGGATCATGTCCATCAGAAATGCGGTTGCGCCACGGTGACCTTGTTTGTCACACAAAGCCTGAGAAAAAGAAGAAAAATCTGTCTCTTTTTTCTAATGCCCAGACCATTTGGACTAGTTTCAGGTCTTTTGTGTGGTTTTTGAAATGAAGTTAGGCTGAAAACGTTGCTGAAACATGGCAACTCTGGTCAATGATATGAACTCTTCTTTGTTTGACATAGCAATGGGAAACACACCCGGCTGCATGGAGAACAGAACAATGATGCTGTGATAGCTGTGATGAATTTATTGGTTGCACAATTGCACTACTTGTCCTTATAGCGCACAATAATAGAAGNCAGATGAGGATGGGTTCCCTTTAGAGCCTGGTTCCTCTCAAGGTTTCTTCCTCATATCATCTCAGGGAGTTTTTCCTTCACACCGTCTCCACTGGCTCGCTCATTAGGGATAAATTCACAGTGATAAATTCAAATATTTACAATATATTTTTTGTGAAAGCTGCTTTGTGACAATGTCCATTGTTAAAAGTGCTATACAAATACTAAAACCGCGTGAAACAAGCTGCTAGTCGTTGACCCTGTCCTCGTATTATGCGGTTACGCTACTAATTCACTAGCTAGTAACTTCTAGCACAAGTCAAGTGTGATAACCTTAAACAAAGTGAAATCTAGAGGCTTTGTTGTTATTAATGTCACCCTGCACCCCCCAAAAATCCATGGTCGTGAGCCGCTGCTGATTTGAATCAAAGTGGTTTTGTAAACTTCACTGTTTTTCAGTTTGTGTAGCTGCTATATTTTAGAGTCAAAATAATAGCCGAGCTGGTAATCAACAGATTACTCAGGGGTCCTGAAACAACAATAACTCCTCTCAAAGAGAAGAGCAATTTTGTTTTAAGAGCCCAACTGAGTACCCAAGAGCTATTAGAGAAAACTTCTTTAATAGATCTCTGAAGTAAAGCTAAATCCTTTTAATAGATCACCCTGGATTGAAGGAATGACCAGGTTGCTAGGAGGATATCATTATAGATGACCAGGCCTCTCATATGTGTCTCAGCATATGTCAGCGCTGTGCATGTTTGTTCTGCACAAGCAAGACCCGAAATAGATTCCGCTTAGATGTGTAGAAGGAAGCGTCACGGAGAGTGACCTGCTGGAGCCGCGAGGGCCGTTGAAGAGCGGCACGCGGCTTTGACGGGTTCAGCCTGGGTCATGTCACACAAAAGGCTTGCGGGCCTCGTTAGTTCCCAGGGGTCAGTTGGAGGTTAGCACAGGGTAGGACAGGAGAAGCTCGCCGGCCTCATTAAGGAGAACCTCACAGCTCTCTTGGAGGAGGGGAGGGGATGAGTGTGTGAGAGAGTGAGTTAGGATGTATGATACATGTGAGAGGAAGGGAGAATGGATAAACAAGCCCAGGCAGCTTCAGCAAACAAAAACGCTGAGAATAATTTGAAAGAACATGCCAGTCCTTTTTTTGAGAAAAGGTGAATGGTTTCTGTGCACAGCTTTTAAACGGAGCTGTACTGAATAACTACAGCAGGCACACGGATCATTTTTTTGTATTTGTGCTTTAATGAGTCAGACTTTTCTTGCTTGAGGTATAGGAGAGCGTTTTCCGGCTCGCTTGGTTCTAAAATGAGATGAATCGAGCAAGTGCAATTATGAAAGCATTTGTTTTGTTTTATTTCCCCCTGCATCTCGATTCAGTTTCACTCACCTCGGTCTCTGTCTCACTCCATTTCTCGACATATGTCCTATACAAAACCAAACCAAAAAATTGTCTGCATATATATCATCTGTGCAAATACACCATCCCTTTCTTCATTTCCAGTCTCTCTTTCTCTCTCTCTCAGGTTTGTGAGCTCTCTGTTAGAAGAGCCGGAGGTGGCCGTGATTGGCGCGGGGCGGGGCCCGGCAGGCAGCATCATCCATAAACTGTTTGTCAGCGCTCAACGGGTAAACACTCGTCTCGCTCACACACATACACTCATACTCCCTCCAGAGACCCTTTTCCGAGTCCTGGACTCGCATTGTGTCGCATGAGCCACGGCGGCCTCCAGGTCGAGGAAAGAGCTCGAGCAGAAAATTTCCGCCTATTGATTGGAAGCCTGTAGGGGGCGTGGCTAATAAGCATGACAGCTAACCAGTGAAAATCATTGCACCTTGCCTCTAAGCCAGTGCCTGTTTTTGCAGATTGCCTTTGAGCTCACACAGAAGGGTGATGTGTTATGTTGCATGTGTTTGGAAAATGTTGCAAATATTCTATTCTAGTATGGATCAGCTACAGCAAACCTAGCTCAGCTGCCTCGTGTCGCTAGATCACAAACGGACCCAGTCTTTTTTTCTTTTTCTTTTTTTTTTTTTAAATTGATTAATTAATCATTTGTTGGGAGATGACTCTCTACACGCTGCAACAGTATACATAATCATCCAAAACTGGAGGGGGGAAAAAAACGTATTACTTATGATATTCTTTGCTTTAAATTTGCATGAATAAGTAAGACATCAAGATCTAGCTAGAGCTACACAGCTTTCAACATCTCATGAACACACTTTACACTGAGATAACAATATTAAATCATATGGAATGAATGGTAAATGAGAAGAGCCATCATTCATAGCATGTAGACTGCTGCTCTCACCGGCATACACGAGCTGTTTTTAGCTGTTCGTCATAATTAACTAAATTAATTAAATGAAGCCGATATCTGGGTTTCATTTAGAGTGCTTTAATGTGACACAGAGGTAATTTAACACGTTGGCCGAGCCACTTGTTTAAAAAGGAAAAAAAAGAAGAAAAAAAACACCAGCTCATAAAAACGACTTGATGGCAGAACATTTAAGCGTAAAAGCATTTAAATTGTTTTGAAATGAGCCCTTCTGAAATTTCTTTTATTATTCAGTGATAATTGCTTCTGTTTTTTTCTGGAAGACGCAACATTAATACTTTTGCCATCACATCCCCTCAAACCTAAGACAGCACCGTGACCACACACCTCTGACACGCCGAATGAAATAAATTAATGCTCTCGATGAAGCTGTTTAGAGATGTATGAAGATGGCTTGAAATTAAACATGCAGCTCAAAATCTGACTGAAGGAAGCACTGATGAAATCCAGTTCTCCATCTCGGTTTTCCCAGATTAATGGAAAACAGGGCTTTCTGATGAATGTATGGAGCAGTGAGAGCGCAGTGAGAGCGACTGAAAGACTGCGAGGTCAGAAAAGAAAAAAAAAAGTTTACTTTTAGTAAGGTGTATTTGGAAAAAAAAACAGTTTCTAGTACAAAAACAAGAGATAACTAGTTTTATTTCATCAGCTGTAAAAAAAAAAAAAGGGGGGGGGTTGAAAAAGAGGTAAAGTTATGCATTACATATTGATCTTATTCAAACCGAGTAGTGGTAGAGGTTAGCTTGGTTATAATACGCTGCTGCATAAAGTCCCATACAAAGTTTGCTTGTGCCAGAACGTTGTGTATCTTCATATAGAATTTTATCATTTAAAATTGAGATGAAATTGAAATCTGATTATCATGTTTTTTTTCCCCCAAATTGTGACAGCATATTTTTAATTTCACAATTTTTTTAACACCCACAAACTCACATGTGAATTGTTCACTATCCACACCAGTCTCACAGAAAAACAGTCTCACAGAAAAACAGTGTTCACATGCAGCTTATCTGCAGCAGCTTCTACATGAAGATACACAACGTTCTGGCACAAGCAAACTTTGTATGAGATTTTATACACCAGCGTATTATTACCAGGCTAACCTCTACCACTACTCTGTTAGAATAAAATCGATATGTAATGCATAATTTTTCGTCGTTTTTTTAAATATATTGATCATTGCTCAGTTTATGCACAAACTTTGTGCTTTTCACAACATGTGATTAGACTCCCAGGGCTCCTCCTGTGATGAATCCTACATGAATTGATCACACTCACTCTACAATTCTATAATTCAAACTAGTAATGAGAAACTTCTTTACATTAAATTCAGTATAAGCAACGGGATCACGTTTTGATAAGAAACTTCTTATGTAAACTATATGTAATATAATCTCTTAAATCTGATCAGCTACATATTTTTGTTCAGTGTAACTCAGTATCCTAGAGAATTTACAGCTTAAAAACTATCTGCATTTTGAAAATACCCGCGTTTATGTACCATGTTTCCACGTGACTTGTTGTTGATTGTGGACTCCACATGCAGCATCTTGCTCAAGTATATTTTGGAGTAGCAACTGAAAGAGTCCTCAATTAAATCTGATCAAGTAAATGTATTTAACTGAAGTTAGAAGTCGGGGCAGTTTCTTGCTGCTGAGATACAGGAGACGCCTGGGAATGCTCCACTTTTCTGCTTTCTCAGCCAAAGTTAGACCAAATGCCACCTCAATTTGCCCAACACGAAAGCCAATTCACCGAAGGGGAAAGGACGCAGCATGTGAAAGACGCATTTGTTTCTGGTTTGTTTTCGGTTTGTTTGGTGAGCTGGGAATTCACAAACCTCACCCTTGTGAGCCCATAGAAAACAGGAACCGTGGTATTTTTGTTTGGTAAATGTAAGCAGAAAGCAGATGAGGAATTCAAATTAAAGCCGTTTTTAGGTATTCAAGCTGCCTGCTGCCGTCTCTAATTTGTTTGTAGCCTCCACCAATCACTACTAGTTAAAATAATTGTACTGTGTGACTCATAGACAGGCCTTGTGCATGGATACAGTCTGGGGGATATTTCAAGTAAAATGAATAAAGACGTTTAAACACATAAAACAAAGATATGGTGATTAGATTGGTAGCCAGGCAAAAGAAAAAATAAATATTTGAGTTATGTTAGAATTGTAAAGATTTGCCATTTTACAAAGGACAAAGTGTGTGTTTCTCTACATATGTTAATTTTAGACGATCCAGGATAGTCTGAGGTTCGATTCTCAGCTCTGGTTGTCATCTGTACAGGGTTTCACGTCACATCATTCAAATCTGTGTGGGTTTCCTCTGGGTTCTCAGGTTTTCTGTCCAAAAACCAAGCTATAGATCAGTCTTACGATGCAAATCTTTGTGATCTGATCGTGATCATTGGCTCACTCCTGGATGTTGTCCATGCTTCACAGTGGCTACGTTTAGATAATTAAGCTCTTTTGTCTATACTGCCCCTATAGCAGTTCATTCACAGAGAAATCATACGACTCCACGAGATGGAATATATTGAAAGATATCAGTGGAGAGAGATTTCATTCTTGCTGCAGAGGCTCATTCTTGCAGAGGTCGTGAGACTCAGAAGCCGGAGTGTTAATAGGCTGCAATCTGTCTTAGTCAGAGATCTGCAATCCCTTATCAATTATGCAGAAATCCCCACTGCAAGCGCAAATGTGCGTGAGGTTTACATTGGGTTAAAATTAGTTGAACAAATCGACATTTGGTTAATGTAATGAGTTTTATGATGTAATGGCTTTTAACCTTATAAACATACGACACGTTGATATCTGCAACATTTAACAATAAACTTTTTAAGGAAGTTCGGGAAGTGCCGATCCAATCCGCTGACCAAATTTATTATTTACCCAGGTGTAAAATAATTATGTTATAGTAACACCGAATTGTGAAACTTTAATAGGGAAGAAGCCCAAGAGATACAGCATAACCCAAAACCTAGGATCATGTAATGCACAATGCTGCAGGACCATCATTAATAAGCACTCTGTGTCACTAATACACCTCGAGCAGTTTGAATTAGCGGTCATACTGGCAAGTTAACCATTTATCGGATTAGAAGAGTTTATGGAAGATCCTGTGGTGCAGGGGGAAAAAAAGAAAAGAATTAAACAGTGTAGAATTTGGGCTTGTAGTTCAACTGCAAACTGCAGTTTGAAATGAACTTCGCTCCAATGAGGAGCAGCTGGAACAACATACTATACTGGGGAAAGATGAAAGCGTGGCTATCTGGTGACGCCGTGATGCTTCTGGACTCGAAACTTGAACTTTTTTGTATTTGCTCTGCAAGTTTGATAGATATTTGAAGATATTCTTCTCCTAGGTAAACAGGCTAAGAATATTACAGCAGCATTAAAATGTCAAGTGTATTATTTTGCACGAGTGTGTTTGAGGAACGCCAATAAAGACACGGCTGGCTTTTTCTTTAAGTAAGAACTCTCTGAAATCGAGTTTGTTTGCTCAAACTCTCTCTCAATCAGTCTTTTTCTCTCTCTCTCTCTCTCTCTCTCTCTCTCTCACTCTCTCTCTCTCTCTCTCTCTCTCTCTTTCTTTCTCTTTTTCTCCCCGTCTGGAAGATGTATGTGTGAGTGTTAAATTATACCCTGTGTGTTGCCAAGCTGGAAATAGAAAGGCAATAATTATCCCAAGCATCCTCATGTAAATCATGTGAAATCAGGGGATTCAAATGAGGTGAGCTTTCTTGGAAAAGAAAGCGAGATAAACAGGGGGGGGGGGTGGTTTTGGGGGGTGGGGGGGAGGGAGGAGTGTGCGAGAAAGAGGGGAAGAGAGGAACAAAAGGGAAGAGGTGGAGAAATGTCGGACGCCTAAAAACGCTGTCATTAAAATTTGACCACTGCGCCGCAGGGACGAGCCGACAGACTGACACAGAGCTGCATGGCGTGTGTGTGTGTGTGTGTGTGTGTGTGTGTGTGTGTGTGTGTGTGTGTGTGCGTGCGCATGCATGCATCTGCATCGTACGTGTATGCAGAAGTTGGACACCATGCTTGCTTTAGCTGCTGCTATAGAGCGCATAGCATGTGTGGAGAATTTCTGAAAAATAGCTACATACTGTTTCAGGTGTTTTCATTTATTTTAATTAACACAGTCTCTCTCTCTCTCTCTCTCTCTATATATATATATATATATATATATATATATAGTGTAAAATATGTAGACTATAGTGTAATTGAGAAAGTGAAAAGTTGGGACCTTATTCTGTTTATTTATTTATTTTGTGCATATGATTTTGTTTGCTTATTTGTTTGTTTCCTTATTTATTTTTCTCTCCTAACACGGCTTGCCTCTCACCCTTGCCAAGCTGGCTGATTCCAGTGATGAGGTAACCACAAGCAATATCCTTTCTCATCTGCCTCTTCCTCTTTCTTCCTGGTTGCTTTTCGGTTGTCTGTTTTGGCCCACCAGCACTGATTTATTGAAGTTATCCAGATAATTAGTTATCAGTCTTCTAATGAACAAGCTGCAGAGGTGTAGGATGTCAGTAATCGCTGCTCAGTGAGTCAGAGCAAAGTGCTGCGTGTTCACACTTGGCTTTTGAACTGTTTCCTTTCACTTCTCAACCTTTTATAAGCCCTGTCTCGCACTAATCAGCTATTTCTTTGCCACTTGTCTATTCATCTCCTCACCGGTGCTATCTAATAACAAGGGTTTTCTCTTGGACGTGGAGGTCAGTGTCGTCAAAGGGCTCATTTGCTTTTCACCCCTCTCCTTTAGTCCTGGGCTATTAGGACAGAAGTGCTGTTTGGCGTGTGACTCCTGGTTTTTCTGTCGCAGGTCTGCACGCTTGGCCTTTTCACTAGAAGTAGATGGCCACCTTTCCCTCAGCAGCCTTTAGACGCTGTCTTTTCAGTGTTTCCTTACCAGCTCCCCCCTCCTTCATTATCTTGTGACATCTTCTGGATGTGATAAGACACTTGCTAATTTGCAATCAGCCTGCTAATTAGTGAGATTTGTTCCTCCACTGAAAAAAATAAGTAAAATAAATAAATAAATAAACTATGTGAATTTGCTAGTTTCTCCAGTTCTAAAAACGCTCAGGGCATGTGAGATGGATTTTTGCAAATGATATCACTTTGACACTCATGTTAGTCTTCAGCCATGTTCAACTAATTAAAGTTTATTCTGGAAACATGATGTCAGGTTAAGTCTTCTTTCATTTCATAATCACAACAATTCAAAACCTGTGGAAAGACTCGAGCTCTGCAGTGCTGTTGCGTAGCTAGAATAACTTCTCTTGATTCACGCAGGCTGCCCTGTTGGCGCCGTTGGAGGAAGAAGCAGGCCGAGTGGGTGGGTCCGACGATCGCAAGCCAGCAGGAGGCGGAGTTCCAGATTTCCCGCCCCCGGCTGGACGGGAGATCCTGCTGCGTACGTGCGTGCCGCGGCCGGCGCCATATTCCAAAGCCCTGCCCCAACGCCTCTTCTGCGTCCTCATGAGGGAAGACTTCCGGCTAGCTGGAGCGTTCTCATCTGACACCTCGTTCTTCTGAGGAGAACCACTCGAGGAACCGAGGTGAAAGATAAGGACGCAGTGGATATTTTTAACGCATACGTTTATGTTTTTGGGGGACGGGACGGGAGGGGAGGGAGGTGCCGGTGTCGGTGTCGGTGTCGGTGTTGCTGGCCTAACCTACCAGTCTGTGTTCTTGGACAAAGTTGCCTTGAAGAACTAATGAAGAAGCAAGGTTGCCATGGAGTTAAAACCAGTTAGGATGTTTATTGGTGGGGCGGCTTGTTTCTAGACCAGTTCCTTTGGGTAACTTCACCTGTGAATGCCATTAGCACCTCTGAAAAATGTTAAAAACCTGTTCAGGTGTGCTGACATACACCTCAGTAATATCAGCCTGTCAGTTTCCCCCACATTGACTTTCTGAAATTATGTTTAAGGAAAAGATTTCTGGGCAGTGATGTGGGGAAAATATTTCTTTCTGTTAAAAATAATAATAATAAAAAAAAAACTTCTACATGTCATGTGCAAACTGAAGTTCGAAAGGTAAGGTATTATACAGGAAAGCCAAAGAGGAGACCGGGTTTAATACGAAAAAAATTTACTTGTACATTTATGTATATCAGTGTTCACAGAAATATCCTGGATGTTATGGAGTAACTAGAAGAATAACCAATGTTTCTTGTAAAATGATTAAACAGATGACACCTCAGCAGATAGCTAACTAGTACATGTACCAGATGAATCACTATTTTTCACAACGACTCTAGGTGTTCATCTCTGTATTTTATTGGACCAATAAAATGCTGCAGTTTGTGTGTTATGACACAGTAAAGTCAAAGTTACCTATTAGTAAAAATAAACGTAAAAAAACTAAAAAACAGGTTTAAAGTGCAATTATAGATTACATATAGTAGCCTTACACATTTCCGAAGGTAGCGTAGTTGTAATTGCTATTAATTGTCAAATTGCACAGCACCACAGTTGATCAGATATTCTTGCTCTAAGTCTGGTTTATGAATGAGTGAAACTGGCCAAAGTGTGTAAATGTCAAGTCTACATGTCAGTCTTAAATGTAAGACATCCTAAGTTTAACACTGTTCTCCTTAATGAAATAAAATATTTTAGTGTCCCAAATCAGCTTGTGCATGGCCTCAACTAATTTAAAATAATCACTGTATCGTGTGGATATTATCTCATTATTCTGAAAGTCTTCAGTCATGATCAAATTCTCTGTGTTTTTGTGTGCATTATGAATTTATCAGGTTTTTTTTGTGTGTATGCGCATATATATAATGTAAATATATTGATGCATCATGCATGTAGATGCACATTAAGACCTTTAATGTACAGAACATTACTTAAGACTTGTCATAGACTTGGGAAGTGGCACATCATTGAATAGTTGGAGGGTTTGACTGCTTTATGCTCCCAAAGCTGTTATAAAATAATAAATAATTCTCCAAATGTCAAGAATAATGACTCCTTTCGACACACTATTCAGCTCATGCATTATGACACTCAGCACCTGAATCGGACACCTATGAAACTTTCTTTTTCAGCACTTCTTTGAGAGATTACACCTCTCTGGCTCTTTCTCTCTCTACCTCTCTCTCGCTCTCTTTTTCCTGCCTCCTCATTTTCTTCTGCTACAATTGTGAATGCGAGACAGCTTGAGATATCATTGGCTTGGCACAATGAGATCAGTGCCGTGGGAGAGCGGTTCACAGCTTGAATCGGTGGCTGCTGGCTGGTCCCGTAGCGTTTCCCTAAACAGAGATATGGCTGCGAAACGCTTTAACACTCCGAGCGCCGCTTATCACTCACCCGCTCCTGTTGCCATGGCAGCGCTCAGCACTTCTCTCTCCACCCCTCCTCGGTTTCCAACCTTTTGACTCTTTTTTTTGTCTCCTTCCGATTTTATACTGGCACACGCACTCGTGAGAAGTTGCTAACAGAGAACGGAACGGTGTGGGTGGCGTTGCATACACACGCCCACCAGTGGCTCTGAGACGATGGACAGATTTTTCACAAGAGGCCTTGTTATTTTCAATTCCCTTTTTGTGTGCCGACTGCTGTCCAAAATCAAACAGCAAGCAATGTGGAGCGCAATATTGAGGAATCAAGAATGCAGCAATATAAAATAACAAGAAAAGGTTCCGAACTTTTTTTTCTTTTTACTTTGTTCTAGTTTGAAAGCCTTCTTCCCCTCTTTAGAGCTGCTTCCAAGCCAAACAAGTTACTACAATAACTTTGTGGAAATATATGGGTTTGCAAATAAGTGCCAAAGTTTTGCTCCACTTTCTAAAGGGACGCATCTTCAGACTGCTCTGCTTTTTCCCTCGTCTTCTCCCCCAACACGCACGCACACACACACACGTGCACACACTCTGTCCCCCCCATCCACCCCCACCCCCCCAAAAAAAAGCCAGATAGGCTTGTCATAAATCAAATCTGACTCAGTTCTGCTGAAATAAGTTCAGGGAGGAAGACAGATGCGGGCCGGATAACGGCAGATTACACGCTTGCTAGCGCTTGTCGCTCCATAGTGATTGAGCACTGCGGTAACTGTCAGCCTTGCGGCTTTAACTCGGACAAATCTTTCCAACTCATCATTCTGTGGTCAGAGTTACAGGTGGATATTAGGCCATGTGGATATTAGGAGATGGCACATTCAATTGACACAGGCTATGACTTTTTCCTTACTTTGGGCTTTAGGTCAGAGTGGGTGAAAAAATAATGATGCCAATAACTAAGCAGAGTGGAAAAAGCCAAACCTGCTGTCTGATGATACATTTTTGCTAGAGTATGTACAGTCGGGGTCATAGGTTTATATACACCTTGCAGAATCTGCAAGACATTAATCATTTTTAAAAAAGATAAGAGGGATTTATTTACTGCCCTGAATAAGCTATTTCACATAACACATGTTTACATATAGTCCACAAGACACAATAATAACTGAATTTACACAAATCA
>CM074949.1:3912009-3946682 GCA_037577455.1 Pangasius macronema
AGAGGGAAATGCTTGGTTAGAAGGAGGAAAAGCAGATTTAAAAAAAAGAAGTGCAAATGACTGTGTGACTGCTTGCATCGTCTTTCCAGAGCAACCTTATGAAAGAGAGAGTGTGGAGCATTTGAGTGCTGTCAGGATAAAGAGAAATACATGAAAGGCCTTTACTTTGGCATGGGGTTCACTTTGCCGGGATTGGGGGATGGAGCGGGTATGAGACGGGTAATGTGCAAATTGAATTGGGACGATTTTCATCAAAAAGATGGCCTGAGTCACAGACTTTCTCAGGCTTTGCTCTAGGGGTTGGTTCCTCGATGGGAATCTCACTTATTAATTATCCTGTTAGCTGTTCTTTAAGTCAGGAGTAACCTTACTGTATTTTTGTAGGTGTTCACTGTAGGTTTCCAGAAGCAGTGCCATATAACATTAAAGTAATAATGCAAGTATATGCAGTATATCATGTAAATGCAAATCTAATGTGCAAATTAAAGCAAATTTGTAAACATTCAGTGGCTACATTTGAACTCCCTGTTTTTGGTATTAAAACTTTGTAATTTTTTTTTCACTGAGCGGCAGTTATTTGGGTGGAAATGCCTTGTTAATGAGGGAGGTCAAAAGATCATTTTCAGACTGGTTCGAGCTGACAGGAAGGCAAAGCTACCACAAAAAAAAACACTCTTTACAGACATGAGCAGAAAAGCATCTCAGAACACACAGCACGTCAAATCTTGAGGCAGATGGGCTACAACAGCAGAAGGCCAGGTCAGCTTCCACTTCTGTCAGCCAAGAACAAGAATCCGAGGCTACTGTGGGCACAGGTTCACCCAAACTGGAAAGTTAAAGATTGTGTGTAAGGCATTGTGCACTGTGCTGCTGCCGCATGATTGGCTGATTTGGATAATTACATGAGTGAGCAGGTGTAAAGTTCCTAATAAAGTGGCTGGTGAGTGAATACGCATGCATATAAATTATAATGATACAAATTTCAGCCAAAATGTGTTTTTCTGCCCACCTTCGAGCTAAAAGTTCCAGGTGCAAAGCTCATGATTGCACTGAATTAAAATCCTTTTACTTAGCTACCTATCACAAGGCTTCTTCTACACAGTCAAAGAATGTAATTAGCCTGCTCGCCCTATTCACAGGCTGACATTTCACTACTTAAATGTCTTCTTCAAGTTGTCTCTGTATGCTCAACTGATTGGTGGACAAATTAAAGAAAAGCTGAAATCCAAGCCGTCGGTCTCTTTTTGTTAATATTCACTATATTTAAAAATGGAGATTCATATAGTGGGCCTATCATGAGCAATAGGGCTACAGTTATCACTGGGTATTTTGTCAGAGCACTGCACCATGTGAGCCACAAAAAAAAAAAACTCCAGTCAACAGTCAAAACAATTTTTTTTCCCTGTTGTGTTGTTTGAGATCATCGAGTATTATGTTAGGTGAGTCCTTGTGGGTTTACATCTTTTATCTTTTACCAATCACCAGTATGTATTTGCTGAAGACAGAAGGACATGAGTACTCAATTCTAAATCTTTGTGGTCCACTTAGCAGTTTTCCACTGGGCTGAAGGTCCACACAGTAGGACAATTGAGCAAGTGCATGTTGCATCAACTACAGAACTATGTAAAGAATAAAAACTCCCACGTGTTTGGAGTCTCTCTTCTGGTTAAATCTTTTTAGTTCTCACCTCCGTGTTCTGTAGGTCATGTTGCTCATTATAAGTGCGCTTTGCTTTATAGTAGGTCTTAACATTACCACTCTTAACATTGTCTTGTTCCAAATTAAGCACATAGGATTGGTGCTTCTGAAATAAATGCGTAATTGTCTGTCCAATCATCTTTAAACACAGTTTTCACTGTCAGCCTAACTGTTCTTCAGATCTGAAGATTTGAAACGGGCCATTTTCCCGCCAAAACAAGCTAGCTACCTGACAAACGTAGAGAGAGAGAGTGTGGAAATACAGCGTTGTCATAGTGATGCCGTTACACTGCTCTGATTGGACGTTGTTCTCACATGCCAACAATTAAGAACGGAAGGGGAGCAAACTTACTGAAGCAGTGGCTATCTTTTTGGTGTGTTTTCGTGTGCTTCTGTTGCAGACATTTCCGCTTCACGCCTGGGATAGGCTCCAGATTCAGGATCCAGACCTGGATAAAGCAATTACTTGTGATGGTGTAATGGTTTGGCGGTTAGTCAAAACAGACTTTTTTTTAAAATACCAATTGAAATATGTTTCTGCCTACAGGGGATCGATTAAATAACAGAAGCATTTAACAGTATATTAATACTGAGGATGGAATATAAAAGCTCACATTGATGATGGTCCTTTTCCCCCCATCAGTTATATTTAATTTTAAGGAACCATTTAATTCCACAGCCTGCTTGTGCTTGTGCATTTCTTTATGCTGTATGTGATTATATTTTGATTAGTTTGTGATTTGTGATCTATTTTGATTAATTTAACATGTTGTGAAAATGTCCAACCAACCAAAACACTGTCGTGGTCTTTGCCATGTTGTGAGTTTATTATTGATTCAGTATTACATCATCATTAAGTAGGGAATAACACACAAGAGCCATGCTGTTATAGGATATTAATCTACATCAGGATGGCATGATATGGCCTAACATGAAGCATGTCCTGAAGTGTTTTATTCCTCTTATACCACAGCAGTTTGACGACGATTACAATTTTTATTTTAATAACGAAGGACGCCTCATGCTTTATGTTTAATTTAGTTCCTGGTTTCACTTGATTTAGTTCCTGGTTTCACCAGCCTCTCTCTCTTTTTTCCTCTCTCTCAACGTTTCTTAAAAGTCTCTCTTAAATTTGTGTCAAAAATTAATCCAAAAGACCAAAAAAACGCCCCTAACTTGTAATGTTACCAAGAAACTGGAGAGTCTTCTGTCCTAAAGATTCTCCTGTGGCAGAAAACTGATCGTTACAAAGCACTGACACTGGAGACTCCTTCATTAATGCTAAACATCTCCTTACTGAAAGCTCCACCACATCAATGATTATGTATTTTTCGTTGTTAAATAACGTGGTTGTTTATTATGCATTTTTTTATGACTAGACTTTGAGCTGTTACTATAGAAACATTAACATCAGTAGAAACTTCGCACTGACAGGTTTACATCATTTGAATTACAGCTACAACTGCTGTCAGAGCAACTGCTATTGAAATGTAATCTTAGTCTCAATCTTCTTCTGACCAATCAGATTAAAGAATTCAACAGCGCTGAGATCTAAGCATTATTAATCATTGTTTAATTCACTGTTTAATAGCATGCTGTTTATGTGGTTGGTGAGCCACGTTCTGAAGCGTTGTCACTGTTGGAGTAAAGTAGTGTACCTAGTGGAATACTCACTCGTGTAAAGAACCTTGTTTGCAAAGTTGCACCTTCCACCTACAAGTATGCAAGCAACCTTCTCCCACAGAAAGCATGGTGAAACCATACTGCTCTCTCTGCTCTTGAATCCCATCCACTGTTTCCTCAATCCATCCTCCCACCATTCCATCCTTTTTCTGCTTAGCCCAGGAGGATTACGCCATTCTTCAGAGGACTATATCATAGTGAGTAGGCAGCTGAGAGCAACAGCAAGCCCCTTAATGACACACTAACACCCACACATGAGCAAACCCAATTTTACTCTGACAAAAATAACAGCCGTTCTACGTTCCATTGCATATAAATTGCTGGTCGATACTGTCCACTGCCTCGCTGACCCTCCTGCTTCGATTCCTTTTTTTTTCTTTTTTCCCTCCGCTCTTCTCCCTACAGCTGAAGTCATGTGAAGGAGATTAAGTGAGCCTTTTTGAATACTGTCAGGCCCACCAGATCGATGGAAATGACAACTGGTGAAATGAACGAGTAAGCCACACACTGATACCTCCTCGCTTTTTTTTTTTTTTTTTTTTCCCAAACCAAAAAAGAGCCCTGGTAATGCTTGATTCCATTGCTCTCTCGTAATCCCATTAAGAATGTGAATGGCTCTCCTTTGAAAAGATCCGTCGCCAGAGGAGAGCAAGGGGAACATGTCGAATGCCTATTGGATTAGCATAATCCGATGGCGTATCTTATGCTCCTCTTTTGGTGGGTGCTTCGTCAGAAGGCAACGCTCCATCTCTTGTGGTGTAGCTGATAAGGGCACTATTTCGGATTGGGTGATTTTGTCTTTATTCAGTGCCATCAGTGCTGTTTCTCTTAAAATTTTACACATCTCACAAGCAGGCCAACCTCATTTGAATGATTTCTGCCCAAAGGCAGATTAAAAAATGTTCATAGTACAGTGTGTAGATTTTGACAATAAACTATTAAAGGATCTTAGAGACACCTCCTGAAATAAATCAAAGTTCATCAAATACAGCTTGGCGGTAAATTAGTCCACCGTGTGCTATAACATTTTTTCCGTTCTTGGGCAGCTAATATGTTTAAACCTCATATTTTTCCATTCTCTACTAAGAAGTTCAGGAGAAAGTTGAAGCCCACTCAAGAACCTGAAATCTTGCCGTTCCCTATAAGAGAGAAAGAAGGTGAAAATAGACAAAAACAGGAAGGAGAAAGGACAAGAATGTGCTGTGACGCCTAGCTTTTTCTGGCACATTTTTTTTTATTTTATTTTGGAGACAGATATTGTCAGTGTCTCAGCTGCTATAGAAACTTTTGGGCGTGGGAGATGCATGGCATCAGCAGAACGAAGCGCGCTGGCTGTCACGGCAGACATGAGCTGAGCTGTGCCAAACGAAGGCACTGCTGTTCATTAACGCGCTGTTCAGAAGCTCTGAGCCATGGCAGATCACGCCTTCATGTCTCCCCATATGTCCGTCTCTTCTGGTCATTAAGTCTAACCTCTGTGTCAGGAATGTCCATAGGCAGCAGTGACTTTGCTCTGCTGCGTACCTGCTGTGAAACATGAGGACACGTCTGACACAGTGGGAATATAATGAAATTTCTCAAGGGGAGCGAAAAAAAACGAAGACTTGGGTCACATAAGGGTAGTGCCTCCGAGTTTCTATTCCTCAACATTGCAGATTAGTATGTCTACACTGACTATTAATGTGTCGGTGTTGAGCTTAGTGTTGGAGATTCTTTGCCTTGCTGAGTAGAAAACATATATATATATATATAAAAGAACAGTAGGAAATAATTTTTAAAGTCACATAGATCGATAGATTTCTTCATTACTTACACTGACTTGTTTTCTGGGACTCACGTATCGTAGTTTAAATAAACGTGGTCTTTTAAACAGCACAGTTGGCACACTGATAAGGCACAGTATTTATCTATTAGAGCAAGTTAAATAGTCTGAGCATTAAGCTGTCTTAAGTCGTGTTTTTCTGTGCTCTGTGATACGGATTGACACGTTTTCTCATTAGCTGCTTCTCAAATGACGCAGTTTGCATACGTTTAGTGGGAAATTTAGGAAGATAATGTGCATCAATATTACCCAGATGTCTAAAACTGTTGAAAAAATGTTGTGTTTTTGCACTTTTTATATTACACAGTCGCTGTCTGATGTATGTAGTGGAAAAGAATGGAGCCACTTTTTCTGAAATGCAGTTTTCTGAAAATTTTATGAAAGGCAAGGCACCAAGTGAATACAAAAAACATTGATACCGGATATTTTGGATTGTTCCCTTCAAGATACTGTGCGCTAATTTGTCACTTCCAATTAATGCAAGCGTTCGGTCTGAGACGCAAACACACATTAGTGTGCCATTTGAAACGCGTTCAGAATTAGGTTGTGCTCAAGGTGCTGCAGCTACTTGATCTCATGAGCACAAAGAATAAGAATTAAGGAGGAGGTGTATTTAATGCTCTTAGCTTTTCTTGTGAAAATCTATGAGCATTAAATACAAAGCCAACTAAATCACTCTCACTTCCTAATGATTTCTCTAAGAGACCAGGGTACAGGTGTGTTATATACCTGCTGGGTCTTTTTTCCCATCGCTGTAGTACATCTCTTATGAAACCACTGTACATGCCTGGTGGCAGAGATTCATACTGTATAGAAGCGTGTCACTCTCCTGCTGTGTTTTTCCTTTTACAGCACAGCATAATTTAAAAGCAACTTTTTCTCCCCCCACCAAGATATCACAGCTCAATTGTACATCTCGAGTGTTCTTGAGGTAAACTAACGAGTTTCTCGTTAAGATGTTCTTGTCTAATTAAATACCAACACAGCAGGTGCTTTTCTTGATTTAGTCTTGCATTACTTTATTGTGACAAATGCTTTGTTTGTTAAAAAAAAGCATGATATTGATGCAAGGAAAGAATAAAGCTGAGTTATTAAAAAGCAGGAGCTCATTAGCAGGCAGTTTGTGCATGTGGAACATCTGAGGCATTCTGACATTCAGGTCAGGTATCTGGCATTTTGCCTCAGCTGTGAACTCGAACCAGGATTTAGTGTTTTTTTTTTTCCAGGAGCACAGTGGGAAATATTACTTTTTTTATCGTCGATCACAGAGATGATTGAACATTCTTCCTACGCAATGCATGTTCACCTCTGCTCCAGTTGAATACGTACTAAATGGAGCTGTAACCACACCCAGTCCTGAATATCAATGAGGCAAAAGAGCTTGCAGTTGACTTTCTGAGCCTCAGAAGGAGTCACACGTGGGTCAACAAAGTATTAGCTGCTTTGTATTGCTGGTGGAACACTGAAATCAAGAGAAAGGCGCTTGCACTTCCTGAGGCTTCCCAGGAGGTGAATCAGCGGTTAATAGACACATGTGGTGTGTTCACGTGTACCTCTGGGTAACATCACGACTTGAAGCGGTGGGATTACATCTAGGTCAGGAAATATCAGATATATAGATTTTAGAACTGTATGTACATCTAAGTTGTAGAAATTTGTCTTTGGGAATATCTCGCTTTCCTACGAAAGCGCATTTGTTCACTAAGTGCGTAATGATGCACACAATTCAAATCTGGTAGGATACGATGCAATACGGTGGGGTCTCGATGCGATACGGTGGGGTCTCGATGCGATACGGTGGGGTCTCGATGCGATACGGTGGGGTCTCGATGCGGTACGGTGGGGTCTCGATGCGATACGGTGGGGTCTCGATGCGGTACGGTGGGGTCTCGATGCGGTACGGTGGGGTCTCGATGCGGTACGGTGGGGTCTCGGTGGGGTCTCGATGCGGTACGGTGGGGTCTCGATGCGGTACGGTGGGGTCTCGATGCGGTACGGTGGGGTCTCTATGCGATACGGTGGGGTCTCGATGCGGTACGGTGGGGTCTCGATGCGACACATTTTCAACAGGGCAAAAATAAGCATTGCTCGAGTATGCGTCTTAGATTTCCATTTTCAACTGATTATAACATTCAGCATTATAAAACGTAATGATGACGATGTTTACGTGATCCGTTCAGACTCTTTGCAGCATGTAACGAAACGAAAGCTGTGCATTAGGACGGAACCAAATGAATAACGGCTAATTAAACAGCGTGCTTAAGAGAAGCGACTATTGTTCTAACCCTGTAGGCTTTTCTGTTTCAACATAAACAGGAAGTTACTTTTTCAGAGGATGGAGTGGGTGATGAAGTTTAAAGGTTTATTACACCTCATAATATTAGCAGTTTTTATCAAAGAATAGCTTACTTTATTAGTGTTGAATGTATTGTACGATAAACAAACGTATCGAATCAAGACCCTCATATCGGATGATACGATATTATACGTCATATCATTACACCCCTATTGTTCACTATTTCCATGCATCCTTTGTCATATTAATATATCTTCGACAGTGAAACTACAAGCTGTTCTCCCATGAATATTTAGACTTTTTAAGCAGGTTCAAACCTCAAGCACGCTGCAGTGTTAGCAATGAAGAGCGCTAACGGCCATGCACACATGGTCACACTTGGGCTACACATTCTTCCAGGTCTCATCATGTATTTACTGCTTTATGTACTGTGTGTGTTTCTTACTGTTTGGGAAAAGTATCAAACACACTGTGCTGTAAGTATATTACAGATAAAGGGTCTATTACCTATAAAGGGTCTAAATATATATTCATGTCATTTGTGATGTCTTTTTCGCTTGTTTTAATTTCAATTTTGCAATTAAATATATATAATAAAAAGTATGCACAACATACTGTATGTGCCATAATGTAAAATATCCTACATGTGAGTAGAAATGTACACAAGTTAAACAAGCTCTACAGCACCATAAAACATTACTGCTGGCAAAAACACAGCCATTTGAAACATTACAGCTCGTTCTAAAATGATGTAATGCCTTGAGATGCTTAAATAAGACCTGATTTTCACCTTTCACGGTTTACGCAGTCGGAATGAATTATACAGTACAGCTCTACTACTGATGTTTGGTGCTTTAGTAGTGAAAAGTATGAGTAAGGAATAAAACATGACAGGGCATGCAGTTACAGGAAAAATATCAACAACAACAACAGGGTGGTGATGAAATTGATTATTTTCCATGAATGTTCTTTTCTTTCTCTCTCTCTTTGTGCATGTGTTATATGTATTGCTTATTTGTTACAGAGCAACACATTGTACTTTTTATCCATTTACAGCATTGTTGCATCAATGCCACTTTTTTCAAACTGATTTTTTCATTCTTTAGTTTTTTATCAATACTGATAACGATAATGATACCAAAATTTTATTCAGTGCTGTTTATGTGTCTCCAGTTTAAATAACGGACATAAAAAGCACACACATGCACATCCATACACATCCCACTCCTAGACTACACTGTTTCTAACATCAGCTATGAGATAAAAAGCGTTTTAGCTAGCTACATTAGTACTGAGATATAATAATAACTAAGCTGTTATTTTCACTCACCTAGTGCTGTCTTTGGCCTTTTTCCCCTCTCACATAGCCAGCGTTTGCTGCAAGCCATGAACTCTTTGTACTGAGTATTATGTTTAAAGGGTTTTATCAGGTTACTTGTATTATAGGAAGATGCTATAGTTCCTGCTTTTGTTATTTTCACAGTGAACAGATTGCAGTCTGCTTTGATTGAATTGTGAAATTGTGAGATTGCTTCATTTCCTGCCGTCTGTTTTTAGTACAACACTGTACACTAAATGTATGTCAGATAGTATCACCTGGTATCGGATACTGTTATGGGAGCATTTATTTGTGAGTGTGAGTGAATGAGCACAGTATCTGACAGATACCAGTATCAGTATTGATGCATCCCTGTGTTTAATGTTGTGGAACGTCCACGAAACAAGTTAGTTCCTGTTAGCACTTGCCTTATAGCAGCTCTCAACAGTCATATAATCAACACCTTCTGACTAATCAGAATCGAGACTTCAAATGCGTCTTTGAACAATCGAAATTTGAATGTGATTCTTATCATTTGAAGGGAATATTGTGCTGTATATAGTGTACTATTCTATATACACTCACCGTCCACTTTATTAGGAACACCTCTGCACCAGTTACCTAATCAGCCAGACATATAGCAGCAGTACAATGCATAAAATCATGCATAATGGTTTTTTTATTATTATTTTTTGCACCATTCTGTATAAAACTCTAGAGACTGTTGTGTGTGTAATTCCCAGGAGATCAGCAGTTTCTGAAATACTCAAACCAGCNTCACAGAGATCATGCTTTTTCTTCATTCTGATGTTTGATGTGAACATTAACTGAAACTCTTGACCTGTATCTGCAGGATTATATGCGTTGTGCTGCTGCTATATGCTGATTAGATAACTGCATGAATGTACATGTGTTCCTAATAAAGTGGACGGTGAGTGTACACTGTATCTGACAGTGTGTTCACCATGATTGTTTGTTAGACAGGAAATCTTAATCTCAGAATACCTCAGCCAGTCAAGTTGTCCTTTTTGTTTTTTTTTTCAGTCTGCTCTCTCTCTCTCTCTCTCTCTCTCTCTCTCTCTCTCTCTCTCTCTGACCCTTGCACTTACTAAAGTAACCTGCAGATTAACCCTGTATTTTGTGTAGAAAAGATCCTTTGGGTTCTTTATAAAACCAAGCAGGAAATAGGCATGGTAATTTAAGAGAGTCTAGGCTCAGCAGTCAGGCCATTAGTGGCCATTAAGACCAGTCTGCTGAATGCTCGTCGGCTTCCTCGGTGAGTGCGGAGGCGAATGACGGGCAGGGCTGGGGAAAATAGAAGCTATGTCAAAGATCGTTCCATTTTTTCCTCCCCCCAACCCACCCCCATTTGCTGCATGTCTTGGCTTCTTTTAGAAAGAGGAGTGAACCTCGACATGTTGGAGGACATCTGCAGGGAGTTGGAGGTGTTAATTGGAGTGTTGATAGCTATGCGGCTAGTGCTTTACATGCTGTAAAGGACACTCTCATTCATTCGGTGTGACCTGCCGTGTCCTCCCACACACGCCGTCTCGTTCTTTCAGCATCCTGCTGGACATTGCTATTTACCCGCTCCGTCTAATGCTGTTTATCCACTTTACTGACCTCTCGTAGATTGTTCTCCCAAATCTATTTCTGAACCTTGCTTCTTTTTCGATTTCCCCTTCCATTCAGAGTGTTGGATGTCGGTCTGCCATGGTCATTCTCTCACTCTCACCCCCCAGTGTGTGCACCTGCAGGGTGAGAACTGACACCAGACCTTTGCTGGCTTCGGTGCGAGGATGAGACGGACTCTGTGGGTCAGTGCCAGCTTGTTAGAGCACAACCTTGTGTGACCTAGAGCTACCATGCTTTGGCGAGTGTATATTCCTTATCTTTTCAGAATGATCAGAAGAAGATCAGTTTGTTTTCTCCAATCAGACTCCCAACATGAAGTGCACAGCTAAATGAACCCCAGAGAGTTGTTTTGCCTAAACATTGTAATAATTCATCACAACGTCTCTCACAGCCACCCACTAGGGTACAGAGCTGGCTGTAACATTGATGGCGATATTGGATAAGCCGCTGATGATGGCAAATATAGTTAGAGGGGAAATCAATCAAACATGAATATAATAAGACATCTTCAGCTTGTGTACAATTATGGTAATGGTGAACACTTGTTTAAGTAAATAAATCCATATGAATTCTAATCAATTGAGAAAGAAAATCTTAAATGCATTCTTTCACTCTCATAGATCATGTCTTGGAAATTATATGCCTGGTTCACAAATATTGTTAAAACATTTATACCACCAAAATCATTCAGCACGAGTTTGGACTAATCGACCTCTCTGTAGCACAGAGCGAAGATTTCACTGAACATTTTTTTCAGAGAACATAATTTCTGAGCTTGGGTCAAACACCATGGTGTGTATTATGGTTAATGCATTACATTGTTAAAAAAATAAATAAATAAAACCCTGTTTTGCATTTTGTGGAATATTACCAGGATGAGTGCAGAACTCCTGCACCGCACGTCAGATCAGGTCAGCAAGAGCAAATCTTTCTCACTTCATTTAACACCATAGCTAAAATAGGAATGGGTGAAAGGTAGAAAAGTGCAGCTGTTTTATCCAAAAATAAAGTGTAGGCTAATCCACAGGTTCATCAGATTTCCTTTCGGTAGGAACGTATTTCTGAAGTTCATTTGGCTCACATCCCAAATGAAGTTCTTAAGAATAATCTATATGGCTATAATTAGATACAAGGGCCTGTTTTTTTTGTTTGTTTTTTTTAAACCTCCCAAGCAGCATCTGCAGTTGTCAAATTCAATAAGGAAACAATGACCTCCTGATAATGTAGTGGAAGAAGGTAAGTCTTCGATGTAGAAAAACTGCATTTCAGTACTACCCAATCAGCACTTCTGTTTAGTAATCAGAACAGCTCACGTCTAGGTTTAGACTAAGCCTTAGACATAAACTTAAAGGTGTAATCATTCATTTTGTTCATTCCTTCCTTTTAAAAATAACCAGGAAGATATGGAGAACATGATTTAAAAAAAAAACAATGCATTGAGCTGTGGCTTTAGCAAAAGTGTATTAAGTTGCTGAGAAAACCTTTTTGGAAAACTCACTTCCTGTCTGTAATGCTGGTTTCTGTCTGGATGCGTCTCCTGTCAGTCATTTTATAGACACTTTACTCTACAGGCCACCGTAGATCCTGAGGCTGGAGCTTTGTGAATATGGGTGGGAATAATTAGAATGTCAAACCCACCTAATTGTTAGAAAACTCATCTTACCTCATGCACCTTTAATATTTTTAAGGATGCTTTGCTGCTACTTTTCAATTTACCTTAGTAGACATAATTATGATGTAAATGTTTGACTTTTTATGAAAAACATAGGTGTTTTTTTAATGCATGCATTTTCAATAATCAGTGCAGAGAAGCAAGAGAGAAAAGCAAGATGAGCACATGCAAAGAGAAAGACAGAGAGAGAGAGATAACTGGTTATGGAAGTACAGCATAATAGAGATCAGATTGTGGTATATTAAAGATGGAAGGGTCACAGTTCGGCAATGTGGACCTCATTAAAAATTAGTTCCATGCTAAAACCCTGGCAGTGTAAAAAAAGAATAAACTAAGGGTTGGTAGAAATCTGTCTGGATAGATGGAAGAAATCTGCTGTCCTGGTGAACCTCTCTCCTCTGTGTATTGATTCTTTTGAGTGAAATGTCAGTGCTTTTCTCATTCGGAAGCAACGAAATGAGACAGTGTGACCACAAAATGTTAAAAACAATCTGCATCTATAAACACAAGTCATTGCAGGAAAACTGATTTCGAACACATAATCCATCAGGATTAGGAGCATCGTGACCAATATGGAATAGCCAATAGCCCTTCATGATGCCATCTACTAATTCAGACTTAATTACGGACAGTTCGAATTACGCCAGTCACGAGCAGAAAAACAAGCATTTTAAATTTCAAATAACGCATGAAATTAATGATTGCTTTTTTTTTGCATCAATTATTCTGTGTTTGCAGAAATACTTTATAAGCCAGTTTATTCTGTCCCCTACTCCACATATGCTACCAGTTTATTCATCACAGCATTATGACTATTCTTTGTAAGCTCTCACAGAATAATTAGCTTTAGATGACTGCAGGCATGATTCACAGCTAGATGAAAGTATCGTTATTAATGTGCAGTTCTCAAAAACTTCACAGCAGACATCATAATGTGAAGCTGAGATCCGAGCTGAATGAGACACTTGCTTTTCCTGCTAAAAAGTCTCATTCAGGGTCAAGGTAACAAAAGGACCCGCATTTATGCAGGTATGCTATGCTGAAAAAGAAGAGTAACACACATGTAACGTGGCTCCATCTGGCTTTGAAATTTAGTACTACATGACAGGTAAAATTTTAACATCTCCTGTCTAGGACTGGGTCAGTTCTCAAACTCAAGTCGCTGTGTTTAACCCACCACACAAGGTTGTATAGCACGCTGAAGCCAAAAAGCTACAAATTACAGGCTGTGTGGAAATCCATAATCCATCTCCTCCTATCCACCAGGAACATGTGTAAATGTAAATAAATGCACTTTTAGGAAAGGAGGCTAAATCTGTAACTCTAATGTGTTCTTTGGTTTGCCTATTTGGGAAACCCATAAAGGCTTTATATGTATAGAAACACATGAAAGAACCACACAAATGAGTGTTTTGATATAACTTTATATAAATAGATGAATGAGAACCATTAATAAATGAATGGATAAGAATAAAAAGTGTTCCTGTTGGAAGCTAAAACCCTTAACTATCCAAAGAACCATTTTCTCCATCATGTAAGCAAACAGGCAATTTATATATAGATTTATTTTAAATAAAAAAAGTGCTCTGTGAGAGAGTGGTGTGTGCTAGGCAACAGGACTTCTCATTTGACACACCACTGGAAAAGTGTCTCCCACAAACAGAACAGGTGTTTCTATCTGACAGCCTGTGAAGCACAATATGATGCGACAGGCTTGTGTTAGCTTTCACATCGGGGATTATTACAAACTCTTCCTTTTCCAACAAATGCAATGGTAATATGTACTAGATCAATCAATGAGACACACTTGAGGAGTTCCTTTTTGTTGTTAATGAAACAAATTGAAATCATGTTCTTGGAGAGATTCATGATGGTTCTGTTTCACCACTGCTAACTCCCAGGGGCAAAGAGAAACACCTACAGGTGTGTACACGCATGCTGAGAATTTTCATAAAGCCACATATTGACATGTATTTGCATTAAATATCACCATCATGCAGCCATCTTTCCCACTTCTTCTTCAGACCATGCAATGCACATGATATGGAGCTATTCACTTAGCAATGCCATAGCATCCTTTACAGTTACAGCCATTACAGTTAATCCCCTACAGTTACTGTGTGGAAATGATGATGATATAAACACAGTGCACGTACTGCCAGAATTAGACCACGAGTCTCAGTTGGACAAAGAATTCTTTATGCCACAATGCAGGGATTTTGTTGAGAGTTATAAATGGGAGTTTGGACAAACAGCTCATGCGTGCCAGAACTTTGTGATGCATGTTCTAGCTAATAGGATGAATCAAAAAGCAGGCCAGTCCGGGCCACATGCTTTCTGTTGATGCCTGTGTCACATTTGCGAGTGGCCTTACCAGATGAAGTATCCAGATGTGCGCTGCCTAAACACTGAATGCAGATGCACTGATGAGTTTTTGCATTGTGTGTGGCATGCTCTAGCAATTCATTATCTGTCTTACAATTACCAATCTCTCCAATCTACAGAAGTTGATCCCTCAAAAAATGAAGCTGACTGATCCCTCACTTCTAGCATTTGAGCATCTAGGCCAGGATGTGGGGCTGAACATAAGCACCCCAAAGGCACAAGAGACCCACCTGCTTTGTACAAACCTTTAGGCAAGGTGAGTCAAACCTTCAGAGCTCCGGTAGGCATCTGATTGCTCCTTGTCCTCCCTGTGGGCTCTAGACAGCACCTAAACTAGACTAAAGTCTCTTGCAGTACATAGCACTGAAGGGTAAGAGCTGGTGATAGGATGCCTAACAGCTGAAAACTTTGCTTCTAGGTTGGCAACGACATTGATCCTTATGACATTGTCACGGGGATACAAACTGTCGGCTCCCAGCCTTTTCAGTTTCAAGGCCTAATTGATATCAGACCCCTACAAAGTTGTTGCTCTGCCAAGAGGAGTGATGGATTGTTCTTCTTCCCCACAGCTCAAAACAAGGACTTCTATTCAATGTACTTCCTTGTCCAAAAGAAGGAAGACAATTTTCATCCAATTCTAGATTTGAGACGGTTGAATCAGCGTCCTATGTAGGGCATATTCCTAACTCACTCCCAGTGTTCCTGGGTTTGGCTCTGGATCCATCACAAACCTGTCCAGGATTGTTCTGTTATTAAAGATGGATGGGTGGATGAACAGATGAATTGGCTCCTAAAGATCCTCAAGCCTTGCACCCCCAGTACTGGTACTTTTCATTCTTCCATCTCTATATGGAATCCAGCAACTATGTCATAGAGTCCTGCTAGTGTCCCTGAGATGGCTGGCAAGACCTTGGTGTTCACTACTGCTCTTGCTAATTGTAAAAACCTTGGCTTCCTTCCAAGCAGATCTGCTGTCCTTAATGGACGGTGAGATTTGGCACCGTGATAGTGATATGTGTCTTTGGAAAAAATGCTTTTTTGCTATCAATCACTTCAGCTAAAAGCTAAAGGTTGCTCTCACAATAAGCCTGTCTTGCTATAGCGAAAAGCTCACCTTGCATACATTGTCTGAATCTGCCACAGGAAAGGCACAGGGGCTCCTTTGTCTAAATAGAGACTAGCCCACTGCATGATGGACTTCACCATCATATCCTGTAGACGAGCTGAATTCCCTGCACCTCCTGTGGCATGCCACTCTACAAGGAGCATCTTCTTCTTATAGGCATGATTTATAGGTGTGCCACAAGAGGAAGTCTGTGATCCCAGAGGTGTAAGTGCAGCAGTCATCTCTGACCTCCTTTCAGAGTCATGTTCCTAATGACATTGTTGACATAGTTTATCCAGGTGTTTATCCCTTGGTGGTTAGGAAGGGTGAAATAGAACACTAGTACATAACTAGTGGTGGGTCCTATGAACCCTGGACAGCTACCAGTTATACATGTAACTAGCAGTCTCATTAAGGTTGCATTTAATCATCTCTGAGTTTTTCGACGACGTTAAGCCTGCACATCAACTTGTCAAGCTGTGAATGCTTTTCTCTCGAGGCTTCACATGGAGGTAGAGGAGGAACAAAAGGCTCACACTGGCTTTTTTTCCTTCACTGCACTGCAGATTTGCTGCTAATTGTCTTTAGCTCCCCGAGAGTCTGGCTCTCAAAAGGCCAGAATGTATATGGATTTTCTAAAATGTCACCAAAGTTTTGGAGCCTCACACTCCCTTAGAGAAAATCTCATGTTTTTACCATATGTACAGACACTGGTGAATGGACAGCCCTTCCAATATTAGCTATTTATCTTTCTCCCTACCACCAGACAATCTATTCCTTGTGTGCAGATTTCAGAGGAGTAAGGCTTTCTCAGGAGGCTTTCCTTATAGCATGACAAATCTTCGTTTGTCTTGAGAGAAGCTGAAGCTCCCCCCAAAGAACATTGAAAGCAATAAATTCTGCTTCAAAAACTAAATTTCAGCTTGCTTTTTTGGTTCTGTATATATTTTTCTGTATATATTTTTGATCACATGACCTTGGTCATGATAATATATATATATATATATATATTCACCGTTAACGTTAATTTAGGAACCACTGAACCAACAGCAGAAGCAATTGCCTCTTCATCTAGACCCTTAAATTTGATTAAAAAAAGGTATTTCTTTATTTATTTTTACAAACACGAAGTAGAGATCACCATGTGTCTCAAAGATAAATTGCTACTCTCCAGCTTAAAAAAGGGAAAAGGGCAAGAAGAAAGGACAATCACTAGGAGGACCATTTTGAGGGCCTGCACACAAGGTATATCTCCTGATGGGAATTCAGGTTTTGCTGATGATTTCTGAAGCATATCAGTTCACCTGAAAGCAGTCAAAATATGGGCACATCATTCATTGGTGCTGAAGTTAAGGAGGATCAAACACTGGGAAATCATTTTGAGCCAGACATAGTGACTTACCAAATACAATATGAGGAACCTGTGAGAAGTCAGTACAAAGTAACACTTCAGAAGTAGAGGAGTATGAGTGAGAGAGCCACATGGAGGGACTCAGTCATTGTGCCTAATGGGTCTTAGTGACAGGTTCTGCAAGAACAGTTATCAAAGTGGCTCAACCACACAAGTACAGAAAAATAGAGAGGTTTGCAGAATTGAGGGGTAATGAGTCAGGAAGTGCAATCTTCAAGCTGCTGAACTAGAACGACAACCTAGTTCTCTTGCAAGCAGCTAGGGAGCTCGTCGGCTTCAATTTCATGCTCCTTCCTCCCACCAAGAAGGTATTAAGGGGGAACTAGATATCACACTTCTCATCTGTGACACTTGAGAACAGGACTCAGAAACGGAATCAAAAATTGTTTCGCTCTGAGCAAAACCAATATTGTGATGTTCCTATTCTTGCATAAACCAGTTACAGCAAAATGAAAAAACTTGACATTTGGTACTGTTATATAGGCTATTTTTATCTCTAATATAATAAAATGATAGGTTTAGAAAGCTATTAGGCCCACCTCACAGCTGCAGGGTCCCAGGTTCGAGCCTGAGCTCGGGTTACTGTGTATATGGAGACAGACACTTGTTCTTCCAAGTTCTCTGGTTTCTTCTTACTGTTCAACTCTTCTTAAGTCTTGCCCTAAGATGTGACTGAGTGTGTGAATGTGTTTTCATGAAGGACTGGTGTCCTATCCAGGGCGTATTCCTACCTAGCGCCTTGTGTTCCCGGGATAGACTCTGGATTCACTGCAACCATGACCAGGTTCGAAGAATGATGAATGAATAATGTAACATTTTCTTCATCGTTGAACTGAAGGGATGTAAGGCTATAGCTGTACAGAGTGAATACAATTATACCCTGAATGAATTCACATGAGATGTGATGTTGATACAAAATCATTTTGGATTTTGGAGGTAAGACATAGCGCTCTACACAGAATGAAAAACATAACATTATTAACCGACACCTGAGGTTTCAAATGATTATTTCTTTTTTCTGTACACAGTAAGGGATGATTATTACGTTTTCAGTTATGTTTTTTGTTCCATGAACCAGTTTCGAAATTCTTCGACTTGGCAGTTTGTGTTCAGGTTCAGATGAAGTGGAGATCATCTCTGAAACGTTAAGACAACAAGAGGTTCAAAGTCAAATAAAAATGGATGTACGTTTGTTCATTCGCACATATGTTTTTGTTCTCATCCTACATGTCCAAATGTTCCAGAAACCTTAATCCTGTTCTCACTTACACTGCTTGTGTTTTGCACAATTAGATAATTAGCATTTCTTTTTTTTCCACTTCACTGGCAGCTTTTCTAACTGCTCCTAATTTGGTATTTGTCAAGATAAAACCAGCAGAATTGCTGTGAAGGTTCTGAATACTAATACAAATAACTTGTTTGTATCTCACACCTGTAACCCTCTTTTATTCCCTCTATATTCTTTGTTTTTCATTCCCTAGATGGAATTCATAACTCATAATGCTGATAAGACTCATCTATCCAATCGTGCTATACTTTCTTTCATCCTTCCATGTTCCTGTAGAAATCTATTGGATTTCACTACATCTTGAAGCTCCATGCTAGCTATATATTTCACTCAGGTTCATCTTTTGCTCCAAACCACATTAATATATTTCACACTGTTAGCAGTCTATCTTATTTAAGTAGTCATGCTTAGTTGTGCTTGGATAATTATAAAATATGATCTGAATTTTTTCTTGGCATATTTCATTTTGTCAATTACACATCAGGTGGCATTTTTTTTTTTTAAACACGTTTATATTTTGCAAGGTGATTTCATTCCTGGGTAAAACAAATTTTCTATCATTATGTAGTTATTCCAAACACTTCGGGCACAGCATAGTGACTTATTTTTTTGCCTTCATATCCAAGGACAATCCTCTTGATTGTTTTATAACTTAGAAAGATTTCTCTTCAACAGGTACATATAGTATAAGTTTGTTTGCTCCTGTGAACTTGTTTACTTTTTTTATTTACGCAACTGACAATGTTGCTGCACTAGAGTTTCCTATTTTTCCCTACAGTGAACTTCTACATAAAGTTTGAGAAAGTTTGAATTGTTTCGTGCTTGAGACAGAGTAAGTGACTCGCTAGGTATTGCAGCGCCGGAATGTGCTCACTGACAGGAAGCTTAAATCAGCCCTTTCTCCTGCTTCTGGACATTTTTATATTTGGCAAAAGCCAAAAGACGCCTTCAACCCACCAGGATCTGTTGCCTAATGTTAAACATGGTGGCAATCGTCAGGTCCAGTGATTGGTCTGAATGGTTAAGGCCAGTTTTTAGACTATGGGGCTATTTTACAGGATCAGGCTCTCTTTGAAGTGAAAGCTTTCCTCCTGCTGTTCAAACTTTATAAGTTAGAAATACAAAGTTTCGCACATCAACTGAAAGTCAGATTCATTCCATCATCAAACCTTTAGGGGAGAACAAATTGGGAAGTAGATTTCCTCCACCATGTTAAACAAAGAGGCTGTATTTTATTACATACTGTATAACAGAGGGACGTTTTCAGGACGTGACTCCCTCATTAAATGCCAGTATTTACAGCACATCCTCGCTTGCTAAATGCTGATATTTAAAAATGCTGATTCGTAAAAGCTAAAGTGGAAAACAAGACAACATCAACAATAACCCTGCAAGGAGACATTTTAACACTTAATTAGTCCAAAACTAATATTAGGCCAAATTAGACAGAGTAAAACTCTCTTTGTGCAGTTTACCCCTAATTCACATTATACTACAGACTACTGCATTCTCGATTCTGATTGGTCAGAAGATGTTGATGAATTTTCTGTGACAACACCTCTGCAAGGTAAAGCTCGTTCTAATACATTTCTGTTTCTATAGCAGTGACTTAGGCAGGGACTTGTACTTCACGTGTGTAATTGTTGGTATGCTGAAGTTTTCTGTAAGGCAATGTTTATTTCGCCTTTTTGGAAGGAGTCTCCAGGGTCGGCACTTTCTAACTGTCAGAGGTAAAGCTGAAACTTTAAATTTGTAGGCATAGTTCTCAGGTAACATGGCATGCTGCATTTCTTTGTTTGCTTTATTAAATTCAGGAGAGAGGAAAAAAAGGAGAGTCTAGTGAGGGAACAAATGTTACGATCTACATGAATCTCATGGACATTCCACAACATCAAATGTAACTGGAAATGAACAAAAAAATATGATGTGTTGTACTTTAATTAATACAATTTGTAATCAGTGGCAAATTGCTGTGGTATAAGAGAAATAAAACACATCAGGACCTAGGAGAATAATCAACCTCATGGTGGTAGCTGCGTGAGCTTCAAGTCGGGCCGTATAACAGCACACCCTATTGTGTTTTATTCCCTACTTATCTGCTCTTAAGTTGCTGATATTCATATATTGTTCATATATTCTTTGGTACTTTAATTACTTTATGTTCCTTCATCCATCTATGTGGATTGATCCATGGTCCTGAGCTTCTTCTTCTTTCAGCTTTTCCCTTCAGGGGTCGCCACAGTGAATCATCACTCTCCACCTATCCCTATCCCTATCCCTATCCCTATCCCTATCCTTATCCTTATCCTTATCCCTATCCTTATCCCTATCCCTATCCCTATCCCTATCCCTATCCTTATCCTTATCCCTATCCTTATCCCTATCCCTATCCCTATCCCTATCCTTATCCCTATCCCTATCCCTATCCCTATCCTTATCCCTATCCCTATCCCTATCCCTATCCCTATCCCTTTCCCTATCCCTATCCCTATCCCTATCCCTATCCCTATCCCTATCCATGTTCTTGAGCAATACTTTTTTTTTTTTTGTCTAAATTGTTTGCATATTTCAAGCTTTTTGTTGATTGTTTCTTTGCTTGTAGACACATCGTATGGTGGTGTATATTCACAGTACTACTGACTTCAAGTTTTCAAAGTAGTTATAAATACGACCCTTTCATACTTCCTCGAATTGAATTTGAAGATCCGGAGCCCAGGACAGGAGATTTTCGCCTGTGTTTAAAAAAAAAAACAAACAAAAAAAAACACTTTCGTAAAAAACCAAACATTTTCCTTTAAGCTTGAAAAAAGGATAGAAAATAAGGACTGATAAAGCAGATTTTCCTTGTGTTGTTATAAATTGTAATACTATGTAACATAATAGAGACAATAAAAAAAAACACAGTTTAGAGTAATATGAAAGAAAGCAAATGAGAAGAAGGCAAAGATTAAAATAAACATCTAAAAGCAGTCTAATGTGTTGTGAACAAATTATGGTTGCCATTGAACAGGATGTGGAAAGAAGTCACATGAATTTGTGATTTCTACAAATTTCTCATATTAACAAAATGTTCTGCCCACAATTCCGTGTCCACTTTGCATATCCTAGTTTTTTTTTTTGGTTTGTTTAGTTTTTTTAAATTTTCCTTTTCCCCCATGATAACGTAGTAAATATTTTGTACCAAGGCAGCAAATTGTGACAGAAACTGAGACGGAGGGAAATGAAAATGGAGGCATATAAGAAGATGCTTAACTTAAAATTTGAGGATTTATAGCTCACACCTAAGATTTAAAATGAGATCCTTAACATGCATGAGATTTAATAGTGCCTATATAAAAGGTTTTTTTTTGACACATGGATCATACTGTGGAAACACATGTAGTGGAATGTTATCCATGTCTGACTTGAGGCAGTACGCTCAGGTATCCGCTCATCACATTTTGACTTGTGGCTCAGTTACATACTGTATGATTCATTAGACAGAAACAGTGGAAGACTGATTTCGCTGGGCTAGAAATAATCTGCTATAAATAAAACGGATTGGCTATAATGTGTAGGCCTGGAGCTATGGAATAAATGAGCTTCTGTCTATAGCACATTAGGTAATAGATATTTAGCCACTTGACATTAGCTGGCATTTTGCTGGACTTGTGTGCTTGTTATTGCTGAAAGCATGGTCATGTCAAAACATTTTTAGTAACAGATAACCTGACGCTGATCACGAGAAGATGAGGTAGTCGAGTGTAATGCATTCTGGGGATACCAGATCATTACACCAATTAAATGATAGGAGCTACTTAGGCCTTGTTATGAAGCTGTTGGAAATATAACCATAAATTGGATTGGATTGGACTGGAGAAGCCACCAATTGGTCTCAAGAGTTGGATATTAATTTGTTGGAATGCTTAGTTGTTTCAAGACATTATATCAGCCTTCTTCATTGAATATTATTTATATTTAAATTTGCTTGGTTTTTTTCCCCCTTTCTGGAAACGGAAACAGAAATGGACAAGCACACAGTATTTCAAGGATTTTTTTTTAAATATCATGTCAGGAAAATGTCATTTTTACTAAATTAGTATACAAAATGGCCACCTTACTAGAGAACTCCTGCTGTTCGAAGTTGCCTACATCCGAAAGCTACACCATTTGAACACCATGAACATAGCGTATGCATTTTCTACAGATTTAAACGTTATATTCTTACCTTTTTCTCTCCTTGTAGTCAGAAATACGTACATGGCAGTGCAGCAAATTTGTGTCCCATCCCCCATGCTAGAGAAGCAGCCTGGTCTAATTTAAGAGCACTGTTGAGCCCACACACCGCATAATGACAGGTTATCATAGTACTGAGAGGATGATATTGATGAGTGATGGAATGAATTACGTGTGTAGAGGTCTCGGCCAGATTGCTTTGAATGAGATCCGCGCACGTGCATTTGAGTTTCAGAATATTTGTGTGGCTTCATTTGATAATGAGATTGTATGAAGGGGAAATGCAGAAGTGGGCCTCCCTCACCCCCATCCACATGCAGGCGTCATTTCAGTGTTCATTTTCCTTATAGTGTTGAAGAGCACAATTCCTCTGTGGTGTTCTTCATCTTCAGGGCAGCAGCACTTAATCCAAGGTGACTTTCGGCTTTACGTCTGAGCATATAGCACGTCTTCTATAACCCAGTTTTTCTGCCGATGAGTAATAAGTCAGGGAGAGAAAGAGTACATGCCTCATCCTAGTTCTATATTAGGAATGCTATTTTCCATTGGTAATTCTCACTTACGGCCATTTTTGCACTGATATATGAGTTCAGGTTTGGTGTAGTGTCTAGGGTGAATGTAACCACTGTCAATTATGCAAATGGATGGAAAATACACCTAAACCAAATTTCTGAGGTTAACAATGCACATAAGAGTGCTTTTCATTTCCATGGTGATGCAGATAGTTCTAAAAATCCCTCAATTTTAAAGTAAAAAAAAATTATATCAAAGATTCGTAATTTGCAAACAGGATAGACCTGGCTTACAGACAATCCGAGCAGTGACATTTGCATACTAATGCAATTGCCCTTCATACTCTTATTGCCAGAAAATGTGACAGATAATCCCAGGAGATCACTCTGAGGATATTACAGAAATGAGCATAAAACACAATTCTCCTTTTCATTTCCTAAAAAAAGCTTTCTGAGGCTAAGTTAACACTAACACAGTAGTTATTAAGCTTTGTGTATGAACCCAGCCTCAAATATTCTCTTAGTGCTTTAACGTTAAAATCACTAAACCCGTAACATTGAAGAAATACAGAAAGCTCTACTTGCTCTTCCTTCTGAAACGTGACCATGTATATAAGAGTACAAAGCAGAAGTACATCTGTGCCACTGTGTCTAAGTCTCTCTGATCACAGATTAAATCCTTGTAAGCTGTTGCACCTTGTAACTGAACAAACAGTGATTAAGACTAAACCATAAAGATAAAGACAAGCACTAGGTTGGACATGTATTTATTTATTTTTTTTGAAGTGCCAAGAGCGAAACCAGCTACTATCAATCAGTAGAAATGTTATGTTGCATATTCATGATGAGCCTTTCAGCAGAGGAACATGGATCTACACATGACCTTTTTTCAAAACATGGCTTTTTTCCTGCTCTTCAACACTCAACTAAAGAATACTGAGCAAACAACAACAACAACAACAACAACAACAACAACAATACACCATGCAGTGGATATAACAAAGTCCACACACCCTTGTTAAAACTGTTTTCTAAAAAATGAAACCCAGATAAATCATGTCAGATTTTTTTTTCCACCTTTAATGTGATATAGCAACCAACAAAATTCAAGTGCAAAAAAAATATTTTAGGGGAAAAAAAGAAAAAGAAAAAACTTTCACCCTTTTATAATGAGTCATGTGACTGGCTCAGAACGAACCAAGCACGTTCAAATGATTCTGATTAACCCCAAATAAAGACCAGCTGTTTCTGTAGGATTTTCTTGGCATCTTCTTGCTGAAGCCATTGTCCGCTTAGAGTTTACAGAGCGTGTGCAAAATCTCATTGTTAAAAAGTTTCAATCAGGAAAGGAATACAGAAGAACTTCCAAAACAATAGATATACCATGGAACACCGTGAAGGCCATCATCAACAAGTGGAGAATATGGAGCACCATAGTGACATTATCAAGAACAGGACTTCCCTCTAAAATAGACAAAAGAACAAGAAGAAAAGTTATCAGGGAGGCTGCGGAGAGACCTACGGCAACATTAAAGGAGCTGCAGGAATATCTGCCAATTATTGGTCACGCCCTGCTTGTGACAACCATCTCTCATATTCTACTTATCTCTGGGCTAGGGGGTAGGGTGGCTAGACAGAAGCCCTTTCTCATGAGAAAAAACATCCAAGCTCAACTAAATCACTCCAAACCATGTGGCAAAATGTGTTATGATCTAATGAGACCAAGGTAGAACATTCTGGGTGTAATTCTAAAGGATACAGTATTTATGAAACAAAAACAAGACAGCTTTTCACCCATAGAAGACCATACCCACAGTGAAACATGGTGGTGGCAGCATCGTGCTGTGGGGCTGCTTCTCTTCACCTGGGACTGGGGCTCTAGTCAAGCTAGATAGAGGAAATCATGGATGTCTCCAACTACCAATGTATTTTGACTCAAACCCTGCAGGCCTCTGTTAGACAGCTGAAGAAAAAATTCACCTTCCAGCACGCCAACGACCCAAAGCACAAATCCAAGTCAACAAAGGAACGGCTTCAAAAGAAGAAGAAGAAGAAGATCAGCTTTTTAGAATGGTCCAGTCAGAGCCCAGATCTAAATCCTATCCAAAATCTGTGCAACGACTTGAAGAGAGCTGTGCGTGGATCCCTCTGCAATTTGATACAAAGAGCATTTTTGCATTTTTGGAGTAAAATTGCCAAATCAAGATGGAAGACTCTTAGAATTTCACCACGTGAAGAAGTCGCATTTCCTAATTCGGCAAACTTTTAAAATATAAGCAAATTGTCATTCTTAAAAAAAACAAACAAAAAAACAAACAGCATTCTCCATTGTTGTCACAAACATTAATGTATAAATACAAGGCCTTTTGTCATCTATCACAATGGGGGGAAAAAAGATTATTATTAAGCTGCACAAGCCCATATAAGTGAATTAAAATGTCATCAAACAGTCCAGAATAGTTCAAATTTCACCATGAATTGAATGCATGAGTGTGCTAGAGGTATTCTTTATCAAATGTTAATTGTTGGAATATGAGGCATTTTTTTTAAAATGTTTTGTGGGAAAACTTGCACTGCTTAAGAGAACAATGTTTTTAGAAAATAGTGTTAAAATAAATCCCTACACAGCTCCATATGTATACAGCTAAATGCCTAATTGTATGGAGTATTCATTTAATATGCAAGTGTTTCCATTTACTTGAAGGATGCCATTAATTCTGGAGCTGGCTGTGTTAGTGGCTAAGGAACAAAACAGTTTTAACATTATCTTCCAAGGAGATAACTTGAGATTTAAAATGAGCAGGAAAAAAAAAAACAACGAGGTCCCTTTTTTTTCTTTAGTGTTTTTAAATGTTTTGCTTAATGTTGTGTGGTTCGTACATGTTTCTGCATTTCCAGACGAGAAGAAGCAGTGTGATTGTTTCTCCTGGAGCAAGCTTGGAAGTAGGAAACCATTAGGAAGTTTAGTGAGTTAATCTCCGATGGAAACTTTGCTTTTGACTCTGCTATGAGGCGCTGATGTGTCACGGCTCTGAAACTCAGAGGCCTCATCAGCACTCCCCAAGTGAAACTTTGTGATTGACACCAAACCCCTGCTCCGTTGTCTTTTTGCGGGTTAAAAATATAACACCGCAGTGATGTCGCCACAGCGATATGGGTTTCCAATCAGATGTCTTCCAGCTGCCAGGTTGTTAAGGAACATGTGAGAGACTTCAAGTTCGTAGTGCCTTTCTGCTACTCTGGGCATGTCACCCAGACTAGTTTGTGAAAAGCTAAGCTTTTTTTTTATTTTTTATCACCTTTCTTACTTTTTTTCATTCTTGGACTCGTTCGGAAACTTTTATGACATTTTGCAAAAGCAAGAATGATTAGTTAGCATGTGGACATACTGGATTTGGAGTATGATTTCTAAGAGGGGAAAAAAAACAAAAGCAATAAATAAAACGTAGCCTTTTCATGCACATTCCCCATCCTTCTGCTTTTCCTCCACTCCTCGGAGTTATGAAACGGTTGCGCTGCAGTGCGGTTAGTGAAAGGACTATAGTGGGAAGGAGGTAAAAAGCAACACAGCCTGTTCCCAGCATGCATTAGGTGCATAGTGGATTGATTTAACCGAGGCTAAGGTTCAGAGCATGTGATTGTGGCATCGGTGAATTAACACCGCTCTGACTGTAACGTGTTTGAGCTGTCTGAAGTAAGAATCCATCCACTGTGCAGGTGAAGAGGTCTTTGCTATGAGGAATGGAGATCTTTCTTTTTCACAGAGAAGGAGCAAAATAAAATTGAGAGTCTTGAGACCAAAGCCAGGCAAACACTTTCCAAAGCAAAAAAAAAAAAAAAAAAAAAACACTCTCCAAAACAGAAAAAGTAGCCTTGAGAAGATGTAATCAAAATTCCTTAGTCATTTAATACTGTGTTTCATGATGTTAACTAATACTTAAGCTAATGGCACAAGTGAACATTTCAGGAAAGGCTTGCAAGTATATAATTATATAATATTTCATTTAATAATTAGGATAAACCTTGAAAAGAATTTGTTCACCTAACTGCAAACCTGCCATCCTCTGCACATTTTGCGTAGGAGCTCAGAAGTACGCTGCTGTGAGTTTTGGTCTGTCAGAGCACATAAAGTTCATTAAAAAGCTACTTTAGAAGCACTTTTACAGATACAGGTCTGAGTGGCTAATAGTTCTGTGCTACTACAATGAACTTCAAACATTCATGCAGCATATTGGACTCAAATTGCAGAACAGCAGCAACAGCAGTCCATAGCGATTAGCTTAGCAACAAGCAAGCTAGCTAACTCTAATGTTGGTGATTACCTTCTCGAAACAGTGATTAGCATGGTCAGTGTTATAGATTTAACCAAGCCCCATTTCTGTATATTAACTGATCTAAAGCCAATATGGATAAGCAAATCTTAAAAAAAAAATCAAGTTGAGGGTTGTTTTCGGTGGTTTTTACCAGTTGTAGACGGGGAAGTTGCAACTTCACCTTGAGTGAAAGGTGAAAGGTGAATGGTGAATGTTTTGAGTTCATTAATGTGGAATAAAATCTATCCACGTATCTTTGACTTAGCTAACATTAGACAAGTATATAATTAACATCAGTTAACTAGCTTTATTAGGAATGTCACAGAAAAATTTCAGCTTGGAAATTTTTAATATACCATCATACAGTATTTTTTTATCGGCACAGTGTTGTTTATCAGCAGTCTTGTAAATAAAATCAGGCATTATGTCCTTATTCTTAAAAAATTTACATGCACTTGTTATAGGTCTATGATGAGTCAAGTAATTTTTCTCATTTCTATACAAACTAATTCGTACTCTTTATTGGTTACAAATAATAAATTCCACTCCACGGTGTTAATTACAGCGAGGGTGTGAGACGGAGGACCGCAGCCTCTGTATACTCGCTTCCTATCCTGCAGACAGAGAGAATGTCAGAATCTGCATTTTTATGATACTATAACTGTCCTGGCATGTCCAGCGGGAAATCAAGAGGCCTGTAATATCACAGGAGGGAGGGCTGTTTCGTCTTACTGAAGGCCGCTGTGTCTACAGTCTGATCACTGGTCCTTGTGTCTTCATCATATCATATGTTCAAAAATACTACAGTAAGAAAAGCTGCCAGCTAAAATGAGTCCACTTCACAAATAAGAGTCTTATGTTTCTGAGACCGTCTGCATGCGGTTGCTAGGTTTCTATGGAAAGGTAGAAAACGTGATGGGGTTTGTCCTTAATGGGAAAATAATCACTGATGAGGTGGTGTGATGTGTCGAAACGCAAGGCGGAGTCACTGATCATTTTTCCATAACAGCACTTCCCCAAATGTCTCATTCTTCTTATACCACTGCAGTTTGTCAACAATTACAACTTTTAATTTGTTAATAGGCATACTTTTTATCCATTTATATTCACATTAAATGTTGCCAAACAAGTTCATTCCTGCTTCGTTTACGATATTACAACTGTAAACAGTCGTTCCCTTACCAGCTTCTCTTTTTTTCTTTCTCTTAGAGTTAATAAGACAGAAAGTGCGAACTCCTCTATCCTGTGACAGGAAAACGTCCTTACCGTTACGAAGCGCCGACACCGGAGACTCCTTCCTTAAATGATAAATAAACATCTCCTTGCAGAAAACTTCACAATATCGGTGATTATATGTTTTTTCTTTTTTTTTCTGTTTTTTTTTTTTTTTAAATCCATTTAATATTAGTCTTAAATTCTGTGGCATGTTCGCCATATGAATGAGCTGTTACAGTAGAAATGATCACGTGTTAGAACCAGCATGTGATGTGCGTTTCAGCCGGCAGTACTGCCATGATAGGAAATTAATCAACACCCTCTGACCAATCAGATTTGAGATTTCATCAGCACTGTGGTATGACACACACAAGCATCAGTGGGTTTTTTTTTTTGTTTTTTTTTGCATTTTAAATTTTCTGGCTTATCATATCAGTCATTTACTGGAATCCGCTGTCCGAGTCAATTATTTACAACATGCACCATGTTTCAGAAAAAATTTAAAGCCAAACATCCAGGCGACTGTCCAACCCAGCTGTCTGGACTATGTTCGTTTTTTTTTTTAATAGAAAAAGGCCACAGAAAAATTTGGACGTTTTTTTTTTTTTTGACAGGAAGAAAAGAGGCTTTACCTGATGATAATTAATTAGCTGCTTCACTGGCATAGAATTAATCAGAGCCTCTCTGCGTATGAAAAAAGGTGTGATTGTCATTTACAAGAGGGAGAACGTGGACCATGTGGTGACAGCAGCTTGCGATGGGTGCTGTTCTCCATCCTTCTGAGCATATTTCAGGCTGGCTGAGTCCAACAAGAGATTTAGATCAACCATGCTCCCTTTCATTATAGGGGGGGAAATGGATTTGTAATTAAAATGTATTATATGGAGAAATGGCATAAGCATATAAACTTATATGGGATCTACTTTCTGTGTAATTACACTTATTAGGTGAAGGCAAATTTGAAGACGGGTCCATAAGGAGTCATTAATATTAGGGCATTGTAAGTTTAGCCATGAGTCTATTTTGGGAAGTGTGTGTGTGTGTGTGTGTGTGTGCGCGTGCGTACGTGTGTGTGCATAGCCTGAGCTGCAGCCTGGTTGCCATAGCTGCCTTTGACTGATTGGCAGGTAGCCTAAAGTCTGGCAGGACAAACAGATGTCCTCTCACCATGGCAGGACAGAGCTGTGTGGTGCTGGCACACTTGTCCAGGTGAGGGACGGAGGACGAGGGCGAGGGCGAGGGCGAGGGCGAGGGAGAGGGCGAGACATTTACTTGTGCCTCACACTCTCGTACTCGAGGAGTGATCTCTGAGTCATTGGATGCAGAGGTGAATGCCATTGCTAGTCTACCTTACACTATCTACAAGATTGCTCTTTTCCTTAAACATCTTTTTTTTTAATTCCAGAAGGTTCAGTAAATAAAAAAAAGTTTGCCAGATTTGATACTGAGAATTGCTTTTTAACCGTGTGTGCAATTTAAAAACATTCAGCACTGATAAGATTGTGAAGGATCTGACTTGGCAGACTGGCATTTTTCACTGTTTCTAGTGCTGTATAGCCTAACCCTAGCTTTCTAATAAATTATAGAGTAACACTTGATGAAGAGTGTAAACACCTCCGTCTATACTCTATCGAAAAGAGGAGAAAGCGAATGAAGTCCATACAGACCTCCTTGTTAATGAAAACTTTCTCTTCACTGAGCTGCTAATCTGTGGATTGTGGTCCATTATATTCTCATGGTGTTATAGGACAGTAATCCACAGTATGATGGTGTGATACAGCTCATCTTGCAGTGTAGTTTCTGTTACTGCCCTGAAGTGGATTAATTTCCGATTACTGCACGTCCCAAAACACTTGCTTGTGTACAGTCTGACTATTGTGTGAAAATAGCTTTTGTATAAAGAAAATCACAAATATATCAACAAAATCTGCATGTTTTTCAAAGTAATGTTAGCTATCTGCGTATGAAATTTGAGCTTTGTCTGTCTTATTGTTGGAGAACATTCAATAACTGAACTGATGTGTTGCTTCGTGCTTAAAATTTGGAACAGTAAGACTAAAGTTGTATTAGCAAGAAAAACAGGTAAATATTTTTTATTTACTATTAAATACTATTAAATATTAAATACTATTATTACTATATTAATATATTTCTATTTTTGCCCTCTGAACCAAGGGGTTTTAAACCACAGTGATTTGCCGATTTGCATTTTATTAACGAATGGCATGTCTTGTTTTTTTTATCCATTTATAGTTACCTTAATGTTGCTATGTCTCTGCTAGACAAGTTAGTTCCTGTTATCGATAACTTTATACCTGCTATATACAGTCATTCTCTCACCAGCCTCTGTACCTTTAAATTAACAAGAAAATAACACAATTTGTCATGTTGCCAAGAAACAGGAAACTGTTGACTCTTATAGTGATTATATGTGTTTGCTGTTACTATAGAAATGACACTATATGGCCAAAGGTTTGTGGACACCTGACCATCACACCCATGTGTGCTTGTTGAACATCCCATTCCAGATTTATTCTCCCTTAGCTGTTATAATAGCCTCCACTCTTCTGGGAAGCTTTCCACTAGATGTTGGAGTGTGGCTGTGGGGATTTGTGATCATTCAGCTACAAGAGCNGAGTTCTTCCACTCCAACCTTCACACACCATGTCTTCATGGAGCTCGCTCTGTGCACAGGGGCATCGTCATGCTGGAACAGGTTTGGGCCTCTTAGCTCCAGTGAAGGGAAATCGTAATGTTATAGCACTCTAGCCAATTCTAGACAATCATGTTCTTCCAGATTTGTGGCAACAGTTTGGGGAAGGAACACATATCAGTTATAGTGGTCAGGTGTCCACATACTTTTGGCCATATAGCATAATTTATTAGAACAAGTACATTAATATAAAGCTATCATTTAAATTACAGCCAGAACTACTGTCAGCTCTAGTTATAGTACATTAATCAGCACTTTCTGACCAATTTGAGAATGTAGCAGTGCTGTGGTATAGAGTGTAATATTACGTATTATTGCCGATATAACAGATTTTTCTTGGGTTGAATGCAGACTGTAGAAATAAAACTCTTAGTCAGATTTATATGTGGTGAAAGTTCCAGTGAGGAGCAACCTGAATTTGTGCACTTGAGTGTCTTTCTCTGGGTGCGAGTCAGGACTAAGGACGTTCGCACCTTCAAGGCCGCTAATACAGCTCTGATGAGCAGCCAGGGAACTCGCGGGACACGTCTCCGTAGCCCTTATTTTAAAAACCCAGGTGTGCAAGTGGAAGGTCCATGATTAGAGGGGAATTTGCTTGTTTCTTCTGCCTTGCTTGTAAGAAAAGGAGAGAGTTGTTTAACTGTGTTCACACACATTTTTCAATCGAACTTGGGACAGATGTAAGCTCTGATGAATGAAGTTGCCTATGGCAACATTCTCACTGAGGTGATTTTAGACTCAGATGAATGGCTTGATGCATTCTTGCTTCAGAATCGATGGGACAAAGCCATCTGATGTTCAAAGCTCGAGTGAGCATTGGACATCCTTAAGGTCAGATGAACATTGTTGCTAGGAAGGACACTTCCATCACCATGGACACTTGTGGCATTAGTGCAATGGCCTTAAATCAAGCAGACCTTGTTTCACCTTGTGTATGAGATGTTTCATGCATGGCTTTGGTCATAATAGAGCCCCAGGTGATGCCCTAGGGGTTCTGGCCAGGGACTTTGTGATTCAGCTGTCACAGTCAGGCCTCAAACTCAGGCTCAATCAATGCTACAATTGATAATCAGGTCAATGATTTGCTGTGCAGAGAGCTCTAAAGCCCTCCATCGATTGATGGACAGAGTTAACTCCGGGAAGGAATCAATCTCGGCCAAGTAACTTCCTAACCTTTACTGGGTTGGGCTGTACACTTATTCTTGACTAATCAAGCTGCTTTGCACTCGAGTTTCTCGCCACGCAGTCCGACCTGATTGGAAGAGCGCCGGGGCCGCTATATTTAGGCCCCTCTTCCCGCTAATTGGAGGTGAGGAATGCGAGAGTGTGACAACGTTCGCATGGGGAGGTGTGATTGCGCACGTAGCCGCAGACACCTTTTTTTCCCACCACCCTTCTTCCTTCTTCTTTTTTTTCACACCTTTCTGGCATGCCATTAACGGCGTGTTGAGAAGATTAGTTTCCTGAGTTGAGGAAAGCAGGCCTTATGGAGAGAGGCTTGCGCTCATGGTGCTAATAACACAAGTCTCATTCCTCTCCCGTTTGAAGGCTCGAATTTCCTCCATCACTTTTCACCTCCTGAGACAAAACAAGAGGTGTGTATGATGGTGGGTGATGTGACACGAATTAAACGGTGACAACTGGAGCAGCGGGAAACTGTGGAACTCTTTGTGTAAATTTTTCAAGACATGTCACTAAAAATATATCAGAAATAGGATTCTTGGTTGTGACAAAAGCATTGCTGGTTGTAATAAAATGCCGGATAACTCGATCGTGCTTACAGATCTGGGAAAGTTAAGAATTTGTCAGCATTTGAAGATGTAGCATCAGTTCTGCAGTATCACTGGGACAGGAAGTAACATCAGCATGATGTGTTTCACAAGCCCCAAGATCTAGAATAACTCTATAAGCATCTTAGATGGAAGATATACATCTGCTAGATCTTTAAAGTTAATACCTTTTAGATTCCATCCATCTTTATTCAGTTCGCACACCTTTTTTCTTAGACTCCCACCCTTTCTTCACAGCTTTTAAACAGCTGCTGTTTGTCGTTGTCCATGCGAATGAGCTTTAATGCAGGTCACTCGACTAAGCTGTAATTGCCGAGTTCTTACACCGAGAACCGAGCGAGGTCCTGATACGCTTGACAAGCATTGCCCATGCTTCATAACCAGCCGTGGTTGAGGCTTGCGCGAACATTCCCCCACCTCAGCTCCGTTAATCAGTGCATCGCTGAGCCCGAGACAGCGGGCAAGGTGGCAGTAATTGCAGGTGGTGGTAATTGTAGACAGCAATGATTGCCGCTGGCCCTCGTGACAGCTTAGGAGCGTGTCGGAATCAGGGCTGGGCAACAAGTGAAGACCTTTCAGTACTAACGATAATCTGTCCATATTTTCATACTCCATAACAAATTCAATTCCTTACAACTCCACCTTTATGAAAATTTGCAGATGCATCCTTCTATACAGCTTTTGTGGGCGATTCTCTTATCCGTGGCTGTCTCATTTGCAGGCATGAATGAACTTTCTATTGTTTTTCATATCATTTAACAATCCATTCTCTGATTTAAATGCAACTGGCTGCTTTGTGAATCTTTTCTTTTCAAAGTTTCTTTTATTTCCACGTCAGATGTGATGTTTAAAGCCATGTGCTCCAATAAAGTGAATACAGTGATACATCACTTCTACTGCTTTTAACTCTAGTGACACTAGTGTGGGTTGTTCTAAGACTTCTCTCACTCTGACAGTACACAGTACATGTTGTACTGCAGTTCTCACGTCTTTGCAACTTTTAATTGAAAAAAAAAAAAAAAAGAAAAAAAACCCACAATGCATTTGGCATATCTCGCAGATTCAAACCATTGTGTGCCCCAAGTGCTCCCATGAAATATCACACGCCATCTTGTTTGATAATGAACTCATTCTGCTGGCACGGGGAAAAAAAAACATAACGCCTGTGCTGGCACTTTTTTTTTTTTTTTTTTTTTTTTAAGATAACCTCACGTCTACCTTCATAGCGTGGGAGGGTGTAAATTAATCAAAAGTGATAATGCCATATGCGGCTCGCCTTTCACGAGGCACTCGCTCAGGAGTTTGAGAAGAGCGACAAGAAAGCAGCGGTGCATTTCAACTCTCCGTTTTCGAAACACATATGCGCTTGTGAGACGTGCGCCCGAAGCATTGCCTGCTGCTCCCGTCAAGCGGGCTGATGCTGACAGGCAGCTGTGAGACTGACATGCTCATTGAGGCAAGCTTTAACACTTACAGGTGCAGGTGGCAGCTATAGGCTCTATACAGTCGTCTTAACAGAAACCAGCAGTCAAACCTCTAGTTGTCCCAGTGCGACTGAAGGACATATACTATACTTGTGCATGAGAGGAATCTGCAGTGTTT
>CM074949.1:3946782-3977440 GCA_037577455.1 Pangasius macronema
GTGTGTGTTCACTACTGTGTGTGTGTTCACTACTGTGTGTGTGCACTTGGATGGGTTAAATGCAGAGCATAAATTCCTAGTATGGGTCACTTCATTCACTTCACTTCTTCAAACAGCGCAGATTGTCATGTTACTCAGAAAACAGAACGTACAAACTCTTCTGACCTGAAGACCGTCCATGTTGGAATCCTTACTTTTGGAAAGTGCTGACACTGGAGACTCCTTCCATAAGCGTCTCCTAACAGAAAGCTTCCCCACATCGATTATATGCTTTTTCTTTGTTTTTTTCTGTTTCTTGTAAGCTTTAGATTATGTAGAGCATCCAGTTTGCAAGTCCTTGTGAATGGGCTGTTACTATGGAAACAGTATAAACCTGTGATTAATGCTATAGTCGGAAGTACTGTCAGAGCTGCTGTTATAGAAGTCAACCGTACTGTGGTATAATCCATAAAGAAGTTTTCAAAGTTGCTTCTCTGGCTCTCACTGTGGCCTACACCTTTCAAGCTTCACATGACATCACCTCCAGAACAGCTAAGCTGTGTCGGAGTGTTGGGTCTGGAGTGATTGCAGGCAGCTGGTGCTGAGGTGAAGTGACATGTGTCTCGACACGGCAGCTCTGTGTTCGCACTCTGACTGACAAGCGAGGGAATTTGACATTGTGTGCATCTGCTTGTGCAGGAAATGTTGACTGGTGGCTCCACACACTGTTTTCTTGCAGCTTGATTCTTACTGAGGTGGCGGAAAGTGGAAGGAGACGCGAACGCCCGCTGGTCGGCAAGCAGGAAATAGACGAAAGGAGTGAATGGTGATAAGTGTGTCTGGGGTGAAATTTCCATTAACCTCCTGTGGACTGAGAAATGGACAGGGTTCGGTCAAACAGTTTTTATTTTCTTTATTTTGCCTTAACTCGGCTTATCACGCTCGCCTGCTTCTCGCCAAGATGTATGTCACGCCGCACCTCCCTCTCGCCTCTGCTAATTCGTGCACAGTTGGTTGATTCGGCTGTTTGTTTAAGGGTGCTTGTTTAGGTGAGATATCGCGATTACCTGTAGCTAAATCCCCTCTCTACTTCGCACTGAACCCGAGAGAAATTTGTTTCGTTTAACTTTGTTTTCCAAAGAGTGGGGAGCAATGGAAATGTTCAGCTCCCCAGGTTGCTATGGCAACCACTTTGGAGGATGGCGGCTGGCTCGGAAAAAAGTTCTGCGGCAGGAAGATAAACTTTGCAATGAGTGGTGTTATTGGGTGCTATACTCACACTATACCTCTCCACTACAAGCGTTTCCTCTTTTTACAGCAGTCAGGGTTGTGAGCTGTGTGACTGTATGCGAAGGTGAGAACTTTTTTTTTTTTTTTTTCCAGCAGGAAATCATGCAATCATGAACCCAACTCCTTATAAATGAAAGCTTTTTCTCCCTCACCATATGTAGTGGCATTACAGACTCTAAATATATTTATTATTTATTCATATATGTGTGTGTGTATGTATATATACACACACACTGTGAAGTGTAATCAAGAGGTCTGTGATTTTTTTTAATTTTTTTTTAAGCAGTTTTCATAGTTATTATCCTGTTTGACTGGTCACTTGAATTAAATGAGTTTCATCCAAGTCTCAATAACTCAAAAACACATCAGCCTATAAATAACATCAACCTGGACACAATGTGTTCTGTTGGTGGAAATTTTAGGAATAAAAACCTCAATGGCTCGTTTCAATGAGCCTAATATTTGAATAGTTCGATTTTGTCTGAAAGCAGAAAGTTTGAGAACCCCTGATTTAGATGCATCATTGGTGTCGACCAGATTTAATGTGAAAGTGTCGAATGATCGTATGATTGTTCTTTTCCGGACAATGTAACATTAGTATCGTATTCCAGGCATGTGCTTTATCAGTGCGTCTACATTGTGAGTGTATATTACTTCTAACAGACGGGAAGTACACAGCATCCGTTCTTGTGGTGAAGTGGGAATCGCAGAAAGTGAGACTAATTAACGTGAAATACTCAGTATTTCTCCACAACTAATTGGTTCCTTCTTCCCCAGAGATCCAGAGACACCCTGCAGTGACCGAATGAACATTTGAACAAGGCAACAACTGTACTAATGAGTAACAGTGCCGGAGAGAAGCAGAAATATTGATGCAGGGAGGCAGAGTCAATAAACCAAATCTACGATTAAAGAATGTAGAAGATCTGTGAAACTGTCTCACAATGTACACAGACCTGTTCTCGTATTGAGAGAGGTTTTAACCGCCTTAGCTTGATCTAACATTTCACTGTTTCATTCTTTTTCTTTTATGAAGATGGACTGCTTGGCCCATCATGCCTTTTCCTTCGGAGACCTGGATGACATTTGCCTCAGGAACATTCTTTCAGAGCAACAGGGGATGTGACACAATGAGGCGGGGAGAATAAAAGAATCGGCGCACGGTCAAGTGACACTTTGAGGCCAGTAGTGGCAGGAACCTTACGGTATTCTCCAAAGCCCAGTGTTCGCCTTGTTCCGCACCATCCCCATTCACTCACCTTTCTCAATGTGAAATCTTTTACCTGTGCTATCCTTAGAGGACAGGGGAATTGAGTAGCTCCTCTTTCAGGCCAGGTTCTCGTTTGATACTCTCTATTTTTTCCCCCCCTTTCCTCCCTCATCCACCATTTGGGTGCCAGAAAGGGTAAGACAATTAATGACGACGTGAACAGTGTCCTACTTTTTTTTTTTTTCTTCCCTCAGATACTGCGCTGTAGCGAGGCAATATGAAGAAAAGATTCCCAAACATGGCTGCCCAAAATACCGGCTAGGTCGGTCACGCGGCTCGGCCAATTATAGAACTGTGACAACCTGCAGGGGGCGAAGATGGAAATTCTCTGCTCCGATGCAATAAATCAAAGATGAATGGCTCATTTTCAAGGTGAGCACCAGCCCAGTTTTTGGGAGGGGGGGTGGGGGGTAGTTGGAGAATCAGGGATTTGCTGCGAGGAAGCAGGAATTGGGCCATTGAGGACCTTCAGAGGACGGTTTCTGCTGTAATCACCTTTACTCGAACTTGATAATAAACGGGGAATCTAATTTAACCAGTTTAGATTTATACATGCTGAGACTATCACATTCTCGTTTGTTCTTTCTAACACTAAATAAAAAAAAAAAAAAACCTCATAAAAACAGTGGAATGCTGAATTTACACCACACCACTCAGGTCCAGGTCCAGCTATTAAGACGGCGTTTTAAAGAAGCACTCATTTGTCCTGTTGCACTCTGCAGGTTTTCTTTAATCCATCATCTAAACGAAAACCAAAGGAATTGCGATGGAGTATTGAATCATCTCGGCTTGCTACCATTTTAATAACACTCATGCATATTAGTGGGTCCATGATGCATTCCCTAGCACCTAATTGGAATAAGAGTTAAAGGAAGCTCACAGCAGAATGACTCTATGATTTAATGTCGCCCAGCATGTGAATCTCACTGGTGCGTTTGTGATTGTGTGTGTGTGTGTGTGTGTGTGTGTGTATCTCTGTATCTCTGTATTTTATATCTCCATGTTACCTAAAACACATCCTGAAGAAAACTTATAAAGTCTTATTAAACATTGAACACGACATTGACTTAGCCGGGTTTCTAAAGTTTCTTATTTCACACACACGGTTGGTTGAGGGGAAGCGCTGTACAGCAGATCAGTGATCTGTCGCAGTGTCAAGCGTGTATCTGCTCTCACATACAGACTTTGTTCCCAGGGTCGTATTTGTCAATACAGACAGAAGCTGTGAGAGAGCATGTTTTAATGTTTGGAAAAAGGAGCTGGAAAAGAAGCATGCAATATGGGTGCTCTGCTTCTCTACTTCTCTTCACTCTTACGCCCATGTATATATGTGTGTGTGTGTGTGTGTGTGTGTGTGTGTGTGTGTGTATGTGTGTGTGTGTGTGTGTCTGTGTTTGTGCTTGAATATGCTCATTTGTGTTTGAGTGTAGACAATATAGTCAGTGTGTTTGTGTATGCTTGTATGCATCCGTGCATTTGTCTTTGTGAGTGGCTCCAATTAGTGCATTGACAGTTTTGTGCTTACACACACACACACACACACACACACACACGCACACACACATATATGTAACATATGTGCACTAAACTATCAATGCACTAATTGTTATAAAAAAGTGTCTAGACTCTTGTGCACCTTTTATGGGTGTGTGTGTCTCTGTATGTCAGTGTGTGCATGAAAACTCCCCTGCACACTTGTGTGTGTGTATGTGTGTGTGTGTGTATGCGTGTGTGTGTGTGTGTGTGCGCGTGTGTGTCTCTTGCTGCGCCTGCATTCTTTACGCTGACAGCAGCGCTGTGCTCGGCTCCTCAGCACACTCTCATTACTGGCCTGCGCTGAGAAACAATGGGCAGGATCGGAACAATGTGCGCGTGTGCCCTCGAGCTGTGGCCTACTCCGGTGCCACAGAGTTCCACAGGAATAAATCACACAGAGCTCAGGAGGAGGAGGCGCGCTACAGCATCCTCTCTTCCCTTCACACATTGAATACAGGACGCCTCCTAAATGCCACCTCCAACATCCCTTTAATTAGCGCCGAGACTCATTTCCCCAAGAAGTAAAAGAACCAATGCTTGTCTGTGCTTGGTTATTATGAGCACACTCGATATGTTTGTAGATGTGCAGTAACAATTATAATTTGTGTTTTGAGCTTTTTCGTTCCCTCCTCTCTCAATTTTTTATTTTTATATCCATTTCCGAGGGATCGAGCGTGTTAACCCGACACTACCGTCTCTATATTCATTAACTCTCCTCTCATAATCCCTGAGAACGAGACGCTTCTGAACATAGATGTTTTAATAAGTGGACTCGACAGCCCTTCAATGCAATTGGTCAAATTGACAATTCAGGCTTCTGCTGAAGAAAGACGGTGCTAAAAAAAGAGAAGTAGAGAGGGAGAAAGAGACAGAGAGAGAAGGAGAGAACATCAGGGAGGGGGGAGAAAGTGTGATAAAATGATAATTAGTGTTAATCTGATACCATTGCCTAGCAACAGACCATAGGCTGTAATAAAGGAGTAATGGATTCTATTTTTATCCCCTCTTTCTTTCCGCCTCCTCCCTCCTTCGCCTTTCCTCCTCTGGATGAGACAGAGAGAGAGAGAGAGAGAGAGAGAGAGAGAGAGAACAAGATATACCTTCACCGTCTTGTCCAGGGTGGATACTGTGAACTGCTCTGAAATTGATATGGTTCCATGTTGCATATTCACATGGCATATTTGGGCCCTTAGAAGTCTTTGGGGGGAAAAAAAAAGCCCTCGATTTCTAGCATGTGCAAATTGTCAGTGAATCCAGGTGTACTTGCTTGCGAGCGTTCCGTCAGCAATGCTAACCGAGCAGGAAAAAAGCGTCACGTCGTGACAAAGCTACCTTTAGATCTGGCGCTGAATGGGGGCTGTGTTTCATTTGTTCCAGCATGTATTATCATTTCAAAGAGGGGTTCTATTCACTACAAACAGTTTGAGCCTCCACACTGAAGGTGTGATGTTTTGATAGCGTGTTGACGTCGGCCATCTTGTTTTCTGTGATCGGATGCACCCTCTGATTGGATGGAGGGCCTTGTTAAATGGAGTGTGTGTGTGCTCCTGAATCCAAAAAGAAAACACTTCATGAAATCAGTGCTGGTTTGCAATTGAATGTGCTTTTAGATGCAGATTAGTCTTCGTCCTTATGAGTGAGAATTTCTATAAATCGGGTGTTGCGTCTGTGCAACCTTGTTGAAGTTGAATTATGCGTGATTGATTAAGGGGCTGTTATTGCGTCTCACAGATGACAGTTGCTGCTGTCTGAGAATTAAATGTGAGAATAGGAATGTAGGGTAATATCGAATACATCAGCATTTATGAATCTCAGTAAATAGAAGCAGTGGGGGGAAAACTGCTGACGCATGTGTGAAATCGCTGCCGTGTTGATCGCTCACCTCGCAATTAAAATGGCTTCATCCTGCTTGAGCCCTCATATTCCCTAGACAAAATCATAAAGGGGGGAAAAATGCTGATGAATTAAGACGGCCTTAATTAAATCTTGAATGACGAATCAAGTTCATTAATATGACCAATGACACTCAGGTCACTTTAATGTGAGATTTCCTCCTCCTCCTGCTCCTCCTCCTGCTCCTCCTCCTCCTTCTCCTTCTCCTCTGCAGGGTCTAGTGGAGCACATTTTGAGAATCGTTTATAATTTTTATCTTTTGACATCTGCTTCCTGTTCACTATTAACAGCTCCTTTGTTCATGATAATGAACAGTGCACGCTGTTCTCCGTAAACTCGGTCTTCTCCCTCACTTTAAAAGTTCTCCTATGGAAATAATGGCAGTGAGACCTCTCGGCTCATTGTGAGCAAATAGGTGTTTGCGGGCTGTTTCAGGGTTCGGAAGACACTTGTGGGTGGACGTGCGCGGGCGTTAGGCGCATGGGCGGCCGCATTTCAAACCAAATGACGTCTTGATTCCCTTCGAGTGCCAATCAGGGGAAACACACTTCTGGGGTTACAAGCTGATTACTTCCCTGAAGGACCTTAACAGGCAAACACACACACACACACACACACACACACACACACACACACAGAGATCACTTTCAATCCATTGCCACTGCACTCTCAAATTAAGATGCACCCCTCCTTCCTTTTCTTGTTCTGTCTATCTGTCTCTCTGTCTGTCTGTCTGTCTGTGTCTGTCTGTCTGTCTGTCTCTCTTCTTCTGCTTTTGCATGTACAATACGTTCATATCCTCTGAGATAGGTCCATCAGTGAAGTTCATTACAGCTCGTTGCGCGCTGGGGGTGATTACGAGCTTTAATAACTAGCAATTACTGTGAGGCTGCTTTTGTGCTGCCCACGTGTATTTTTTGGAGACGCCTGATTGCTCTCATCAAAGCCTGCAACATAGCACGGCATCTAAATCCAGCCTCATGTACGCTACACACACACACACACACACACACACACACACACACACACACGTGATATTTACGCTAGATCGCTTCAGTATTGATCTAATGGTGTGCTGTTTTTTTTTTTAATATCTCACCAAAGTAAAATGAGCGATGGATTGCTTCAGCCCCAAATGTCACACCAAACAATTTAGAGGTACATGTGCGAAAGATGCTGGTGATTGTCCGTCACAGCACGAGGCCCCTCCAGTCCCCCACTCTGGGATTTGACACATCTATTTGTCACTGATAGTGTTCAGGGCAAAAGGTTTGGATGCAGACGTTGACAGAGCTTATTTTATGTTTTGTATCTTTTGTTTTTTTTTTTTTGAATAGCGAGTTCTTTCGATGCAACTTGACAAGGGTGCGAAGATCTTCATTTGTACATGATATGATTGCTAACACTTCCTGCTTGTTCCACCCACATGATGACTATTTACAGAAATAATGTTGTTATCCTTTATAAAGATATGTGCTTCTACATTGTGCTGGTGTAATTAAAGTTAGTTATGTGCTGTTAATGAGAATTATAAAGCAATTAAGTTACACAAAGGAAGTAAAAAAAAACAAAAACATGTTAAGGTGAGAAATGACATCTTGTATGACATGATATGTCTTGTATGTGTAATTAAACAAGTTCCTCGTTTATTCAGTGTCCATGCAAACTGTGCTTCGTTATAAAATGAGTATTGTTATGGCAGTTTATTTTGTAATAGTATATTTTTAAAATCTGCTCTCAGGTGGCGCCAATGACATAACATTCAGCTTTACAACCAAACTCATTAACCAGGAAAAAAAGCTACCAGTGGCTGAAACTGAAAAAAAAAATCTCTCACATTCTTCCAATAAACCTGTGAGATTTTAGAGCTAAGCCACTTCTCCAGTCTACTCTCTTCTTCCCATGCTCCGACTCCTGAACAAATTCATTTGACAGAACAAATAAACTTGCCCTAACAGTATGTTTGATCTGTTTGTTTTAAATCTCTGGCCTCTCAATTGTGCTATGGAGAACATTTTTTTTTCTCTTTCTTATGAAAAGTATTCTCATTCTTCATAACCTTCATGAACTGCATAGGCTGGAATCTGCCCTTCTATAGGAGTAAGACGCCATCCTGTTTATTAACATAAAACTCGGGATTGTTATAAATATCAGTGCTTGGCAGGCAACATCAGAGAACTGTTCCGATGTTACCATGGCAGCGACAGACAGGTCAACTTAGCCTGCTGCTGAAATCCTCGGCGAGAGGGAGCTTTTTCTCTAATAACAACAAGAACTCATTAGTTTGTCAGATTTCTTTCTTTAAACACAAGCGTCTCAACCTCATTCCGTCTTCACCGAACAATACGTTCGCACACTTTAGTATAATTCAGGTCTGTCAGGAGCTATATCATTTTTATGTTTTCATTTTATACAGATGCCGTGCGGTTTTTAAGCGCGGTTGTGACGCATTATCACAATCACTTGGTTTGTAAAAGGTGCTGAATTATTTAAGGAAGCCGTTCAGCTGAAGCAGAAGCACTGAGGCCTCAAACACCAGCTCTCCTGTCACTGGCACTACGAAAAGACAAGATCAGAATTGACTGACATATTCCTCCCATAATCTTCCTCTAGCAACCAACATTTTTTATTTTCTCCTCCTTCTTGGGTATGGTCTCTCTCTCTCTCTCTCTCTCTCTCTCTTTCCCCCAGGAGGGCCTCCGTAGAGAAACCAAACGAGGCCACACCTCGATCCCCCAGTGCTCCAGTCATAAAACATTCAGTGGATGGCAGTGAGCACACAGGGGATTGTACCTGTTCGTTCAGGAGCGGGCAAACAGCTCGAGAAGTGGCCAGGCATGGGACGCAGCGCATCAATCTTTCATACACTCGCATGTCAGCAGTTTTTTGGACAATGCTGCTCTGTTTGTCTCTTGACGGTGGAAAATTATTGGCGCTGGGGCTGTGGGTGGGAGACAATGAGGTACATAAAAACCCGAGATGTCTGCTTTAATATCTGCCACTGGTGTGTACAATCACAGTGTTTAGAGTGACCACAATATATACGCTGCCCATCCAAAAATATATATATATATATATATATATATCCTGAAGGTTATTCTTGGGTGTTTTCTTTGACGGTGTAGTGCAGCAAGTGTCGCTAAAGCAGGTTTTAATAATTAATCATGCTGTAATATTCCTCTCCTGGTTCAGTATAAAAGATGTTGTGAGTCGGATATTTTGTTAGCAGGATATTGGAAAGTGTAATCTTGGTGCTTTAAAGTGGTGGTAGTTTTATGTTTGACCTATAAATATGTCAAAACTCAGTGTTGGCCTTGTATCCTTTAGGATTCTGTAGTGTATTACACACATTATTAATGCTTTATAACCTGTTATGGTTGAATTCTCAAACCTGATTGGTCAGAAAGCATTGATTAATTTCCTGTAACAGACAGTAGTGCGTTAAATATACATCTAATATGTCATTGTTTCTATACTAACAGCCCCTTCACAGGAACCTCTAAGTGTAATAATAAACCGATTTTTAAAGATGTGCTATTGTTTAACAAAGACCTATAATCGCTGATATGGAGAACTTATCTGGAAGGAGATGTTTATATAAGATTGATGGAATGAGTCTCCAGTGTCAGCGCTTTGCAATGGTCAGGAAGTTTTCCACTATGGGAGAAGACATTTTTTTCAGGACGGAGGACCTTCTGCTTTCTGGTTTCTCAGTAACATGAAAATCTGCATTAAATGTAACTATAATTGGAAGTACAAATGGTTAAAAGTATAATGTGTCGTTATTTAATAAATGATAAATTGTAATCATTAGCAAACTGCGGTGGTAGACGAGGTCTAACCACTTCAGAATGGTAACCATAGCTTTGTTTCATGTCGAAGCACATCACCACCTCATCATTAATTATTTTCCTGTAACAGCATGTCCCCAAGTGTTTTATTCTTTACTTCATACAGCACGAGTCCATGTGCTGCTGTAGAGTTGGTCTGTACCATGCAGATTTCTCTGCTAGCTGCATATTCAAATATAATCCCCCTTTTTGAGGTGAACTTGTAAATGAAGTTGTCCTTAATTTCCCAAGTCGTATGAAGCAAAAGTGCATCTTGCCCTTGCAATTCTCATAGAACTGAGAACAGAGAGCAGAGTGTCTGACTTTGCACTACCTCTCCGGTCAGCCCCCCAAATACCCGTCTTTGCTTTCAGCCCCAGATAAAATAGATGTTGTGTTCCCGCTTACGCAGCACCTCGGCGGCTCTATGTGGAGCACACGGCGAATGCCTCCAGGTGCGTCCTCCCACACTGCAGTCAGCACATGCTGTATTCTCGCACTCAACACAATGCACTCAGGACTTGTGCTTAATAATAGGGACTACTGCAGACATATAGGGAGGGGAAAAAATGCAACACCCTGAGACATAGCAAAAGTTGTGAGGTAGGAGCTGGTTATAAAGTTGGTGTAATTATTCAGGAATATGTATCTTGTCTAACAGAATGAACCCTTATGTAACATAGTCGGAGATTTCACAGATTGGAATGGCAGTCAGGTTTTGCATGTTCTGTACATTAGCTAACATTCTGCAGTCGAGCCATTACTGTGGTCTGTAAGTGCAAAACACATTAAAAAAACAAAAACACAAAAACATTTAGAAAACACAACAGCAAATCAGAAAATGCAACAAAATCAAACACATAACAGCATTTAGAAAAGACAACAAAATCAAAACAGCAAATCAGAAAATGCAACAAAACCAAATCTGAAAACACACAAAAAAAACAGAAATACAGCAGTAAATAAGAAAATCCCAAAAACAAAAACACAACAAAACCAAAAACACACAAAAAACAAAAGCTCAACAAAACCAAATCAGAAGACACAACAGCAAATCAGAAAATGCAACAAAATCAAACACATAACAGCATTTAGAAAAGACAACAAAATCAAAACAACAGCAAATCAGAAAATGCAACAAATCCAAATCTGAAAGCACAAAAAAACAAAAATACAGCAGTAAATAAGAAAATAGCAAAAACAAAAACACAAAACACAAAACTCAACAAAACCAAAAACCCAAAAAACACAAAATTCAACCAAACCAAAAACCCAAAAAAAACAAAAACACAACAAAACCAAAAACACACAAAAAAACAAAAGCTCAACAAAACCAAATCAGAAAACACAACAGCAAATTTGGAAACACAAAGTAGGTCCTTATTAAATATCACGTTTGTTGTTGACTGGTCACGGCTTGCGACTATCACGAGGGTAAAATAATTGCACTTTTACAGTTTGTTATCTGGTTAGTTAGCTTCCTTTAGGTGGATTTTTAGTGTTTGCTCATATTGTATTCATACTAACACCATGTTAATTGGTATTAATAAGTGAACAGCATATACCTGTGATAAAAATATTAAAAAGCATTAATGAATTGTTAATAGGTTCATGTTATCTCTTACTCTAAGCATCCTCCAGGTTCCTGTGGTGTCTCAGACTGATGCGTGTTGTCGCCACTCAGCAGCGTGCACATGATGTTCAATAAGGACCGACTCTTTCCATTTTAATCTAATGTTGATGTGTTTCCGAATTTGCTGCTGTGTTTTTGGATTGGATTTGCTAATGGGTTTTGCACCGCACATCACTGACTCCGTTCTTGCCCTTTCCAAGCTGTTGGCAAATTTTCCTCTCCAGTTTTGTTACCTAATTCTTCTCCAATTATTGACAGACTTCAGATTCCATTCACTTCACACACTGATGCGTCTTTTCATTTCACATGCCACAAGTGTTGCACTTGATCCCCACAGACTGACAGAGAGTGCGACCGAGTCTTGAGATAGAAAGCTTTCGCATTTCCTTGAATCCTAAGGATTAACCTTTCGTGAGGTGTCAAAACCTGAGCTACAGGAAAGAAAAGACAACCTGTTGACTCCCTTTTCAGCTCTTCAGCTATCAAAGTATATTATCCTAATGTGGTATGATGGCAAGGCCCGTCTCACTCTCTGACATCTTAGCAAACGCAGAATCATTCCATCACTCTCCATGTCTTTCAAATAACAGCAGATAACATTTTAATCAAGGTTAATCAAATGACGGGGAAGTCCGTGTCAAGAATGGCTCTGTCACGCAGCTCTTGAACCAGGGAGAATAAATGTCACCTTGCTCATGTGTTCTCGACATTTCAGGCTCTCATTAATGTTCTTTATCTGGGTTTAAAACAAACATCAAACATTGAACTTTGTCTTTTTGAAGTGGAGGCATGTGGTGTTCCTTTTCAGCAGCATGTGGATTTAACAAAGTGTTTCTCATTTAAATGTGCACTGACGGCACGGGAAGAAACTGATCACTTCAAAAACGTAAAGTGTGTCTTGCTGGCATACTGTGATGGTATATTTCTTTCTAAATATTCCTCACAGGACCCTTATTTGATGTTTTGTGATCAGACAAAATTGCACAACTAAAAAGACCACCTACATTTCTATGGAAGTCTAAAAAAAAACTGGATGAATTCTGGAAAACAGACAGAAATGACAAAAAATCTAGTTTTGCCCGAGTTGTTCTGCCAATAATACACCAAATTTACGTACCATGTGAAGAGCCACTCAAGCTAGGAAAAAAGGAGACATTAGTTTCTTATTAACCTTTTTATTCTTCATAAACACCTCTAAGAACACATGGACACATTCAAGAAGTTTCTATATTTAAAACCTGTGAACCGAAGAGCTTCAGTATGTGAACGTTATTAACCAGAGTCATTGTCTGTGATCACGGAGCACTAATCAAAGTAGAAGGCTGCGACAGCCGAACATGTCCACTTTCATGAAAATCACATCACGACAGCGGCTGAACATTAATGAATGATTTAACTTAATAACAAGAGGGAGAGAAAAAAAATACTTCTCCATGGGCCGCGTGATTAATCAGTTTGGATAGTGAACAGCTTTCACCAAGCTGCATTAGCGAAAGCTATTTTAGGGATGCTAGGCCTCTATTTCCCCCTCCCACTTCTTCGAACGCCTCCGCAATTAATCAAACATAAACAACAGCAGGACAAAGGAATGGGGAGGGTGCATGAGGATGAGCCCTGATTAGCTTCTGACAGCTAACTGCCTACTTCTGGTCTCTCTTTCACTATTGCAGCAGAAGACAGAAAAGGAATTGCAGATTAAGGGTGTTGCAGGGTTTTTTTTTTTGTACTTTCTTGCAGAAAGTGTGAGGTTGGGAGTTGTGCATTTTTATGGTGTTTTGAATGAATTTCTTTTTCTGTGGTGGTGTAACAATGACAGAATTATAGAACTGATAATTGCTGTGAGATTCTTGAAATTGGGCACAACTGAATATTTTGTTAACATAATATCTGGGAACCTCATTGAACACCTGAATGTTTCATGACTTTATAGTCAGTAAGGGGAAAAAATTGTAAAAAAAAAAAAGGATGTATATTTCTAAGATGTCATCAGTTCTGAAATACATTCATGATGAAGTTCTGGATTAAAAGTTCTGGATATTAACCTGAATCCAGAATCCATATACCCTGATGGAGTACCTTTGTCAGTTTCCCATCAAATTATTGTAATTGTGAAAGTAGGAGACATTCTCTGGATGTTGTGGTTGGTCACATAATTTCTTTGAGATGCTAGTAACAATAATCACAAAAATGGAGGAGCTTCAAAATTTGGTTTTTATGCTAAAACAGATGGAAAAAGTAAAAAGTTGAAGGTTTTCCAATTGCAGTCAATGGGAATGTTAGCAAAATGGTGGTTGTCTGAGTGCTGTGACTCGTGATGATTCTCTGAGGACTGCATTTAACCAATCAATAGCATTTTGGTATACTTGGTATTCTGGCAAGAAGAGTATCCAAATTTGGCAATGGAAATAACAACAAAATGTGTGACCACGGGTTTGTTACCGTGCCATAATGTATTATGGACATGAAAATGTGGTGTATTCACTATGTGTGGCATGTGTTACAGCTGGATCTTGAGACAAAAAGGGCTGGACAAGTGGAGGCAGGCAAGCCAAACCTGAAGACATAGTGGAGAGCCAGAGAGGTATCATGGAACTCAAAGCAACATAGGCAACTGCCAGGTATGCTTGAATGGCATAAAATGCTGCAGATACACAAGGGATGCCATGGTGGCTTGTGGTTTTCCACTGCCTGAGAAGACTCTTAGTGCTCTATTTTAACCAACCAAGTAAAAGGAGCAATAAAGAAGACCACACTAGGATTATTGGATGAGGTACAGTTGATGGCTGAGGAAAGACCGAGGTTAATTTTACCTCAGCCTCTTCAGACCCACACCTCTACTGTTTTAAGGTCTAGCCTTGACTTATCTGTCTATTGCCTACTCTTGGGTAAAGACTTATGCAACACATTAGAAGACAAAGGTAGCTAGATGTACACTATATGGCCAAAAGTGTTTGGACACCTGACAATCCCACCAATATGGGTTCCTTCCCCATGCCGTTGCCACAAAGTTGAAAGCACACAATTGTATAGAATGTCTTAGTGTGCTGTAGCATTACAATTTCCCTTAAACTAAGAGGTCCAAACCTGTTCCAGCATGACGATGTCCTGTGCACAAAGTGAGCTCCATGAAGACATGGCGTGTGAAGGTCGGAGTGGAAGAACTCAAGTGTCCTGCACAGAGCCCTGACCTCAACCCCACTGAACACCTTTGGGATGAAATGGAAGGTCATCTGCACCCCAGACCTCCTCACCAAAATCAGTGCCTGACCTCACTCTTGTGACTGAATGAATACCAATCCCCACAAAAATCCAAAATCTAGTGAAAAGCCTTCCCAAAAGAATGGAGGTTATTATATCAGCAAAGGAGGAACTAAATCTGGAATAGGATGTTCAAAAAGCACATATGGGTGTGATGGTCAGATGTTCATATACTGTCATATAGTGTACATTTCAATGGCAGTAAAAAGTTTGTCTTTGCAAAGACCTTAAAGGGAAGTGTTTATGTTTAAGGCGGTGGAATAGATGCTATTGAAAACCCATCTCCAGTTATGTAGACAGAGTGTGAATATGCATAACTATCTCCATATAAATATTGATGTAACTTTTGGATTTGCCAGCTCTTAATACAGCCCTATAAATCACAACAAAGGCATAACCAACGATGAAGGAAAGGCACCAGGGCAGAGAAGGAGGAACACTGACAGTCTTCCGTGTTTTATTACATTAACGCATCAAGAACCCCTTACCCTTTAAGGGTTTTTTTTTTCAACAGGAACCGATTGTTAGCAAAGACTTAAGTGAAAAGTTTTCACTGGATGGAAAAACTGCTACGCTTCTTCATTATACATCTACATACTGCTTTTAAATGGAAAGCAATTCAAAAATAATGGAATGTAATTACACTTTGTTGCTGAGGTTGAGTAATCATTGGGATTTGCTACTCATTATCACAGTAGTCAGATAATTGGAATCCATTTTGAAAGCAACCCATCTCATGTTTTTGCGGATGGAAACCTGACACAAGTTTGCCACAGTCAACACCAACAAAGTATGAACAGGTTTCTCCACACTTGACATGCTGCAATGCTGTCAACACCGCTTCCCTCTGCCCGTTTCTCATCCTACCGCTCTGCAATTACGTGTCTGGCAGGGCCACGCAAATCAAAGCTGAAGGTTTTATTGGCTTTCATTGCCTGGCTTATAACCTTGACCATTTTCATTCTAATCCTACCAAGACACTGCTTTATTTGTGACTTCCGATGGTACCGCAACAACAGGATGTAACACTAGCGGGATGATGGAAAAAAAAAAAAGCAACCTTTTGATACCGTTACAGCAGCAGACTTCCTCCCCCCCACCATAGCTCTACACTCACTGAAGGCTTTGAGTAATGTGATCCTTGCCAGCGGTGTCCCTTTTTAATTGCTCAGATTCCCTTTTCCCCCATCGGCCGGTGTGCACACAATGGATGAGACAGAGGCTTGTGCAGGGCTGACTCCCCAAGCATTAATCATCTCTGTCTGCGGGAGCCACTGAGACAGCCAGGATCTGGGGTCGAGGTTGCTTGACAACAGCATGCAGGACTTCCAAATGTTATCTCCCTGACACACCAGCCACCTGACAGGAGGAGAGGTCCCTTCTGGTGAAGCTAGCCTAGCCAGCTAAACCTGATAATCTAGCCTCTCCTCCTGAGGGGATAAATTCATAACCGAGAGCAATAATTTCCTTGTTTATTCACCTGGGGCATTCATTGTGTTGTTTCTCTTTGGCTGTACATGAGAAGAGGAGAACGGAGCGGTCAGATCAATTGCAAGATGACTCAGTAGCAGGCTGCTGTTTTGCTTGCTGAGTATTCCACTTGGCTTCGAAAGAATGTAGCCATGTAATTAATGGGTAAAAATGGTCTCATGTCATATGCTGAAGCGTGTCTGAGAGTAGGCTTTAATGATGCTAAATTAAAAGTGGCATCCGGTCCAGCGTACTCCTGGTGTTGAACTCAATCCCTTGCCATAACACTTCACAAAGGATCAGGTGCCATATTGTTGACACATCTGACAGTATTTAAACAGCGACACCAGATAAACAAACAATTTGACATGGTCCAATTTCTGCCACATACCATTATGAACTCATTTTGACATCTTAACGTGAAGTGTTACAATCCATTAGCCTCATAACAAAAGATGGCCAGGAATGCCATGCTAACATCTCGCTTGCGACGTGGGGTAATTATCTCCCTTAATTGTTACTGACCCTTCGGGATGGGACTCCTGAGCTTTGCTGCCAAGAAGGATGATTTTGTCAGCCCAAAGCATGGGTCCATTTGCTGTTTTCCTCACATGGTGGACCATTTTGTGAGAGCTGATGTGCTTCTTGATGATTGCCACTGTGTAGCTCAGTTTCTGCCTTGCTTGGCCTCCACAAATGCGCTGTCAGTTTAGTGTTCGCTCTGCTGTCTGCCTCTGAATGCAGCTGCTTCTCCCCCCTCCAGCACCTCCTCCCCTCTGTCACTGGACCAGTTTATTATCAGTTTGCTGTTGTCAGTGCCAAGAAAGAGGCTAGAAAGTAGCACAGTCTGGGAGAAGAACAGGAGAAAAGCATTTACCCATTCATTATCACTTTGCTCCTCGGTTCCTTAAATCTGTTGATATTGCATGTCTCTTGTTAAATTATTACAATTGTTGGCCTATATCTGATATAAATCTGATCTGTTTGAGTTTTGAGAAAATTGAAGAAGAAGATTGAAGAAGATTCTCATTTATAGTAAGTGGCCTAACCTGGCATTGCATTATCCTAAGAATACTATACAAGGGGGAAAAAAATCAATTCTAATTCCCTGCTACCTCACCATCATTCACCGGTAGAAGGTGTCATTTGAACAGTAAAAGTTGCATTCTACCAGAGCTCCAACTTGAGCAGCAATCGATACCACGTATACACGACATTTCAAAAGGAGCATCTGAGATCTCCACATAACTGAACCGGTTACCAGCAGAGAACTGTTTATACCCAGCTATGTGAGTGATTATGTTTCATCTCTTCGTTCTTTCTTTCTGTCTTGATTTCTCTCAGTATGGTTTCTCTCTGGGGCCAGAAAATGCTGTAGTCGGGCCCAGGATGTGGGTGTCCTGCTGTTCTGTGAATGTGCGCCCACCGGGGTGAGTCAGTGCAGGGCTCGGTGTATAAAGCTCCCTGCTCCTTCTCTCGCCCACACATCATGCAGCTCAGCCACCTAACTCCACCATCCAGCATCATCTTCCCTTTTGCATGCATACAAAAGGCTAACAGGAGGATAAAAATACATACATGCCAGTATATGTTTCCTGTTCTCTATCCTGATGCTCTTTTGTAATTCTGTGTGACGTGACTAGTATCATTCAGCTTTCAGTGGCCCGTTAGTCTTCCTCACTTCCTGGGCTTCGTTAATGATACTTTCCTAAAAATGTCCTTTACTGTGGTGTTACATATTATTTCATTATTATTTCATATAGTCTAATGATCAAAGTTAAATATAGTGTGCCAGAAGGCAGAACTAAACGCTCATGTTCTCTCGATGTGTCCGAGCTCATTTATAAGCGGTCCGAGTGGCTCCTCTCAGCTCTAAATGAAATGATTTGCCTCGGCAGCATGTTATGTGGATGGGGCCCTGACACGAGCACAGGGGTCAGTGCAGAAAACAGATAAACCCCGCAGGCGATATTTAAAGCCATAGGTGCTTGCAGACGCTTAGATGAATGTGAATGATGAAGGTCAAATGCCCAGTGAAATGTGGCTTCAGGGGACCAATAAAGAAGGAAATTTTTTTGAAGCTGATGAAAAACACCACAAAAGCCATCTGTGGTTTGGAGATTCGGGGGGGATCATGAGCGAAGCAGATTGTTCCACTAAATCTACAGCAAAATGAGTGAGCTGTAAGCTGGTCTTTAGTGTTACCAGGAGAAAACTGGTGGCCACCTCCCTGCACACCAGTTTACAGATAAACAAGTAGGTATGGTGTAAAAATAATTGATATATACATAGATATAGATGTATGTATATGTATAAAGATACATGATGTATGTGATATCCGAAAGACGATCATATGTCAGGATGGGAAGTCTGAAATACGCTGGATCTGGGTATATTGCAGGCACCCGAGAGAAGCCCCGGTGCTGGACCCTGCAAGGATTTGCACTGTCATTTGAGGATCAAGGGAAATAATGGTGCGTATGGTTGCAGTCTATTGGACTGAGGCGGTAAAGCTGGCTGGCTGACCAACATGGCCCAGAGAGATAAGCCAAGCGCTGTCAAGTCCCATTGATTGTTGTATTGTTCTGGGCAAAAGGGATGTCTCCTTGAATGGATAGGGTTCATACCATGGCAACCTTACAGCACACGGTAGAACAATACCTAAATTATAATTATGATATTGGCTCGGCTTAGTAAAGGATACTTTATAGTAGCACCAGATATCCCTGGATCAATATGAGACCCATTTTTTCTGAAAAGTACCACGATATGAAATGTGAGTGGTGCCACTGCGAATAATTTAGCACAATAATCGAAACATTTTAACAAACACTTTATTATATGAGTAAACTATTCACTAGTTTTATCAGTTCAGTTTCCTCTTTCATTCTTTTTTCAAAGTTTTGCCAGAGGTTCAGTGCTGTTCTCAACTGTTTTTTAATCCCACTCGTGCAGTTATAATGGATTTTGGTTTTGGTTTTATTTCTTAATTTAAACCACCCCAACTCTGAACAGGAAGCTAAAGATACTAAAGATGAATGAATGATCTCTGTAAATGTATTGCATTGATGTAATTGCTATCTTTCTTTGTCCCATGATCTTCGTATATCCATTTGAAAGTAAAAACCTCCAACTCATCTGACTATTTTGAACATTTTTTTGGCAAGCGTTCTTGAAAAAAAAAAAGTATCATATCTGCATTTGTTTCTGGTTAGAACGCATTATGTATTAACTCATATTTGTTTACATCCCTAATAAACACTATATTGATAATGTTAGTTAAAGTGTATAGTAAGGGCTGATGTAAATCACTCTTTGTTCCCGATCTGCAGTCTTTACTCAACATAAGCTATGAAGTGGCGTTCTTTTGCCTTCTATTTCCTTTGCCCTTTTTTACAATTCTGAACCCTCTGGTTATTTTCAGCTTTCAACAATAAGTGGCGGGAATAGAAATGCAGTATCACAGTAGCACTCGAGGTCTAGGCTACACGCGAGAAGTCACAAGGGAATGGTCACCTGAACAGTGTGCATTTCCTGTATGTAAATCCTCCGGCTCAGTGTGAAAATAAGAAACTCAACTGATATATTGAGCAGAAAGAGAAGTAAGATTTTGTCCAGTGTATGCCAGGTATATTCTATCTCATAAACTACACCCATAGATGCAGTCCAACCCCAATAGCTAACCTAAGGTTTAAAATAGACTGTATATTTTCTCCTCTACTACAGTATATCTACTATTTGTTGATTGTATGTTACATGATTTTTGGTTACTATAAAATATGAGTGATGTGCAATCCTTCTGGAGGTCAACTCTCATCTCAAAGGATCTTTTACTTGATTTAAGGCTGTGGTACGTTTTCGGAAGACAAATTTCCGAATTGAAGGCGAGATCAGCACATGAATATCTGCCATATTTTTCAATCAATAGCTACTTCTCTTGGAGCACGCATCCATATCCAGTGTACATCGCTACTCTGATGGGTATTTACATAATTTCATTTCTGCACACCCGCATAATCCTGAGTGCGAGCCAGTATCCATTTGTTAAAAGCGGCTGCCCACGCATCTCAGAGCCGTATCCACTGGATGGGCTGCAGCCCCCTTCTCGATCGTCACCGGCCTCCCACACAGACGTTATATAAAACCACCAGGGCGGCAGATCGGCCATCTCTTCACGCAGAGCGCACGTCAGCAAGTGACTTCTCAGAGGTATCAATCAATTTGGGGAGAGGGGAGAGAAAGAAAAGCCTGGCCTGAACCAGAACTTGGTTTGCCCTAGATACTGTGGAATGCAGATAAGTGAGGGCAGCTGGAGGGGCAACGTGAGCTGTAGAGCAAGCTCTTTATTTCACGGAAACCGATGTGCCTCGGGTTCATGCTCTTAAATGATGGGCATTTCGAGCTGTGAAAGGCTAATGGAATTGTGGTAACACTAGGTGAGACAGGTCGCTGATGATTGTTTGCTTTTAGTGGCCTGTCCAGAAATCGAGGGCAATTTGCGTTATATGCGCTTTTCATAAACCAGCGGATCAGACGCTCAACAAATACATGGAAGAAATGCAGCTTTGAAGGGAAATAAAAGATCCTGAATGCAGCGAGACAGTTGACTAAAAGGCACAGCTTGCACAGTTACCTGTAACTTCTTTGATCAATAGCTTTTGTAGAGATTCCAGCTTGCTTAATGTGTGCTGACGTCTGATTGGATGAGCTTTCGGTCCTTGGTCACCCAGTTCCTTGCTTTGGATGCTCTTTTACCTCCTCTCTCAATTGACCGGCTGACCCCATCTCAGCAGGGCAGCAATTGCTGTGTCCCTGGGCATTGAATCAGGAATCTTCCTTGAACCCGAGAGACAACCTCTAGGGCGGTGTTATTGGTTCAGTGAATGTTTATAGTGATAATCAATATAATAACGTTTGAGAGCCGAGCCATCTAAAATATTCAAAAGTCAGCCCGATATTCCCAGAATTAATACAGCTGTGTTTCGCCTGTGACAATCCTATGTGACAAATCTGGAAATTTGTTTCATACCTCAAGCATGTATAACAGCAGCTCTGACAGTAGTTCAAATCACACAATAATATTAATATTAATGCGCTTGTTCTAATATGCTTTTGTTTCTATAGCAACAGCTCATTCAAACGGACATTTAAGGAGGATGCTCCACATAATCTAAACTAAAAATAAACTGATTTAAAAAACATTATTTAACAAAAAAATCATTGATATGATGAAGTTTTCGGTAATGTTTATGTAGCATCTACAGAAGGAGTCTCCAGTGTCAGCGCTTTGTAACAGTTTTCCCCCATTCTTCAGGACAGAGAAGTTTGCGCTTTCCGGTTTCTCTGTAACATGAGAAGCTGTGTTTTTCTGTCGTATAAAGAAGACTGCAGGATGTGCTCTTAGAGGAAAATAACCCAATTTGGCATGATGACAGTAACTCTGCTTCCTCAGGCTCCATCGCACCACCTGGTCGTTGATTATTTTCCTATAACAGCATGTCATGTCATGCTTTATTCCTTACATATAAAACCCCCATTGCACTAACATCATTAAATTATTAAACATTATTAAATAGTTAACCCACCTTAATTCTTCTTAATATATAGTGTAGGACATCAATATAGGTCCTAGTACCTCATTTACCAAAGGTCACTCAAAATAGGGGCCTTTATTTTAATTTATTTTATTTTATTATATTTTATTATATTATACTATACTGATGTCCTATACTATCTATCTATCTATCTATCTATCTATCTATCTATATCTATCTATATCTATCTATATATATATATATATATATATATATATATGTGTGTGTGTGTGTGTGTGTGTGTGTGTGTTATCTATTTNTATATATATATATATATATATATATATATATATATATATATATGTGTGTGTGTGTGTGTGTGTGTGTGTGTGTGTTAACTATTTCTGTGGGGATCCAGAAAGTCACAACCAGAAGTATTAGACAACAAACACAGATTAAGATGTTCAACGAATCATTGAAAAACAAATCCATACTATCCACTTTTCTATTTAATAAGTATATAATATAGTATATGATTAAATATAGTAATATAATTATAGTATATAATGCGCCTTGCTTTCCCGTTTCCCCGCTCAGTGGAATGATTAGTTTCAGTGGAGTTATGCAAGTGACTGACCAAGACATGAGTTTAATTTCCTGTTGCATAAAGCGTTTGCAACCTGGCAATACTTTAAAGGCCCTTGTAGCTGTTTAACACAGCCTGAAAGTGATAATGCGCTCGCACTTTGCCCTGTCGAAAAAACAGATAAAATCTCTTTCTAGAAAGATTCACTTGTACATTTACAAAAAAAAAAAAAGAAAGAAAAAGAAAAGAAATGTTGGCTTGATATGAGGATTGTTGCCTAAAAGACTTTTTAGACCTGCTCCTATTTTAGACAATTTGTTGGTTGTGGTAAATAATTAAATGAAAGAGAGAATTATTTTTGCTCTTGTATAGGAGAAGTACTGAGAAGCTCATCTTTGACTGTATCATGTGACTGATTATGTGATTTCAACTTCACATGTAGGTTCTCGCTGTAAATCTGATTCAGGTTTGTAATTACATAAAATACGTTCAGCGGCTTGATGCTCATCATGATCTAATGCTAAATATAAAACTATTAGCGATTAAAGACATGAAATCCAATGATTTATTCACAGGAACCTAAACTGACTAGCCTGCTAATGTTAGTGATGAATAAAATCCCTGTTGCTATAGTATCTCCTACAGATTTTATAGTTGTCAGTCGGTGCTAAAATGCAGGCTAGTTTACTATGCTAGCTATGTGCTAATGTTAGTAATGAATAAAATCCCTGTTGCTAGTTTACTATGCTAGCTATGTGCTAATGTTATATACGGTGAAACGGAGCCACACAATAGCTATGAGTAATGTTGAGTAATGTCAAGTCAGTCGCTAAGCTCACTCTTTTGATATGTCACCAGTTCCTTGATTTCAGTGCACAAATATCAAACTATGAGTCAGTCCATGGTTAAAATATAAAGGGCTTGTATTTCCCCAGTGTGACTAAGCTCAGCTCTGGGATTTACAGAATGCTGATTAGCAAAACTCGACTGGAGCAGAACTTAAAAAAAAAAAACACACACACAATCTAACATACATCCAGAGGTGTATTACTGATAGTATTCCTGAAAACTGCCAATACTTTTCATTACTAGATAAGGGCTTATCAGAGATCGGTGTACTATTAACTTGCTAAAGCCTATGCTAGGCTACTTTTCCCCAACACTGGGATTTTTCCCAAAACCTGACGTTCATGCTAGGTTTACTGTGCTACTATATTATAAGTATGAGCCATGAGACATTTTAGCATAATGAAATTTGCTTAGCATGGTGTTTTAACCAATCATGAGCTGTGTGTGTGTGTGTGTGTGTGTGTGTGTGTGTGTGTGTGTGTGTCGGGTGAACACTAAAGCCCTGTCTGAAATCACCCCTTCACTCACTATACTGTATAGATAGACCAGCTCAAAACACTGACAAATTATGTGACTTGAAACCATTAAATGTGATTTTTCTGCGTTCTCACAGCTCGAGGGTCCTCGGTTCGAACCTGAGCTCGGGTTGCTGTCTGTGTGGAGCTTCACATGTTCTTCCCGTGTTCATGTAGGTTTCTTCTGCTTTCTCCAGTTTCCTCCCTTCCACCAAAAACATGTTAGTAGGTGGATTGGTTATGCTAAATTGCCCCTAGGTGTGATTAAGTGTGTGTGTGTGTGTGTGTGTGTGTGTGTGTGTGTGTTTGTGTGTGTGTCGGGTGAACACTAAAGCCCTGTCTGAAATCACCCCTTCACTCACTATACTGTATAGATAGACCAGCTCAAAACACCGACAAATTATGTGACTTGAAACCATTAAATGTGATTTTTCTGCATTCTCACAGTTTGAGAGTCCTCGGTTCGAACCTGAGCCCCTAGGTGTGATTAAGTGTGTGTGTGTGTGTGTGTGTGTGTGTGTGTGTGTGTGTGTGTGTGTGTATACATGCATGATGCCCTTCCAGAGCATTTATATGCGAGGTTGGCCGTTTCTGTTTTCAGAGTTACCAGGTCTGCAGATATATTCCTCTACTCAAAATATCCCTCTTCCTACACACTGCTTTGAAATTCCATCATCAATAACTGTCACTGCCAAATGTATCGTAATATTGTAAGTCCTATTATACATTTTAACACTAACAAAACAGTTTATACACTCACCTTCCACTTTAATAGGAACACTGGTACACCTGCTCATTCATGCAATTCTCTCACCAGCCAATCCGCAGCGGCACAATGCATAACATCATGCAGATATCGGTTAAGAGCTTCAGTCAATGTTCACATCGAACATCAGAATGGGGAGAAAATGTGATCTCTGTGATTTTGAGCATGGCATGGATGCTGGTGCCAGGTTTGAGTAGCTCAGAAACTGCCGATCTCCTGGGATTTTTCACACACAGCAGTCTCTAGAGTTTATACAGAATGATGCAAAAAAACAAAAAGTGTCCTGTGAACAGTGAACTGTGAGCAGTTCTGAGGACTGTAATGTCTTGTTAATGAGAGAAGTCAGAGCAGAATGACTGGTCTGAGCTGACAGGAAATCTATAGTAACTCAAATAATCACTCTTTACAACCGTGGTGAGCAGAAAAGCATCTCGGAGCACACAACACATCAAACCTTGAGGTGGATCTCTCCGGTCAGCCACGTACAGGAGTCTGAGGCGACAGTGGAAGACTGAAGACTAGAAAAAGACCAGACCAAGTCTTTTTCCCCTTCTTCAACTCTCTTCCTTTGCAAAACACAGCTACCTAATTGTTTTGAGAAATAAAGCCCCATCACAGAGACCTTTTTTTCTAATCTGTGCTTCAAACCAGAGTCTTCAGTGAAAACTGTTTCAGACTTTAAAACATACAGTTTTATTTGTGTAAGTGGAAGAAGCTAAACTTATTAATATAGTTTTTTAAAAAATCATGTAGGTGGAGTAATCAGAATTTTGAATGATTGTTTGAGAGCAAGCATAAATGTAAAGAGATTTGTTTGTGAGGATGTTATTGACACAACAGCATTGACATTGTTGACCTCCCTGTATATAAAAAAAACTTTTTTTTTAAACACAGGATGCTTTAACCTACTTCTGATTCTGTTTATTACTACTAAGCATTAATTTTAGTATACTGTTAAAATCCAGATGTTTTTCTACAAAAAAATGTACTGCACAATATTTGCATAAATGTGTGTGTCTTTACTTATGCCTGTGCTCAAATAAATTTAAAGAACATCATAAACTTGTCTAAAGTGCCTAGTTTCAAAATCCTTAATTGCCAAAATGTCTAGCAATGTTTAGGTTGTCTTTTGGAGTGGTCTGGGAAAATCTGGTGGATGTGGAGGTGGAGGTGGAGGTGGCTGAATTCTGGAAAACTATCAAAAATGACAAAACCTCTGAGTAGCATGTCAGTCTGTAGGCTGAGAATAAAACTGGATATTAAGACATTTTATAGTCATATTTATTATTGGTGTATTGTTTTTGTTACATATTGAATTAAATGCAAATGAATAAACAGACAACGAGTGTGTCGGTGTCTTTCAGTGGAGTTGGAGTGAAATCTTTAAATGCATTTTTCTCCCTTTGCACTTTTGGTGGTAATCAGGTTCTAAAATGATAGAAAGGGAAAAGTTTTCAGTTCAGGAAAGTCTGTAGTCTGTAGAACTATATATAGTAGAAAAATGTCAAAATTTCACCATGTGAAGGGTTTTCCCAGGCCGCCACACATTTATGTCTAAAGACGACTCAGACAGAAATGGAAACATTTCCTTTCCTCCACACGTTCCTTTTTTCCCCCTCTGTTTTCTTCTTTAGATCAGACGCTTTTCAGATGTGTGAAGGAAGGCAGATCTGAGTGCTATCTGCATGTCAAAATCCGGCCTCAAAGCCTGGTAGATGTTCTGAAGCTCACCAACAACACAAGCACAGCTACACCGTCTGAGGATCAGAGGCATCTGGAAAAATCTGTTGTTATAATCGTTACCCTCTAAAGAGCACATCACTTTATAAACATGAGCAATGCACCATGGGAATAGGCTTCAGTGTGTGTCAGATCTGGGCTACTCATGTACCTGTAGGACGTGCGGCTGAATGTACACAGGGTGGAGAGGATGACCAGATTATTCACACTTTAGTTTCTCACACATCTGTAGATTTGGACAATGATAAAAAAATAAACATATAACACAATTTACAGGTTAAAGTATTATACCTAAGCAGCGCTCATTTAAAGTTTAGGTTAAATGATCATACTAATAATGATTTAGAAAATTGTCTCTGTCCCCTTGTAGACTTTTAATACAGAAATATTGCGTCATGTTGTTTTACTTTGACATGAGGAGAATATTTTTTAAAACGGAACAAAACATTTCATAGTTGTCATCTATAGACTAAGATTTTCACTCTTTTATTCATCTCCTTTTCTTTTTTTGGGTTAAATAGAGTTCAAGAGTGAAAAGAGAGAAAGATAACTGTGATACATTCATATTCGTATATGAGAAGAAGAAAAACAAATAACAAAAACATAAATAAATAGTAATGAAAGAAATAGATACATAAAAAATACATAAATACATAAAAACAATGACGAAAGAGACAAGGGGTCAAAAATATAAAAAATATCACATCCAGTAAGGCTCTCATGTACTGTCTTGCTTTTTTCTAAGTTGTAATGCTAAAAAATTATTTAAAAAAAAATTATAGAAAATCTGGTAGGTGTATGGAAAAATTTTTCATTTACATTTGAAATATTAAGATCATTTTTCTTCCTATATTACCTCTTATTTAACACACAATGCACTCATTGTTGAATTTAAAATTCAATTTAATTTTATTTGTATAGCGCTTTTAACAATGGAACAAAGAAATAGTGTAGATGATCATAAAATATCTTAAATGTTGACATAATGTAATCATAATAATAATTTATTATCTTATTAGAAATGGTGTAAATTATGCCTTAATGTTTTACATTACATACAAGAAAAAAATAAACGTTCAGTTGTTTCAATATTGTTTTAAACCCCACCCTTACAATTACAGGGAAAATTAATGGACTTTTGCGTCACGGACTTGAACGCTGTTATTGGTCGAGAAGAACTGTCAATCAACTTATTCTCTCAATCTGCTTTCGCTTCACGCTTTCACCTCACCCGTATTGGGACAAATCCCGCCTCTTAAACTAGGATTGGTTGGCCTTGTGTACTTGCTGACATGATTGACCAATCGTAGAGCAGGAGTTAGGCTCACACAAGCCAATCAAAGGAAAGGAGGCGGGACGTGTAGGAATACGGGTGCGGAAAGAATAACGGCCCCGAGGACGCTTGGTCTTGCTTGGGCATGTTATTGATCCTTCTATCCTTCTCGTGTTTCAGATTCATGCTAAATAAATTAAAATAAATCCACAGCGTTGAGGAGAAACGGAAGATATTAAGAATATATTCACCTTTACGGAACAGGTAAGGGTCCAGTTTGGGGTATTTTCCCTTCCTCTGTGTTTGTGTGTGTGAACTGAGACAGCTGCAGGGGCTGGACTTTAGCGTTAGCATAGTTAGCATGGTTAGCCTAGCCGCAGCTAGCTAGCTTAGAGGCGCGTTCATGTGTTGAATGAAATGGTGCTAGAAGCAGAGACACAACCTGAAACCTAGGGGTGTTGTAAATATACACTTTACATGGTCTTTATATATTTATTTATTCTTATTCAAACAATTGTCTAGCAGATTAGCTTAGCCTGTCTCAGCTAGCTAACTAGCACTCCAGTGCATTTACACTGACCGGCTGCTAGCTTCATGGAGCAGGCCTGAGCTGTAAACACTTGTAACATGTCGTGAATAATTAGCTTTACACATGAGCTGAAATAAGACATTTAAACACACACACACACACACACACACACACACACACACACACCTCTGGAACACTGTCTCCCCTGTAACTTCAGCTAATGTTTACTAGCTCGACTGCTAACTGTAGTTATTCCTGTAGTGCTTTAACAAGACTTATTTAATGTTCCTCAGTCATTAATGCCAAAGAGAAGCAATTACTTAATAAATAAGTCACTAAAACAGGGAATAAATAACTGTTTAAATAGTTATTAAGGAGTTGTGTGTGTCTGAGCTCCAGTTTGTACTCCACTGAGGTGAATATTATTATTATTATTATTATTATTATTATTATTATTAAGTAATAATGATATTAATCTGATTTCTGTGAGTCAATTATTATTATTAATATTATTTAATTATTAAAAGTCACTTTAATTATTAAAAGTATGTTATAATCTGACCAGCTGCCTGTTCTGACCAGGAGAGAAGATCAAACTCTTGTTATTAAACTTTGTTTTTTCTCTTTGGCTGTTTTTTCCCCGTTATTTGTGTTCTTCGTTAATCTACCTGGACTTTTTATTTCTCGGATTTTGTATTTACCTTTGAAACCTATTCAGCTTCATGTAACATCTTCTTTAAAGCTTGCTCGTCTTGTACATGCAGCTCTTTTCAGGAGAAAGTAGCTCGAGCTCATCAGCAAGTTGCCGGATGACATCACAGGGCTCATTTGCATATCGCTGTATTCGTCATTATCAGAGGCGTGTTGGCTCGGGTTTCACCTCAGCCCTATTCGGACGGGATTAAACGTAATTTACTGTTCTTCCTATTTTTGCTTCTGTTTTTATTTCCGTCCGGTTCGGTCGTGTCGTGTCCGTTTTTTCTCCGTCCTCCTCTGAGGATGAATCACCTGCTGTTTCTCACCGTAACCTCTGCTGCTTGCCGTATTTAGTCTCGTAGCGAGTGCATCAGTGACCCTCTCTCAGGTACTGAACGGAGCGGCAGAAAGAAGCTGCTCTTAAACTTTGTGATTGTTGTTTTATCTTGTTTCCAAATTGTTCCTGGAACTTTTTTCTGTAGAGCGAGTGAGCGCCTCTTCTCTGCTCCGGTCCACCTTCCACCGCCGGGACGCCGCGTCGTGAACGGGGCGTGATCACGTGACCCTGTGGCGCGAACATCGGGGTCAGAAAATACAAGCTCACTTGAAACTCTGTCCTCCTTCATTACAGACCCCCAGCGAACTAATTCAGTCCACACAGGGCTTTAGAAATGTCAGAAGATTAATTAAAGAAGATTGGAGTTTTATCAGAATAGAAAACAATCAGTTAAAATTTATTTCTTAAATAATTTATTTCTTATCAGAAATAAATTATTTAAGAAATAAAATAATTAATTTCTTATCAGAAGTCGTCATCTTGGGTCATAGTGCCACAAACTAAACTTTTCTACATTTACAAAATGCTGTATTGTTTATTGAGAACGCAGCTGTGACAATGAGGAGTCATGAAAGGTGAAAGGTCACTCGCTTTTACTCATAAATTTCTCCATGAAGAGAGTTTAAAATGAAGCGGTGCGAGGGTCTGACCAACAGTGGTGATCAGTGATTGGTCAGTGGGGGACAGTGGGGATCAGTGATTGGTCAGTGGGGGACAGTGGGGATCAGTGATTGGTCAGTGGGGAACAGTGATGATCAGTGATTGGTCAGTGGGGGACAGTGGGGATCAGTGATTGGTCAGTGGGGAACAGTGATTGGTCAGTGGGGATCAGTGATTGGTCAGTGGGGGTCAGTGATTGGTCAGTGGGGATCAGTGATTGGTCAGTGATTGTTCAGTGATTGGTCAGTGGGGATCAGTGATTGGTCAGTGATTGTTCAGTGGGGGACAGTGGTGATCAGTGATTGGTGAGTGATTGGTCAGTGGAGAACAGTGGTGGTGAGTGGTCAGTGGGGAACAGTGGTGGTGAGTGGTCAGTGGGGAACAGTGGTAATCAGTGATTGGTCAGTGGGGAACAGTGGTAGTGAGTGGTCAGTGGGGAACAGTGGCAATCAGTGATTGTTCAGTGGGGGACAGTGATCAGTGATTGTTCAGTGGGGGACAGTGATCAGTGATTGGTCAGTGGGGGACAGTGAATGGTCAGTGGGGAACAGTGGTGATCAGTGATTGGTCAGTGGGGAACAGTGGTGATCAGTGATTGGTCAGTGGGGAACAGTGGTGGTCAGTGATTGGTGAGTGATTGGTCAGTGGGGAACAGTGGTGATCAGTGATTGGTGAGTGATTGGTCAGTGGGGAACAGTGGTGATCAGTGATTGGTCAGTGGGGAACAGTGGTGATTAGTGATTGGTCAGTGGGGAACAGTGGTGATCAGTGATTGGTGAGTGTTTGGTCAGTGGGGAACAGTGGTGATCATTGATTGGTGAGTGATTGGTCAGTGAGGAACAGTGGTGGTGAGTGATTGGTGAGTGATTGGTCAGTGGGGAACAGTGGTGATCAGTGATTGGTCAGTGGGGAACAGTGGTGATTGGTCAGTGGGGAGCAGTGGTGATCAGTGATTGGTCAGTGGGGAACAGTGGTGATTGGTCAGTGGGGAGCAGTGGTGATCAGTGATTGGTC
>CM074949.1:3985995-3996787 GCA_037577455.1 Pangasius macronema
AGACTCGAACCCACCACCTTCAGGTTCACCTTCAGGTTACAAGTCCGACTCTCAGACCATTAGGCCACAACTGCCTTACAATTTGTGTTTGAATTTTAAAAACCTCTTTAAACCTCCCGAAAGGACTGTTTTGAGTACCTCTCTTCTGGATGAGGAAATATTTTTGAATGTACAATGAGGGTTTCGATTTGAGACGTGGATCATGGCAACATTCACGCCGACGGCAGAAAGTTTTAAAGAGAAACGGAGCTCGGCAGCGCGTTAAACATCGCTGTGTGCGAGCTGGCAGCTTGACGTTCCAGTTCGACTTGGAAACCAGATGGACAGAGATGGACAGAGGCGCGGCTCTGACACGCCATCTAGTGGACACTGCTTTTAATCCTCCATATGTTTATAAGCTAGCGAGTACATGAACAATGCCGCTCACGTATGGACGCATGCGGAAAGCGAAGACTTATAAATATTCAAATATATTAAAATGTGAATACCGAAATTCAGTTATTCGTTATGCCTTATTTCTACATGAAGTCGGCGAGGTGAAGATTGGGAGGAAAAATTAAGGGAATAAAAGCCGTGTGCGTGGATGCACTAAATGGGACTGTTGAGGTTTCACTCAGATATGAAGCGACCAAATGAGAGATAATACATTTCCAATAATGTTTAATGCAAGTCTTAAAATAAGCCCTTTTCGCACATCCCAACCTCACCACGACGCTTTTTATTTTATACCCACCGCCACTCTCTCGTTTCTGTGTACAGAAGAGTAAAATCATGCATTACCACTGTGGTACAGTATGGCAGTCCAGTCCACTCTTAGTTTCTGTTGCAGTTACATTTTAAAAGCCTCTGGAGCGCTCGCTCATGCAGTAGCATTACAGCCCGGAAACACTGTAAAGCCTTTCTTTTCCTGGGCGTTTTCATTTTTCTGTTCTTCCTTTCTCTCTCTTGCATCCGTCAAACGTGTGAACTCCTCCTTCACTGTCACGGACAGGACAGAGTGTTTAATCGCAGTGGAAAAAATCATGCTTGATGACGCCACGCCCTCTACTCACGGATCATCAAATACACTTTCACAGATATCTAATCAAAAAATTTGTCATGAGATCCAAACATTCATGAATTCATTCATTTATCCTGGTCACGGTCGTGGTGGATCCACAGCCTGGCCCTACTGGAACCCACCCGGACAGCAGGCTGGAGCCGTGAGAGTATGTGTGATATTGATTTGTAATCGTAATTCTGTTGATCAGATACAAAATAAGTGCAAAAATCTTGAAATGCACCTGTAAATCTGTCACCGCCAAATATCTTCATTTTAGAGCGACACCGTGGTCCAGAAAACACCAGGCTTGCTAGCGTCCGATCTTGTTTGCGGCAATTTGTCATTTGTCTAAGCATAGTGGAATTTATTTGGTCTTGGTCTTTGGAAATGCTTAATGTTGTGTAGAGTGAACAGGTATTTCACCTCCACACCTTAGCTTAACAGTGCTAGTACGAGTTTTGCTGAGACATAAAATGATCTCAGATTGTGTAGCAAGAGAGGTTTCCTCGATTAAAGGTGATAAATTTAGAGAATTCAAATTGATTAAACTTGCTCCACAAGTGCCAACAGGTCACGCAGCGCATAGGGTTAGCGTAAAAGCTGATCGTTACAGAGTTACATGTCCGCTTTGAAGAGCGTGAAGATGAATGTGGATCTTGTGCTCATGAATACATTGTTCCAATGAAAGATCTCACCACCTCCATTATATCGCAGATCGAACTGAGGATGCTTATAAAGCCCTAAAGGCAAAATATACCAACGTTCAGTCAGTAAAAAGCTGCTAACTTGTTCCACTGGACAAAAAAACAGCACACCTTTGAAGACACAGGGCAGCTGGATGATACTGATGCTTGGTATGTACGTTTAAATATAATGCACTCCACAGTGCTGTAACTACAAGATACGCTTCAGAAACCAACCATCTACACTTCTAGGGCTGCAGACCTCAGCCTTCCGCATGGTACTAGACGATTTCGATTCATAAGACAGCGATTCAAGCTGTTTGATGATACCACTGCATCTGATACGTTAAGCTTTAGTAAGCTCTGGTATGTACTCTATATGACCAAAGGTTTGTAGGCATCACTTTTGTAGGCAGGCTTTTTGGTCTGGGGTGCAGTCGGTGTTCCAGTTCATCCCAAAGGTGTTCATTGGGGTTGAGGTCAGGGCTCTGTGCAGGACACTCGAGTTCTTNGTGGCAACAGTTTGGGGAAGAATCACATCCCGTACAAGTGTGATGGTCAGGGGTGGACATACTTTTGGCCATATAGTGTATATAACCAGTTTTGTTCAGGATTTGAGGTAGACCTACTGTTGATTTGCAAATAATGGTGATGTATAGAAGGACCTTTTGTTGAAGTTATGGGGAAATCACGTTGCTCGCCCATTGAATTATTTACAATGAGTTTAAAACATAAGAATTATTTTATACACATTGTCCTTATTCTCAAATAAATCAACTGATGATTGTTGGTTTAATTTTAAATCAGTGTTTCGATCCAAATTGTCACATCGTTACACCTCTGAGGTGCGATCCAGCATGCGCTAATAACAGACGGTATGTCAGAAATAGGATCAAGCAAATTCTAGTCCACAGCAAAGCTGTTCTATCACTCTCCTGCTTCCTCCATGCAGTCACCTCACAGGTAAACATATCCAGAGACACCAGCCAGACTCGAGTAATATATCTTCCTTGTGTCGTGAGGAGAGAAACTCACAAAGTGTTCACTTGTCCAAACACCATGTCCTAGATCAGAAGCTTTTTTAGACTTCATATTCTCCTCCTTCCGTATTAATACACTTGACTAGATAACTACCATAACATTTCTCATGTTACATGAGCTTCTACTTCAAGTAGATTTAAGGCAAAACATGAGCCTGGGCAGCACATCAGAGCTTTGAGATAAAGAAAGAATGATAACGTAAGGACTTCACCACTGAGTGGAGGAGGCATCGTGTTTTCGGGTTGATAGTCCGTAAGAGATCCTCGGAAGCGCAATATCTCCAGAACGGGTGGTTGAATGTTTGTAGGATTTATATAATATTATCACTGTAACCAGTAGAGGAACTAATTAGATTTTGGAAATGATCCAAACAGGTTCAAGGTCACAGCAAGGTCAAATGTCTAAAATGTTTTTTTTCCCTTCTCTTGTTGTTGGCTGAGGCCGCGGGCGTAGAGTCAGACTTGTAAGCTTACTCCGATATTATTCTCTATACTGTGTATTGTATTGACCTGCATTATGTCACAGTATTTTAAACGTTTTGTTCGTTCTGCATCATTTAAAGGGCGATGGTGTGTTTTTCGATGTAGATGACTCTGGATCTATTTATGGCTAAATTCTGTAAATGTAGATCGAACATAATTGTCCACAGACCAGTGATGTACAGTCCTGACTAGAGCATGTGCTCTTCATCTTCCCTTCGCAATCTTCGTGCTTTAAATAGCTGACTGAAGGGGTTCTGTACTGGCTGCATGCGAAAAGCATGCTTCACCTGATGAGGAATGGCAGAGCGAGATCTTCATGATGACGCTGACAGGGCCACGCGATACATCGGTCCCATGATGTGTGGTGTCCGTGACCTGTCGGATTCCTTCACTGATTTTTGACACGATCAATACAGTGATGTAACGTAGTGCGCACAGAGCTGACTTCAGACCCGAGCAGCCGAGAGGAGGATTTTCTTCGGGTAATTAAGGACGAACCGAGTTTGCCGTCCTCGAGCAGTGTGTGCCATCTTTACAGGTAAGAGTTGTGATGAAATGGCAAACTTGTGTCACTGAGCAAGCCACATTAACAAAAAACAATGCCTATCTGTGATCGTTGCCCGAGCGTCTTTAAATTGTCAGGCAAGTATTTTAAGCGCTTCTCGTTTCAGTTTTAATCAGCCGCTTGCAAGTAACCTAATGTAAGTGTGAAACCATGCTGACAAATAGTGCGACTGTCACTTTTCAGACTCCAAGATTCACGCTTCTCTCTCTCTCTCTCTCTCTCTCTCTCTCTCCCCATGGAGGTTATGCCACAGTTGTTGGCAGCGCCCTGATGCGTCGACTCCTCTTGGCCACTCGTGTATCATTCATGCCTCTCTGTGTGCCTGTCAATCTGCTGTCTCCACCTGAACTCGAGTAATAATGCTCACAGGGCCGTCCTGCGTCACTTTGCCTCAACAATTAGGAATGCGGTATTTTTTTTTTGGGGGTGGGGGGGTGGGAGGCGTGGGGCTGGTTAGCTGAGCGACATCATCTGGTAATTCCAAGCGTTTGCTTGCTTAAGCATCTTCAGGTGCTCGTCATGTGAGCTCCGGGATTTAATCAAAGGCTCAGGCCTGCCAGGACTACTTCAACAATAAAATGACATGGGAGGGAGGCAGAACAAATACGTCTACCCCCTCCCGCCTCCCCTCTATCCCCGTCGTCTTTTCCTGTCATTCAATCAAGTCCCACAACTTTCTCATCATCTTCTTATTACCAGCGTATCTGTTATTGCCAGACGTAATCTCTGCGCATCCGCGAGTTTCTGGTGCCGTCGCAGGATAATGTAAACAAATTTAATGAACACTCCGCCGCTCTTCCCCCGTGCCTCGGTGTCAGGGCTCCGAGGGGTTTTATTGCGGACGGATGTCATCAGCGGAGGTGCAGGGAGCGCATTCGTTTGCCCCTGCACCTCTCGTAATTGTCTCAGGAATCGCCGTCCTGCCCTCCTGACCTCCTGCGTCGAAAAAAACACAATGCACATCAAAGGAGTGAAGGCGGCGAGGAGGCTGCCTGCGTGTTACGCTTGTTTACGGTTGAAATGGCTCCAGTCAGTGAGGGAAAAGGTGCGAGCTGTATTTTGCTCTGCGGTTCCAGTCAGTGGAAAAAACACGAGCCGGTTGCATCAGGACTGCCGTTTTTATTGCTCCATACATTCCCAAAAAAAAACAAAAACCTGAATTTATTTCTGAATGGTCGGTGTAGCTTCAGTTTTTCGGGTGTGTCATGAATGCACTGATTCCAGCATTGTGTTGTTTTTTTTTTTGAATGATGCAGTTTTGAAATTGAAACTGTGGCTACAGCTGATTTCCAGGATGATAGCAACTTCCTTTTTCAATCATTATTCATTTATATATTTATTTATTTATTTATTTATTTTTATGAACCTGTCTAATCCAAGCTCTGCGTGGACCGCTCTGTTTCTCTGGTTCCTGAACACAGAGATTCACGTGAATATTTTTTTTACGTCTCCCCCTGCCCGTGTGATCGTGTATGACCCAACCTCTGCTGAGGTGCACTTTTTTCTGACACACACACCAAATCAGGATATGGTGTGCTTTTTTTTGTTGTTTTTTTTTTCCCCCCCTTTCTTTTTTTTTTCCTTCCAAGGGGGGTGGGAAGGTAAACCACCCACTGCTCCTCCCGACACCCCGAGGCTGCGGCTGTTTCGCTAATGAAGAGCTCAATTTAGCCAGTGACGTGCCTTCGAGCCGAGCCGTGTGCTCTGACTGGCTGAGCGCGTCGCTGACATCACGCCGTCCGGCCGTTGATTTGCCGCTGTCTCCGAGGCTCCGGGGCGAGAGGCTCAACCATGGGCTCCTGCACTTAGGCACAGACGGAGCTAGCGCCGCAGACAGAGAAAGAGAAAGGGAAAGAGCGAGAGAGTGCGAGATCGAGCAAGTAGAAGAGAGACGGAGTGGGCGAAGGGGGGCTGCTTTTGGGAGCTCGCTCGACGCAGCAGCCGACACAGCCAATGCAGCCTCTGGTACTATGGAAACTAAACCTCTGACCAATGGAAATAATGGAGGCTACGATGTGGCAGGTGAGTGTGTGTGTGAGTGTGTGTGTGTGTGTGTGTGGACACTGGAGATTACAGGTATGCCAGATGAAGTGGAAACAAACTTCTTCACTTGTGTATATTTTGCCCCAAAATGTGACGTTTTGCGATGTTTAATTTGCTGTAGACGCAAGCAGCTTTAACATTTTGTATAATTTAAGACGCGATGTCCATCATGCTTGCAAGGAAATGTCTGCTTTTCATTTTAACTCAAATAAATCTTGCCTTTTGGACTCTCATGTTGTCTTTCTGTCTTTTACTATTTTGTGTATTTCTCTATTTTTCATGCACCTTGCACTTTCAGAGTGCTTAATTTTCTCCCATGCTAAGCTTTTTGGGTTTTTTGTTTTGTTATGTTTTGTTTTGTTTTGTTGTTTAATCATTATTCTCTAAATATCTGCCCAGTGTGCCATGCTAGGACGCTGCCGCAATACACGTACGTTTCCGTTTGTCTGTCAGGAATCATCGTCCAACATGTTTACGCATGAGCATGCTGAGTTGGTTGCTTTCGTAGCGGGGTGTGGATCCACACGCTGATTTCCGTCCACAATGGGGAGAGCAGGACACATGAGCTCCTGGAGAAACCAGTGAATTGGTGCCCTTTTTTTCTTTTTTTTTTTTTTTGTCATTTAATTTTGCTTGGTGCTTTGTTGAAGAGTCGAGGTGACTGATCTGAAATCGAGCAGTAAGTTGTTGTAAGGCTATTACCTGGTCGTGTGTGTTCAGGAGGTAATCGTCCTTGGTTTTTAAGATGCGCATAATTTCAATTACAAGTCCGTGTGTGTGTGTGTGTGTGTGTGTGTGTGTGTGCATATAAAATGCATATAATAAAGGAATTAACGAGGGCACTCAGTGAAGGGTTGTGTAAGGTTATATCTACGAGTGATTTGCTAACCATGTTCAAATGAAATTAGCCTGCCTGCTTATTCTGTCCTTTGATTGAACATGCCACGGGCTAAAAGCGTCATTTGTGCGGTTGACTCTTGGGAAGTCAGGAGACAGATGGCAGCGTTTGCTCACAGAAGGTGGCAGCGAGTGGCATCTTCACAACGACTTCCAAGTGACGATTTCCTTTTCCTTTCAGCCGTGGCTTTGAAGAAAAAAAAAAAAAAGAGCCCCAGTCTTCCTGAGAGAACTGAAATCTCACCCAGTCGGGTCTCGCAGTCATTGCTTTCTAATCTTTACTCAGTACTCCATGCTGTTCCTCTCCTCCACCTCATCTCACATGAGCTACATTTCTCTTACACAACTAATCCACCGTCGCTGAAATACTCCCAACCTGTGTCGTTCACTTATTTATTTATTCATTTATTTATTTATTTATTTTCCCTTCCTCCTTGTGTTCTGGCCCACAGAGAACGTATCTGCAGCGGGTAATCCGTTCCAATAGCGGCTCCTGCCAGTCATCCCAAATATAATTGGCTGTGAAATAATAATCGTCCGACAGCTCGGATGCGGTTTATATTCATAAACATCTGCGGAGGACGAGTGAGTGCTGAAAAGCTCAGTAGGGATCGCACTAATGTGGCGCACACAGTGACGCCTTGCCACGTTTCCACGTTAAATGTGAAAGATCTAGAAAAAAAGTTGCGTATAAATGTTGTGCGCGCCCGTGCCGTTCGGCTTTCGAATCGGAACCGTGTGTGATACTTGTCTTCTTACCAGAACGTCCTCCTGTTAAAGAATTTTCTGCACTCTGTGTGATAATCTGTTCCCTTCTGTCCTCAGTTCCACGCTTCACTTCAGCGTGGGGGCCTGAATTGACGGCAGTAATAACGCTCATGCAAAAGCAGCGCGTAATGAGTGTAGTTAGGGGCGCGATAATGGACCGACGCTCATCTCGCTTTACAAACGGCAGGTCGCACTAACAGCTTATTTGTCTGCTCTGACAAAATCAATACCTGTGCCGCGGCCGACACCATCGCCGCTCCATTCGCCTCTGCACAGATTGATTCCAGGCTGGTAAAGGAACATTAGCAGACATGAATTCTTGAGCAGTCAAGCGCGCACACACACACACACACACACACACACACACACACACACACACACACACACATTCTCTCAGTCAGGCACGGGTGCCAGTTCAGCTCGATTACACTACCTTTCTCCCTTCCCTTCTCTTGTCAGCAGTTCCCCGTGCGCCAGGCTTTCGCCAGCTCCTGAATGATCTACACGTCTGTGCTCACACGCGGCCGCCGCGTCGATTTGGACGACACGCGCCGGCCAATTAGCTCTAAAATGTGGACACGGCTCTGCAGCTGTTTTTCTGGCTTTTTTATTGGACAGATATGAGTAGCCTTTTATTTAAGAGAGAGTTTTTTTTTTTTTTTAATCTGCTCATTAAACATGAATGTAAGTCATCATGCTGTTTGTGCAAACACCTCAAGATCTTAATCTCAAAAAAAATATTTGCAGACTTTTTTTTTTCTTCTTTTTTTTTTGCAATTGTCCTGCACTAGTAGTTTCGGACGATATAAAATGTAATCTGGTTAATTGATGTGTAACGGCAGTGTAAATGTAGTAATAGGGTGGATTAAAGGGAAGGATTTACCCATGTCTTCATGGTCATGTGGTAATGTGACCCCTTTGGCAGCTCTGGTGAGCCTCAAGCATCACCTCTTTCTCTTTTAGTCTTCTTTAAAAGCCTGTGCGTCCAGTGTGAGGTAAGGGTCAGGAGATTTTCGTTCTGCGCTGAACTCTGTGCCCGAACAGTCCCGCTCGGCCTGCGTTCACCGCCAGAATACATTCAATGGAAATTTTTTTCAGAAAAGTGCAGAGTGAAAACATGCAGGCTGGATCTCGGGGAGATGTCGACTGCAGCTTTTTTTTTTTTCCTCCATGTTGGAAAAAAAAAAAGATTTTTACAGCATTTCTTTTTTCCCCGAGGCATCATCTGCATACTTCAGAATGAGTTCTGAGAGCCGAGCAAGCTGTCACTCTGGCGCTCTGTGCACCCAGACGGTCACATCTCGAAAAGAGAGAGGAAAAAGAAAGCGGGAGGGGAGGAGAGCACTCTGCAGAGCGGAGGGTTTGACAGCTACCTTGCACCCCATGATTTTCAGAGGGTTAGCATAGAAATCTGTGTGTGTGTGTGTGTGTGTGTGTGTGTGTGTGTGTGTGTATGTGTGGGTGGGTGGCCGTGCTCTTTTGCACCTGTCCCTTCCAATGACAGCCCCCCTCCCCTCCAACGCACGCTTGCTCTCCCACCCTCAGGCTCCAGATCTCATGAATCCCAATCAGCCGGGTCCGTCAGCCTCTTAAATAATGCAGCAGCAGCCGCCTAAGCCACATTACCGTGATAAATGCGCGGCGCTGTCGGCGCTCGGCCCCGCCGGCCGTTTGCTTAGCTGTGCCCTCCAATTCCGAACACGTCCCTCTGATCTCTGGCCTCATCAGAAATAAAGTGGAGGGCCACCCACCTTGTTTTGAAACTCGACGCATGTTTACCGGCTAAACCGATATGTGCCGTGTGACATTTTATTTCTCTATTGACCCACTCGACTTGCTTCCTTGCTACACGCCGAATAGAATTTGCAGGTGTTTACCATGCAGCGCCTCTGCGGTCGCTCCACTAAAATGAGCAAAACGGCAGCTCAGTGGGTTATGAAACAAAGTGCATATGCGCCTGGCCACCTGCTGGACTCGCAGCCTTTGGGCGGAGACATCTTTTCAGTTTGCAGCTTTCTCACACACAGTGTGCTCTCTGCAGTCCTGGCAGTTTGGGAGCGTCTTGAGCCATACTTGAGAATTTTCTCCCCTGCAAAAAAAAGGGATCATCTGACCGTAGAAGAGTTAAGCGTAATAGCATCGCAGGCGATGCTGGTCAGACAGCAGAGCAATCCAAACGAGATTTTTTTCTTCTGAAATCTCTCATAAAAATACAGCACTTATGTTGTGTCGCATTCTCGTCCGCAGGTTCCTGAAGGGCATGAGCGCCTTGTCTGCGGCCAGCGCTGTTCTGATCTGGAGCCAGTGCTGGTGACAGGGACATGGGCCTCTTCCTCAGGGCTTCCAACACGCTCAGCACAAGCGACGACCTGGTCCACAGCGCCACTGAAAGGGACGCCAGGGCGGCGCCTCCACAGGCCCAGCACGCAGCAGAACATTGGGTAAAAAAAAAAAAAAAAAAACATAAAAACGAGCATTCTCAAATCTCGGGTCAAGCACGTGGGCAGAACAGGCAGCAGTAGAGGGGAATATATATATATATATATATATATATATAATTTTTTTCTTTTTTGTAAAGGTAGACTGAACAGAAAGCGCTCGTAGCTTCAAGAACCATCTGCGCGATCTGTCAGTGCTCCAAGAGTCTCAGTGGGACGCGGCACGTCACGTGGTTTAAACCTCACACGGCTCCAACGTGCTAATGGAACTCGTAGATTGACAGAATACAAATGAATTTCTCATGCCTGAAGTTGAGGGAGGTGATTTATGGGGTAATAATTGAAGGTGACCGAGGGTTCATGTAAACTCTGCAGTTGCCCTTGTCATAGAGGTCACTGCTCTGAAGGTGTTTGCTTCAGCACGACATTACAGAACAGTAAGGGAGAGCGATACGGCAAGAATATCGTACCGTGATGGTTGACCTTAAAAAAAAAAAAAAAAAAGGGGGTTGTTCTGTTTAAAAAAAAAAAAAAAAGGATTTTTTTTTTTTATTTAAGATCTACAAAAATAAATTACTTTTGTAAAGTATTGCAAAGGTTTAATTTTATTTTTTTACAATTTTAAATTAAGATATTAGATATTTATTTGATGTCAGAATAAAAGAGCAATTTTAGATTTCAGATCCGTTTCTGTGTCTTTTAAAGAGCATAATGTTTATAGTAATAACTCTTCCATTATAGTAAAAACGCTAAAGCTGTTTTATGGTGTTAAAGTGTCCATTTGGCTGTCTGAGAGCAAAAGCCTGTGATCAGCCTTAATCAGTCTCACGCAT
>CM074949.1:4000493-4032529 GCA_037577455.1 Pangasius macronema
GGCTGTATATTGGTCAACACATTGTGTTACTAAGAATAAATAAAAAGTAACACATTGCTCCCCTTTAAACCATTATTTCTAAAAATGTAGATGACGCATGTATGTTTTTAGTAAAGAATGGTTTAGAGCGAGGTGTAATGTCTAGCCTTGGGTTCGTGTCTGTGTAGCATCTCATTCAGTATTGTGTTGTTGTGACTGATGGATGATTCCGTAGCGTAATCCATGTGCCCCGTTTTGTCTCATTGCCTACCGTACAGCGGCAAATACCTGGACAGAGCGCAAAACGGCCCAAGGTACAGTGGCAAGAGGCATGTCCTGAATGTGTTTGCTCGGTTGTTCTGCAAGCCACTTTCATTTCTTTTCGTTTTTTTTGTGTTGTGCATCATGAAGCACTGCTGGTTTTTTTTAATAATCTGTATGAACGTGTGTGCTATGACGAGCATCGTGTAAATGTGTTCCTGCTTTTTAAACACCTGCATGATTTTCAAACGCTCAGGAACCACTAACCCGACCTGGATGCGTAGACAAGTTGTCGTCCTTGAGCTCTGAAAATCACTCTTCATTTTCATACCATCCTATTTTTCTTTTTTTTTTAAAGAGCAAAAAATAAATAAAAGCATCTCATTCATTGCCATAGTTTATTTCCCTGGAGTTCATGTGCATCTGCTTGTGGAAATGAAAGCTGCAGTGGTTTTGTGTACATCCTGACCTACCTGTCTCTCTCTCTAACCCTCACTACTCTCCCCCAGTCTAACGCAAAGTTAAAGTTAGTTCGGAGCCTGGCCATTTGTGAAGAACCCTCTCCTCCCCCAATTACCTCTGAACTGCCGCCAGAACATCAGGTAAACCTCTCGCAGGGCTGCGGAAAAGCCTCTCGCACTTACAGGCTCATCTCACCCAGTGCACGCTCCTCCTTTTGCTAATCATTTCCTTTCCTCAAAGCTAACTGTCAGGTATTTGGTGGAAATAAAACTCAGTCATGTGGGAAGTAGCCTCCTTTTTAAAAAAATTTTTTTTTTATTTTTAATTTATTGATTTAATTCTCTGTCACTCTTGTGTCTTTGCAAATTCTAACAGAACAATAGTTAAAAGCAGAATGTTAAACCTGTTATGACTATTTACACATTCTGTTCACGATAACTGTGTTTTCCAAAAGCAAGACTGATAAAATCATTTGTTTGTTTATTTATTTATTTATTTATTTATTTATTATATCATGTATTTGTTGGGGGGTGGTGGTGTCTCCAGTCATCTCTTGAGCCTGAATGTAATGTGGTGTTTTTTTTTTTCCTTTTTTTCTCCCTTAATTCATTGAATGACTTGAAAAAAGAGAGAGAGAGAGAGAGAGAGAGAGAGAGAGATTTTAGCTTTCAAAATGCACTATGAGAAAATTCAAAGATTTCCATAAAAGTCTTGAAGGCCGTTTAAAAAAAAAAAAAATGCAAGCTCCCCACTTTACGTATCAGAAGTGCACTCAATAATTAATCACTGAACCTGACTTTAAAGCATCGGGTTCTTAAAGCTGTGTTGGTTTTAGCTATAGTTCCTCTAGGCTGCTTTTTTTTTTTTTTTCTTTTTCCACGAGGGCAAAACTGAGCGCTCCCTTTTCTCAGCGTAAACACTCCTGCTCCCATTTCCCCGTTAAAGAAAGCTGCTTATAAACCGCTCCACGCCTCCGCGGGCGTCACGTTGCGCGCCTGCCCTCCTTTGTTTTACTTTTTTGTGCCGGTTTTGAAAAGCGAAATGGACTCCTTTCTTTGCTGTGCTGTTAATCAAAGGGAATTGGGGAGGGGCGGCGGGGGAGAAGGAGCTCGGCCTGAGCCACTCCAAAGGAGGTGAAGGCACAAGGACGCCGTTGAGCCCGAGGAAAAAGAAAAGACTTAAACCAAAAGCCTCTCGTCAGGGTGCCCAGGCTTTGCCACATTGCAACTGGCAGGGTTCCAGAAAAAAAAAAAAATCCCAAGGAGTAAAATATAATCTGTTGCTGGACATGTTCAGCTAGAGGCTTGAATTTTGACGCAGTGTATTTGAGCAGCGCTTAAAGATCTCTCCGTAAATATTGTGGATTTGCTCTGGCAGTGTAGTCGCGGCCCTTATCTAGAGGCGCAGCAAAATTGCTGAAGCATCGCCCATTTTCTGGTTTCTGCTTGCAGTACACTGTCTTTTAACAACATTTATTTATAATCTGATATTCTGAAATTCATACAGTTATCCCCGATGCCAGCAAGTAGTGAAATGAGCGTTTATAGATTTTGCTTGATCATCAGAAATCCTGACAAGTAAAAGCTGCGGGTTTCTCCCACCCCACTGATGCTAATAGTGCTCTTTCTTTTCTCCTTCCACAGGAGATTCAGATCAAGCTCTCTCAATCATTCGACAAAGAGGACACTCCAGCCAGTAAAAACGAAGATGACAGAGAGAAAAGTGCAGACAAGTTGGAAAAATTGGAGAACATGCAGCGCAAGATGCTGTCAAGAGGTGTGTGGTTTATTTATTTCATTTTTTTCCCTCCCGCGTTTGTTGTGATGATGCAATCGTTTTCTATCGGAAGTGCAGAAGAGCTGTCTTTCAGACTTCCTCTCTCTTAAGATTCCAGTCAAGAATACACAGACTCCACTGGCATTGATCTGCACGAGTTCTTGGTTAACACACTGAAAAACAACCCCAGGTTTGTAAACTTTTTGCATTTTCTACAGCCAACTTTTTTTTCCTGTTGGAAAAAGTGTCTCAGCCCTCATGTTATTCACCTCATAAGCGAAATAAGAAACGCTTGCTTGCTACTGAATGTGAAAAGATGTTTCTTCATCTAATCCAGGGACAGAATGATGCTGCTGAAGCTGGAACAGGACATCCTCGACTTCATCAGTAACAATGAGTGAGTTTAATGGCTCCCTTAGGCATCCATTGTTTTGCAAGTGACTTTTTCATCAAATCATTTTCTTTGATTGAAGATTTTATTCATTTATTTTTTGGCTCAGGGAGCAGAGAGAGAAATTTAGCAGCTAATGATGGTTAGTGGGACTCAATAATTCTTCTTCTTCTTCTTCTTCTTCTTCTTCTTCTTCTTTCACTGTTGTAGGAGCCAGAGAAGAAAGTTCCCCCCCATGACCTCCTACCACAGAATGCTCCTGCACCGAGTAGCTGCTTACTTTGGCTTAGACCACAACGTCGACCAGACGGGGAAGTGCGTGATCATCAACAAAACTAGCAATACGAGAATGTGAGTAATCTCACTGTCCAGCGTCTTCCGTCTCTGTTTCTCATTCAGCTCCGATCGAAACATCTTAGACTGCAGAAAGTACATTTTGCCTCGTGTCCGTATTCTGAAATGCATTTCGAGGAGAACGGAAACCGAATTATGTGCAACTTGAATGTTTCTAGCCCCAGGGATCATGATAGGGGAATACATCTTAATAATGTTTTGCACTTATTTCCCGTGACGGTTGCCCGTTCAGACCAGATCAGAAGTTCTCCGAACACATCAAAGACGACAAGACGGACGATTTCCAGAAGCGTTACATTTTAAAAAGGGACAACTCCAGCATAGACAAAGATGACAACTTGGTAAGTGGCGAGCTCAACCCTTTAAAAGATCACACAATTTTCCAAAAGTGGTATATTGTCTTTGGGTGATGGATGGTTATTGCATAATGACAGTTCCTTAAATAAAAAAAAAGCACATCCAAAAGCAGGTGCTTGTGTTTCAGATGCGAATGAGGTTAAAGGATGACAGGAGGAGTAAATCAATAGAAGAGCGCGAAGAGGAGTATCAGCGGGCCAGAGAGAGAATATTTGCTGACGTGAGATTCATCATTTCTTTCTACTCTAGTCAATTGTTTTGCTTTTTACATAAACCTGTCTGGAGAACATGGGCTGATGCATCGAAACGTTAAAGTCACTGCGGATTTCTCTTGCAGGGTTTGGATACTTTCCCGCTTGATAAAAGGTGAGTGAGGGGGGAAAAGTCAAGGTGATGGATTTCTTGATAACTTTGATAGAAGCGAGTTTGGAATAGACATCAGAATCCTTCGTTTTGAGAGACAGACACGCATTTGCAGGTGGCCTGAGCATGTGTCCTGCTCCACATATACTCACGTCAGCTGCTAAAGTAATGTCTCTCAGATCTGTTAAGACCCAGACTCAGGGGAAATTAAGCCCAGCTTTCTAACTTTGGCAGGATCCACGAGGACGACGCTTGCAACACCACTCAGCAGAGGCGGCAGATTTTCAGGTATCCTTTCATTTCTTACCGAAGTGGAATAATGTCACCACTTCCCGCCCTCGATTCGCGTCTGGACTTATTTAATACTCCCGTCTCGCAATCGCTGGCTTTAAACGCTGATGTTTGCGACTCAGGCTGAAACATGGCCGCTCGGGGAATGGGACCAGCCGCCAGAGCAGCTCGGAGACCGAGACCCGTTCCTCTGAGCCGCGGCCGTGGAGCAGCACGGACTCGGACAGCTCTAACCGCAACCTGAAGCCAGCCATGACCAAGGCCAGCAGCTTCAGCGGCATCTCGCTGCTCATCCGCGGAGACAGCTCCAGCAGTGGCAAGAGCGCCTCACGCCTCTCTAAAACGGGTGAGTGACACCCGTCCCAGCCAATCAGCATTCAGCAAAGGAGAACAACAACAACAACGAGCTCTTGAAATGATTCTCTGTGTCATGCCCAGAAACACTTGGCTGGTTGGCCTTACGGGCACACAGAGAAATATTTAAAATGGCTCTTCAATATATAAAACTTTTTTTTTTTTTTTTTTCAAAAATTTTATTTATTACTGGGCAACCCAAAATACATGGCCTCTTCTTTCCCTCTCCTTGTTTTCACAGCATGCCTCTTGCAAGACACATTAAAATGTCTTTAGCGAATGCCGTAGAAGTTTTATCGCATGCGTTTCATTTGCATTTTCTCCAACTAACTCTGCATTCTCTTTAAAGCGTTTCCATGTTGCTTGAGTTCATGTGTAGAAATGGCCCGGTTTCCCTGTAGGAATTCATTGGTGAACATCACTACAACACAGGCTGCACTGCGTTTCAGACCAAGCTAACCGAACGAGCATAAGAACATAAAACACACACACAGTGCATTCTGAGCTCTTTGTAACTCTACACCTGAGTCATGCCAATTATGAAAATTAAGCATTAAAAACTGAATTGCTAAATTAACCGAGACATTAATCAAGAAATTAATTAACTTGTCATTCATTGCTACTAAAATGATTACCTTTTTTTTCCCATTGCTCTGGTCTCTGAGGTAATTAGTAATTAGTATAGAAAATGTATTGCATGTGTTTGGAATTTTACTCCAAAAATTTGCCATTCCTTTATCTATAGGGATTCTATACGTCGCACCCCCATTTTAAAAATACATCCGATATCCCTCAAAATCCCCAATGAATTCTACAAGCTCGAGGGCTCTAATTTATTTCTAACTCTACAGTCCCTGTCTTCTAGCATGACTGGCACGGTGTATTTCTTCTGTACCTGTCGCTTAAGGCTTCCTGTCGTTGCTCCCTTCCTCCCTCCCTAGGTTCTGACTCTTCTAGTAGCGTAGGTTCATCTACGGGCTCGCTCTCTCGCTCTCTGCCTCCCCCTCCTGCGGCCCCGTCCCTAATCCAGCCGGGCCACGCTGCGCCCTTGGCCTATCCTACCGTCAGCACTAGTAGCAGTGTGTCCTGTGAGGGTGGCAGGAGCGGGGCGCCAACAACCGCAGCTAACGCTAGCTACTATTTGCTTCCCCTGGAAGCGGCGGGAATACCGCCCGGGAGCATCCTGCTCAACCCGCACACAGGTTGGTACTCACGCAGGCATTGACGGATAAGCTTCTGTCTTCTTTAGCTTGAGGGAGGTTTGTGTGTGTTTCTCTGCACTGAATCCTAAACTAACCCTACTTACATACATACTGTCTGAACCATCTGCTCTTGGATGATGTACGGGGAGGTTGAGATGTAGAGTCATGCTTTATCATTGTCTTTCCTTTGCTCAAAAAACAACAAAAAAACTAATGACTGAGCCTCATAATTAGCTTTTCTTTGCTTGTCCTCTGGTAAGTAAATTCCGAGCTGATGAAGTGCACATCACCGTCACCAACTTGCTAAGAATCTCTGCCTAATGAGGCAGCTCATGCGCCATTAAAGTCCCCACAAACCCGCTGCCAGCCATATCTTTGGTCAGGACAAACTCTCCAAAGTGTTGCAGGGGAAATGGATAATGAAGCTGTTCTGTGTGTTATTGAAAACGAGCCGAGGTGATGGATCCTGTTAACTCTGCTGCATAAAATATTCCCTATTCACTTTGCTCCCTCCTGTCTCATCTTTAAATATGCATGCGGCCGATACGACGCTACGCTGCTGCCACTAATATATTTTTGAGGAGCAGCCCAGGTGCGTAATTGCTTATTGACCTTTCTGAAGCAATCGGCAAGTGGGGAAATTTTTCCTTTACCGCAAGAATTTCGGCATTTATCTCGACGTAAGCGTTCAGAGCCTACGGAGACTCGTTCAGGGTCGGAGAATGTTCAAGAGGTTGGAGCTGGGAATACTTCAGGCGCATCCTTCAGGACGATGTGATGAATTCTCGCCGATGGCTTCTGTAAATTTACCCCACATTACACCAGGTCTAGTGCAAAACTTTCTGCGGGTAGAATCAGTTAAACTGTTCCTGGCTTATCCGTGACACAAATGCTAATCACACACAACATAAAGCACGAAGACTGCATTCGGTGAGGCAGTAAGACACACCAGTAATAGTTCATCATTAATCGTTTGTAGGTTTTTGATATTTAATGTGACGAATGGCTTTATTTCTGCTCAGTCATGTTGGAAAATAGCTGAGGCATGAGAATTATACGACCGATATTCCTCAGCCCTCTGCAGGGTCTGAGGTTTCTGAAAACCTTTTGTTACAGCAGGTTTTTTTGCAGGAAATAAACGAAAACGGTTTACCTAAGCTTTCAAATTTTGCTAGCTTATAATAAGATGAATCTATCTGTGTAATGTTGCTGTAATGCTGTCAGACATGTACACCAGATTGTGAGAGATCCCTTTCTCCAACTGCAGGTCAGCCTTTTGTGAACCCGGAAGGCAGCGCCGTGGTCTACAGCCCCAACGTGGCTCCTCAGGCTTCCAGGCCACAGCAGCCTTTGCCTCCTCCTCCACCTCCTCCTCCTCCACCTCCCGGTCCCCACCAGCATCAGTCCACCAACCATGTCATGTCCCAGGTATGACCATGAATCAGTTTATCATTAACACTTTCATTGTTCCTTCTTTTCTTCCCCCAAGACTTGTCTTGCATGCTAAGCAGGAGACAGCTTGCATTTTGCTCTAGAGAGATGTCTTGGTAGTGAAAATATTGGAAACCCGTGCTCTTAGCCCACATGCAATATTCACGTTCGCAGATTAATGCTTCGCTATGATTTAAGCCTAATGAACTGACCGTGCGCTCTTGCTTTTTTTTTTTTTAATGATATGTCAATTAGATATGATAGATGGTGCTGGAAATGTGCTGATTGCGCTGTCCTGCGGCCAGTTATAGAGCCGGAGGGGCGTTAATTGCTTGGCCCAGGTATTTTACTTGCTATTAAGGAAAGATTAAACCTGTGGCCATGCTCCAGTTGGGGGCCTCAGTTGCCAGCCCTCCGTCTCAGTGAATGATTGTCGGGCAAACATGCGCTCACGTTAAAGAGCAAGGTGCACTTCAGTTTCCGAATGGGAGCGTCTGGAGTTCACACGGGTCATTTTAGTAAATTACAGTGCGTTAGGTGCTGGATGTATATTGTCAGGCCCTGTGCTGTGACGGCCTAGAGCCAGAGGATGATGGGAACTTGAGGCTCATCAATTGCTAAGATGTAAAAATGAATTTGACCCCTATCACAGTGGGCACTGACACCAGCCTTTCATTTTCCCATCGATCTCCAGAGTGCCAAGCTCCAAAATTACACTTCTCTCCAAGTCCAGGAATTCCCCAGATAACACACACACACACACACACACACACACACACACACACGTGTGACCATCTCTAATTAACCCCATCACTGTACATTTATCGTTATCGTCGTATCGAGCCGCCTAATTGGCGCAATTAACTTCCTCACACAGTGTTGATTTTCTTTTCTGTTTTTCCCCTACTAAGCCACTAAACTAATACGCCCCGCGGGGTGAAATCCGCTCTTTTGAATACCCGAATGCCTGTGCTGTTTTCCCCTTGAGATCCTTTCATCCGTTCTCCTCTTCTCCTCTTCTCGTCTTCTCGTCGTCTGTTGCTTCCTCAGCCCCTCTGGCCTGTGCAGCCCTCCGCTCAGCCTGTGCAGTACTCGGCGGTGTCTTACCCACCACAGCTGCTCTCCGTCTCCCCTAACCAACAGTACACTGTGGTACCACTCTCTCTTTTTCTCTTCTCATTTTTGGTGTATTTCTTTCCCACATTTCTACTTATGCCATTTACTGTTTTTTTTTCTTTCTTTCTTTCCCCCCATTACTACTTATGCCATTTTTTTTCTTTACTGTGCATGCTGTTCAAATGAAATGTATTCTTCTTCTTCTTATTATTATTATTATTATTATTATTATTATTAATTTTAATAATAATTTTTTTTAATATATATATATTTTTTTACTGATTTGTTTGAGTGTAGTATTTCGAGTTGTGTGTATCCACCACTTTCTCCCCTCCTTTTGTCATCCACAGATCTTATTCGGCTATATATACGTGGTGAGGGAGTCAAATGTGTAGATTTTTTTTTTTGTGCTCTATGATGAATTCCTTTGGCCCAAATTTGAATATAATGTGATAATTTAAAGCAGGCTCCCTTGATGGATGGTTCTGCTTAATAAAATATAGAAAAGCTCTCTGGTAGAATGGATGGCAGAATGCCACCGCCCCTAATGACACTCATTGGTCTTGTGCCTACAGTAGATTAATATGATCTCAGGAAGTTCGTCGTCTGTAGTCACTGTTTACACGTTTCTACACATCAGCATGAGGAGAACCTGCTGCATGCTTCAGTAATGTGTAATTTCTTTACTGTTCACTGCTAGCCGTTGTTTCTGACCTCCGTCGAACAGTAAGCATCCCTGAATTACTAATGAAAAAGGGAGGAAGGCCTGCTTTGAATTATTCATCTAGGAACAGATGTCGAAGTGAATTGAACAGAAATGCAGCACAGCCCCTGTGTACGTCTAATTGAGAAAATAAAACAAATTGATATGGAAGGGTGATTAAACCGCTGTGGTTTGATTTACTAAACCCATTAAGAGCTGGAAAAAATAACTCCCATGGCTTAGTTTGTGTATTTAAAAGATATTAAGGACCAAGACATGGCATAAGTCTTGGTACAAAATGTTGAGGGGGAAAAAAAAAAAGAGAGAGAGAGCGGTGGATACACACAACTCAGAGTAGTACAAAATGTTGACGCCCCTTTGTGTGTGTGTGTGTGTGTGTGTGTGTGTGTGTGTGTGTGTGTGTATCTCAGCAAGACAACCTGAGCACCCAGTTCAGCCACATGAGCCTGGCGCGGCAGCCGTCAGGCGAGGCCCGGGATGCCCACACTGCCATGTATCCGTCCTCCGTGGTGCTCCAGGCTCCTCCTCCCCCTCAGCAGGCTGGCTACATGGTGCCCACGCCTGGGCAGAGCATGCCAACCCCAACCTACTCCACTCCTGCGCCGGGCCCGGTGCCCATCAGCCAGCCGGTGATGCAGCAGCAGGGCTACATGCAGCAGCCTATGCAGCAGGTACGCTCAAGCCTAGCTTAAAGATTGTGGATGGAATAAATCTGATTAAAAATGTGTTGCATTGAACGATCGGTGTTCGGATCCTAAAATGGCTGACGTGCTTTGTGAATGAAGAGCAGTTTTGACAACCCAAGCACGAGACGAAGACAATATTATTCCAAAACAAGATCAGCCTTATGGAATGGGATGGAGCAGCGTTTGCTTTTATTAACTTAAGTGTTTCATTAAACATGCTTTAAAATTGATAAGTAATAGAAACAGTCTTACTTTATAACCCATTAAAAGATAATCAAGGCTGTGGACCTCTTCAGACGCCACATCTCATTATTTTAATAAAAAAATGAAAGCGTAAGATTATATTCACGCTGAAGAATGGTAATTAATTTTCTGTGAATGCATACAAAATGTAAACGGAGCACTGTGGTGTTGGAAAGCGTTTTATCTGTGGGGTAATCAGCTGACCCGCTCAGAAAAGTGACACTGTGTGAAAGAGGAGTAGAAGGTGGAATCTGAGTGGACTCTGTCACTTATTCATCACTGATCCACACCGAGTTTAACCTTAACTCTGGAGATACAAAAGCAGTTTATGGTCTGTTATTTAGAAACAACATTGTGCTAAAAACCAAAACTATCTTAAACCTATCTTTCTAAATATAAGATGACAAAATGTAACACATTGAATATTTAATATCTGATCGTTGAATTTTGACACTGTGTCCTTCAAGAACTTCTGGATTTCTGTGATTATAATATTTGTCTTATTTTGTGTTTTGTTTTTTTCCCCTCTCTCTCTCGAACCATCCGCAGATGCCGTGTTACTGCGCACCAGGCCAGTACTCTCTGTCCGGCCAGCAGTATCGGCCAGTTGGCACGGTGCAGTACAATAGCCCCCAGAGCCAGCCGATGCCCCCTCCCCCTCCCGCTCCTACCCAACAGCCAGGTAACCCACCCAAGACCTGTCAGCCAAACTGCTACTAGTTAATCCTAAACAGCTGCTTCTTATCACTTCCTTTAATCACATTAGTGTTAGTTTGCTCAAGTTTGTACACAAGTCATAAAAATGTCTTCCTTTACTTTGGGAGCTAAAATTTCTCGACTGATTTCGTTGCACGCTGCCCTTTTCTCCCAGTAGTTTGTTGTCTTTGTTTCCTAGCGGTTGTAGTTTTCACACGAATGATTGGAAATGAGGAAGCACCCCAGGGGCAGAGGAGCGGCGCCGAAAGCTAATTACACAGAGCCGAGCGCTTTTGTACTCGCATTGTATTGCCCTTTTTTAACCAGATACAATAAGCATTTCCAATCAAATACAAAATTAGCGTTGTTTTTATTTCTCTCTCTCTGTCATGTAAATTTACCTCGTTATTATCCCACATGCTTTGATGGGTGTTTTGTTCGACTGAAGTGTAAAAGTGCTGTTAAAAAAAAAGAGTGAAAATGTCCTTTATGGCTTTGAGCTGGATCCTTTCAGAACCTTAAGAGACATTTGATTTCTTTAAGGCACGTCAGTTTGGCTTTCAGCACCTTGAACTTGTCCTTGTTAGCAGGGCTCACACACGGTCAGAACGGCAAACTGAGGCATGGTCCTGAAATCAGTCGGTTTGGATATAGATAGTCTTCATGGGTTGAAAGATCCCAGAGTACCAAGCATCCGATACGGCGCGTTCTTTTGGGCTGACGTAACAAGGCCACCGGCGCTGACTCAGAGTGGCTGAATGCGGGGCCGGGACACTGTCTGAGAGGCCCTAAGATTCTCACAGTGAACCGGTCTCTTTTCCAGCCCCTCACTCCTCCTCAAACTCAACACGGCTCCGTTCATCTGACTGAGCGCTCTGCCGCTGTGGCAGTGCAGCACCACTGGCTCAGGACGTGCCTCTGAGACACCGGAGCGTGGAGACTTCACCAAAATGTCCTCCTTCATGTTTGTTGGGGCTTTACTCATCAATAATTGTGGCGTGAATTGAAGTTGCAAATCTAAACCCAAAAAAAAAAAAAAAACCCTTGAAAAAGGCAAAGCTAGTAGATGGATTCTCAGGAAGTGGCATTAGAAATAATGTCTCACTTGCCTCTGTTTCCGAAATAAAGTACGAAAAGAAAGGAATGTGTTTTCTAACTTAGTTTAGCGAAGACATAGGGGAGCATATTTTTTTGTCTTGATGCACGAAACACACGATCAGATCAGCAGTGATGGATGAGCAGAATGAACTTCACAGTCAGCGAGAGGGGGGGAAATGAAAAATAAGAGAGCCCAAGGAAACAAAACATCTGCCCTCCAAAGAAGAAAAGACAACACATAGGCTTTTTTTCCTCCCCTACCCCAGAGTCTTAAATCTTAATCATAAGCGCCTGACAGTGCATTTTTCCCCCAAGCAGGCAACGTGTGAGCAAGAAGGTCTTTGAAACCTTGATGTTCCGAGGGAGTTTAGTGAAATAACTTGTTTTCCCCTTTCTCTCACTATCATCGTTTTTCCACTTCTTTGCTCAGTCAGCCTGCACAGAGAATGTTTAATATTAAATTTCCTTCCATGCTGGCTTCCTAAGTGGAGGTGAGTGAATCGAACCAAAAATAGCCGGCTTCTCCTCGGCTCCTCGCCGTGGGCCATCCATTCCTTTTGTCCCACTTCTTTTTTCTCATCAGGGCTAAATTGATTGCTGTCGCTTTGGCCAAAAGCCAGGAGAAATTGAAAATTGCCTATCCTCCACACCCCCCTCCACCTTCTTCAACTCCCACACAGGCCTCCCATTGAGTCCTCCCACTGGGCACCTCCTCCGACGAGAGCTTTTCAATAGCGTTGTCTGGTTGTACACTCCCCCCCTCCTCCAAATAACCTTGACACTAATGCAAATTATCCTTCCCTATAATGGGTGTCGGAACAAAACCATGTTGGCTGCTTTTATCACGTCTCACCTCACTGGGCTGTTTCTGCAAATGTCTTCTCTTCTCTTCTCTTCTTCTTCTTCTTCTTTTTTTTGCTTCTCCTGCCATTTTCCAATAGCCTTAAAAGATGTAACAAGTGAAGGTACTCAGCAGCCATAATGAAAGGCGTTTTAATATAGCGCGTTTGTAGACCTACTCAGAGGTAATGAAAAGCCATTTAATGGCAAAAGACTCGCAGGTGCTGCCACCGGGCGATCGTAAAGTATTTCAGCTAACAAGGGAGTAATTAGGTGGATTTGGTTTAATTGACATTCTCTGGCTCTAAATAATTCATTCCCATACTGCAGTGATGGAAAGGAAGGACCACACCATGTTCCTCAGAAACTTCTTGCTTCTTAGCCTCAGGTTGTAAGACTGTAATTTCATACTCGAATTCATCATTGTGCGTTATTTCAGTTTCGCTCTTTAAGTTGGCTCATTTCGCCTTTTTGAAACTCTGATGTGCCGTGCCGTGTGACTGTACGTTCGATTGAACTTTTTTTGCCGTCGTTTTTATCGCATTATTCTGCGTAGCTGTGACGTTAGCCCATTTTTCAGTGTTATTTCTCAGCAGTCTGAGAAATGCAAGGTGAGGATGAACATGTTCCCTCAGGTCAATTTTGGTTACAATTATGCAAAATATGTAATAGAGATTTTAAAAAAAAATCATAATAATTGCAGCCTGGAACAAAGGATATTTGCTCTTTGCAAGTGCAGCTCGCGTGTCACGTGACATGAAATCTTACGGAGAGATTTGAATTAATGGGAAGCTGTGGAGTAAATGCAAAGCAGGGTGATTTTACTAATCTGATCTGATTTTACAATCCCATTTCCATCCGTTTAATGATTACTTTCCACCTCTTTAGGTTACCAAACTGTGATGCCAAATCAGCAGCCGAGCTACCAGAGCGTGGTGCAGCAGCCGCCGAGTCAAACCCTGGTCAGTGGCCAACATAGCAATATGGGAAATCAAATGCAAGGCATGATGGTCCAGTATCCCTCAGTGCCATCTTATCAGGTGAGACTCCGCACCTTCACCATGGTAACCCTTTAAACCCTTGAAAGACCTACGTTCCTCGTTGGCTTCACTTTAGGTAGTAAAATAATTTATGCTTGAGTAATAAGATGCGATTGAATGCAGGACAGAAATGGAAAAATCTCTGCCTTGCTTTCAGGTATCCATGCCTCAAGGATCCCAGCAGACATATCAGCAGCCAGTCATTATTCCCAGCCAGTCGAGCCATGCGTCCAGCATTCAGGTCTACTACAGTGTTATACCACCAAATCAACAGAACACCATGAGGTACGCACTCAGCTGTGCACCTGAGCCTCGGTCCACCACCACGAACTGCTCATTTATAATGCGAAAATTATAGCGCGTTATTTACCCCATATATTACATTTAAGTGGATATAAATAGTAACACGTGAATTCTCCTCATATTCGCCTCTTGTCGAGTTATATTGACTACCTCGTTCTCTTTTTTTGGATTTGTGTTGAACATTTTATTAGCTTTTGATACCTCATGGAAAAAAACAGATCTCTGCTGTGTCCGTCTCCTTCGCGTTGTCGCTAGATGTAAATTTTCTTGCATAATTTTGTGCGGCACCAGCTAAAGAGGTCACTGGCTTGAGCGTCACAGCATAAGGGAGAAGAAGAGGTCATTTTTTTTTAAGGAGCCTCGACTTTACTAGGCCACGTTTGGCACTGATTTATGCGACCAGATACCCGACCACTCTTAATATAACACAGCTGGTCCCGAAAGGAGCGCCCTCTCGTTCTCTCTACACGTCCTCCATCCTTCATACGAGGCAGCCTGTACGGGGGGCTTATTCCTCCGGGCGCGCGCACGCTCGCGCAGCTGCCTGTGCACTTTGACTGGCACATCACTCTCCGTGCTGCTTATATCCTCATTAGACCAGCACTTTGCATCCTTACTAGAGCGGTGGAGAACGGGAACAGCGCCTTGGAAAATTGGACGATGGATGATGAATGTCTGTGGTGCCACATCTATTTTGCTATTGTGAAAATTACATTGGCAGATTTTTTTATTTATTTTTTTTGGTGGAGGCACGTCCCGGTAGGTTTGCAGAGGGTATATTTAAACTAGCGCTGGCATGTGGAGCCGTGCTGGTCCCATGTGTGCTTAGTGCCCTATATTAGTAATTTCCTTCCAATTTCGAGGCAATCAGCTGAATTTGTGCTGTATTAAGTCAACTGTAGCCCCAATTTGGTGGAATTTTATTATAGTCTTGGCGGGCAAGACCTGTTTATCAGATAGAGTGTGTGTGTGTGTGTGTGTGTGTGTGTGTGTGTGTGTTTTTCCACAGCTCCACAGTGGGATTCCTACCCCCTCCAGGCACGGAGCAGATGCCGTTCCCTCGCACGTCCTCCCCCTGCAGTTCCCAACAGATTCCCGCCCAGCAGTGCTCAGGTACTTAAGGCCAGGATGACCTATAACTCTATCGGTCAACATCCTCCACTCCGCCATCCCGATTCATTTTTATTCAGAATCAGTTTGAGCAACATTTGTGGAAACTGTACCTAATGAATATTTCATGTCTGAGAATCTACATTTTAAATAGGAGTTAATGGCACCATCTGTAGGCTTTCCTCGTGGTTAGCGCCAGCATTGTTAATAATACACAGTCAGTAATTTCTGATGTGTAATGTTCCTCCTAAAATATGGCAAAGCTCTCGTTTTGTTGCATGAAGTGCTGAAATAGCACAAATAACAATTTCTCCATCATCTGACCCATTGATAATCACGTTTTATTGCACTACGATGTGAATTACAACAAAATCTGCTACATGCATGAGCGAAAATCTCTCCCGCAGGTTACCCTTTCAAATCAATATCCTCTTTATCCCTGTGCTACCCTTTTATTGCTCCCCCCCTTTAAACTTCCTAATCCTTGCCATGGCGTGCACACACACACACACACACACACACACACACACACACACACACAATGCCACCTTCTAGTCCCTCCTTGCTAAACACTGGAGCTTCTCACTTCAAACCTCGCAAAATTAGATGGTGCGCCTCAACAAAAGAAGGCCGCACCCTAAGAAATGGCTACCCGCTCCGTTCGCCGCGCTAAATCAGACCAGGTTCGGGAACTTCAATAGGGAGCCTGCTCAATGGGAGGCGGTCCTTCTCATTGTCGAGACCTTAACCGTATAATTCAGCCGCGACAAAAGAAAGGAAGTTGCGTAGAGGCGAGGCAATCTGACTTGTCAGCCTGCCCCACCCACGGTTCATTTCCGCATCAAGCTTCAAGGTGCTAATTGAAATTATGTTCTCCAGCCCTAACGATCCAATTATTGAACAGATATGGGGTGGTAATTAAAAAGTAATTCCTGTGCAGCTTTGTTCCCAGTTATGGCAATCTTAAAAAAAATAAAAAAAAAAAATTAAGCAAGGGCCTTCATGGGGCCTCTAATTCTAATTTGCCGCTTTATGTGTATGCCGTTAACGCAAATTGCTTCTCTCCCCGTGCCCCCGTGATCTTTCTCTTCTGTCTCTCCATCGTGCTCTTCTTCTTCCGCCCGTAACAACTAATTAAATGGGAAGATGGGAGGGAAGAAAAGCTGCTTTTCAAATGCTGGAATTAGATTCCCACTGCCCCTTTTAGTAGCCACTGGCCGAAATGGTTTAATTTCATGGGGGGATTACCAAGTGGAAAGAACATGCCCTTTATAACTCTCTGTCAGGGCAAATCTTCAATATTTCAACGTCCTTTTTCTGTGTTTCTTGATCAGATGCTGCTGGCAGCCCTTTCGAGTTTAGAATAGGAGATCATAATGAGTCTGTCTAGTCATTATCTCATTATTTTGCCTTTCTGGTTTTCCTTCAGCATTTAATTAGACTTATCTGTGGGTTATGACTATACATTCTGTCTGTGAATGAAGCCGGTTGTCTTTAACGCTTGAAATTAGTAATTCAGTTGAACAGGGAAAAAAAAAAAAAAAAAAGCACACGCAAGTCAATTTCATGTGAAGCAAATTTAATAAGGGTGTGAGGATATAATGCAAACACAGATTAATTGAATTCAACCTTGTTTTGATCTCAATCTGAAGAGGATATTAAATAGGTTACTTTGAGCCATTTAGAAAAAAAGAGTAATTACCCAGTGAAAAGCCTTCAGAGCGTTTCGCAAATGGGGTCAAGTCTTTCTCTAAAATCCTCCAACCTTTCATTAGATGAAATTGTTAGTGAAATATTTTAATGGATTGTGCTGCAACACCGTGTTTCCAAATCCAGGCGCTTCTTCAGTTTTACTGTTTAGCACCCTGCCTCCAGTCACAGGTTAAACAGCCGGATAGACTGATGGATAATTTATTCAAACGCATGAAGTGTGGAAAATGAAAGAATGGACACATACCTGAATCAGAGTCATCGTAGCCAGTAGTAATCCTTCGTTAATAAAGAGATGGACTCGGCTTTCCCACTGGTCAGCCTGTATTCATAACGTTACCTCGTTGTTATACTAATAAGCTGAAGCCATCTTGTTGAACAGGGCATCTCATTGTGTGTGTGTGTGTGTGTGTGTGTGTGTGTGTGTGTGTGTGTGTGTGTGTCTGTGTTGTGTTGTGTTGTGTACAGGCGTGCCTCCTCCACCCCCGGGTAGTGGCATGGTGATGATGCAGCTCACATTACCTCCAGGCCAGCAGCCACGGCCGCACTCGCCTCCGCAGTGGAAACACAACAAGTACCACAGCCTGGACCATCAACGCAGCCAGAAATCCACCGACGTCTGCACTCTGGACAGCCCCCAAGTAAGCCTCGTCTTTAAAATCCCCTCTTTTTTTGTGTCTGCTGATTCATTAAGTGTCACAGAGATTTAAAAAAAAAAAGTTTTTTATTAATGTTCTTATTAAGCATGAGCAGGCAGGGCCATGTCTCTTCCACAGCTTTGTGAACGCATGTTTAAGTGCTTAGCTTTGCATGCTTTCGTGCCTTCCAGAGCAGCACTCAGCTCGGCAGCCCGTCCACATCCCCAGCGCAGTCACCCACTCCCTCTCACCTGACGAACGTCAAGAACGTCCGACCCGGCCTCACCTCCCTTCCCATCATGCCTCAGTTCTCCAGATCCATTGTTCCGGGGCAAGGTGAGCTGCTCAGTGAAGGACGAGCCTCGCCGAGCCGGGCTGTTAAGACATTCTAAAAATAGCAATAGACTTGAAGTTCATGCAGGTTTTAATAATATTAGTTAACAGATTTTACTTTGTGCTTTCTTTGACTCATTTAATACAAAAAATAAACAGTTGTATTATCACAAATAGCAATTTGATTATTGATGGATTGTGTTGTTTTGTCCAGGTGATGCACGGTACCCTCTCCTCGGACAGCCTCTTCAGTACAACCCTCAGATTCGTCCTCCTCTGCTCCACGCGCCCTCGATGGTCACCAATCACCAGGTGAGCCTCAGCGGACACGCAGCGATAAACACTTGCTTGCAGGAACACTTACTTGCCATGTAGTGAGCGTCCACAGAGCGTAAAGCGTTACGACCAGCGTTGAGCCCCAGAGCTCCCAGCGCAGATGGAGAGCTTTTGAGAGAACCTGTCTCTTTATGTTCTTTCTCCCCTCACCCTCATTCCTTTCTTCTTTCGTTTAGGGCCCCGTGGGAATTCGGCACGGCGGTCGAGGCAGGAAGGGGCCCAGGAAGGCGCTCTCCACAGATCTCAGTGTAGGTGAAGCCCATAATGGGAGGACAGGCAAGCAGAAAGAGGACAGGAGCAGTGACATTGGCCTAAATATTAAATCTCCGTCCCCAGCCTGTTCTGCCTCCCAAAGCTTTAGACCTAATTTAAAAATAGAATAGCAATGTGTATTTTCTATATAACTAAAAGGTCTTGGGTATAATTAAACCCCCTGGCAGCACGATTTCAGTGTGAATCCGTGTGATACTAAAGATTTGTCATTAAATACGTTATCAGTAGTAGATTCAGGAAATGGCGGAATCAGGTAAAAATGCAGCTGTGTTCACTCCACTGCACCACACACATCACGTCTGCTTTAATACACCAGAATAAATGGAGCGTTACTGTCCTTTCATTTAACCTGCTAACGTGTGGCAGCGCCAGTTAACCAGCAATCTGCTAATTAACCATTGAGGGCTGAGAGATTAACTTTGTGATGAGATTAAGAGGTCAAGAGATTTTTTTTCCCAAATGGTTAAAAAAGAAAAAAAAATGTCAGAAAGGTCTTTATGGAGGTGTGTAAAGAGTAAATGGGCGTTGTAAAATGTAAAATGCATTATATTAAATTAAAAATACAGCTTGGCTACCTTACAGTACCTTACAGTACTCTACCTTACAGTACCTTACAGTACTCTACCTTACAGTACCTTACAGTACTCTACCTTACAGTACTACCTTACAGTACTCTACCTTACAGTACTACCTTACAGTACTACCTTACAGTACTACCTTACAGTACCTTACAGTACTTACCTTACAGTACTCTACCTTACAGTACTCTACCTTACAGTACCTTACAGTGCTACCTTACAGTACTCTACCTTACAGTACCTTACAGTACTCTACCTTACAGTACTCTACCTTACAGTACCTTACAGTACTCTACCTTACAGTACCTTACAGTACTCTACCTTACAGTACTACCTTACAATACCTTATAGTACTACCTTACAGTACCTTACAGTACTACCTTACAGTACTCTACCTTACAGTACCTTACAGTACTCAGTAGATCATGATTCGTTCTGACTGGTGCTTTGGTAGGCTTGAGGTCACCTTCACCAAATATATTAATAAATTCAGAAATCTCTTGGTTTTTTTTCCTTTTACAGTCAGTGTAATATTCTTAACAGAAGCTATACAGAAGAGTAAAGAAGCTAATTATGAAAATTTGACAGGGGCTTTAATACTTGAGTTTGCATTGCAGACATGCATCAAATTTATATATATATATGTGGCATGAAAAGGTGTTTAGAGAGGGATGGCTGGGTAACTGAACAGTTATTAATGTCTCTCTCTCTCTCTCTCTCTCTCTCTCTCTCTCTCTCTCTCCTGCTTCTGTTCTGCAGTGAGTGGGCGGGTCCCGGCGGTGACGGAGCTGCCCGAGGGCATCAGCCATGCACACTCCGACCACCTGCAGGGGAAACTGTGCAGGGGGCCCCACACGTACGGTGCCCGTGCCTAGCCACCTCCTCCTCCTCCCTTCTCATCCTCTGAGCCAACCCCCACCTACACCATCCTGTCCACGGTCCCCTCCAGGCATAGCTTCACAGGGGGCAAATGACATGCCACAGTCGAGCCCTCAGCAGAAGACCCAGCGAGCGGCTCCCAGTCTGGAGTGGAGAGGGCCGAGTCTCAGTGCGAGTGTTAACTGTAACTGACCCCTGCCATGACCCTTACAGCACCAGCACACCTCCCTTACTCACCATCACCATCACCTTCTCCTTCTCCTCCTTTCAGACTCCGAGTTGCCCTTTTTTGTTTTTGGTTTTCCCTTATTTTTTTATTTTTATTTTTTTAAAAGGATGCGCTTTTCTTCCCTCCTGTCTCCGCACTCGGGGTATCGACACTTGCAGGGGGTGAGAAGTGTTGTCTTTCTGATGTTTTAGGTTTTTGGGAAAAGGAAAAACGAACTTCAGTTCACACAAACTCCCATAACAGTTCAGATCTATAACATCCTCTCTATATTTAATTGACTGGAACATATCAAAGGGCAACCTGTATTTGTTTTTTTCCCCCTTTTTGTCTCTTTCTACTTTTTTTTTTTAAATTTTATCTCTCCCTTTTTTTAAAAAAAAAAATTATCCGTTAACAGACTAATAGGCCAACAATTTTTTTTCCCCAGTCCAGCGCCGTTGATCACATTTACCCCTGTCTGAGGCTCCCTGGTGCACATCTGCCCCTCCGTACCAGCCATCACCGCCTCGGTGTGGTCAAATCATGGAGTCACCTGTGTGTTACGCAGTGGGTCTCATGTTGTGCCTTCGATCAGAGGCCGACTTTGCTTTTCTCCGACAAAGAAAAACGAAGGCGCCTCAGTGTCTAGTGTAAAATGACGACCCACGCATTGTTTTGTAAATAATTTATATAGTAGCTAAATAATTCAATTGTTTTCCTTTCCTCTGAATATTGGGAATAGGCACAGGCTGTTTTTTTTGTTTTTGTTTTTTTAATGATTTTTTTTTTTTTTTTTTTTGGACATCCCTCGATTTTAACTTTATTTAAGATATCACAGCAGATCGTCCACTCCTCACTGCTATTTTAATAATGCTCATCTCCAATGATTCTGCTCTGCCTGTCTCCGATTCTCTTCCTCACACACCGAAAACCTTCTCGGAACTTTTGATTTTCAAAATCTTTTAAAAAATTATATACTGGGTCACTGGAAAAAAAAAAAAACACAATTTGCACATTTATACAATTCGCTATATATATATAAATATATATATAAAAATCTATATAAATAAATATATTTTTTCTTTTATTTCTCAAAGAAAATGTGTGGATTCTGAAAGGCTGTTTAATGTTTACTGGTGTCATTTTTATTTCAGTTTGAAAACCAATAAATGTTTACACCAAATGAAGTCTTCATGCCAGATGAAAATGAGTTCTTTCTCTCCCCCACACCCACATGACCCCCCCGAGCCTGAAAGCTGCTGGCTGTTATATTTATTACTATCTTTTTTAAAGATCTAATCTTTCGACAGAGCAGGTTGCTGTCTCTATTAGTCCACATTTATCAGTTCGTGGCTTTGTTAGCATGGCTGCCTGGGCCTGTCATCTGCTGCTCTGCCGGCTGCTATTCATCTCAATATTCCCTTTATTGGCCCATTTGTCTGCTACATTAACCTTCTTCCAACCTCATCTCTCCAAACTGCCCTACAGTTTATCTAGATTTTTCTTCTTTCTTCCCCCGCTGTTCTTCGCCCCACCTTTCCTTAATAACGTCAAAGCAATTTAGCGCAAGAAGAATCCTGCCCACCTGGCTGCGTTTCATATCAGCCAGAGGGAGTGCGCTCGTGCCAGAGCCCTTTTTTTCTTTATAAAAAAAAAAAAAAAAGGTATCGATCTTCATCACGATGTCATTGAGCTTATTAACGGGTAATTAAGTCAAACAGCAACTGTAGGAGCGTGCGCTGGGTGAAATAGTCCTCAGTGTAATGGCAGAGTTTCGAACTTCACTGTTTATGGAGCTTCAGTTTCCTCGGCTTAGTTGATAGTAATTGTTTTTATTGCTCTCTTGAAGCACAATAATGGCCTTCCACACACTCTGGTTACTCAGTCAAATATGAGATGATGTACAATCCAGTCAAGCAGAGTGTGTAAAAAGCTTTGAGAGACAAATGTTGTCATTTTTCTTACACTTATTTTCCCAGTAGACACTCAGGCAGACATTTCCACACTTGAGTCTGCTTAAAGTGCTGCAGTTACAGATTGACTCAGAATTAAATTAGGCCTCCATGTCAGCTCTTCACCCTCAGCTGTCATATCGCTGCTGTCAGCGTCTCCATGAATTTCCAATTAAACCCTACGGGTGCTATATAACTCCGCTTTAATGGATGACTATTATTTGACGGTAATATCTATTGACCCGTGGTAACACCCTCGCAGTTTTATGAGTCAGATTAATAAGGCTTTCCTATGAACAATGGAAAGTAAGATTAGATGGATCAGTTTTTGGTGAACTCTGTGACTTGGGTAGGAGGATACGCTTTCCCTTCAAACCGCATCCACACCGACCTCACATCTATTTTGCCAATTAACATCTATCTGGTTATTATGTTATTAAAATTTGCACACCACTTTCTGACAGCTAGTGATGGAAATGATATTACTGAAACACTTCTCTAATAGCGTTGAGAAGATTCTTATTCAGTGACTGAGTGTTGTAGAGAGTGATTTTCATTATTATTGGATTGTTTTTGGACTCATTATCCAAATTTAGAGACCCACTAATTGAAATGTGTGTTTCTCTTACCAGGGTGTCAGAGTGTGTTGTGTCAATTAGTAGGAAATATTTTTTAAAAAAATAAATAAATAGTGTCTCTAAAGGAGGATGTGCCTCAGCAGTCCTCTAAAGCTCATGAATCAATGTGTAATTTAATTTCGCTCCGGAGCTCATTGCTGTGTCCTGCTGTCTCCATCCTGCACTGATGGAGTTACACTGCCCCCAGCTGGCACACTCTCAGAGCTAAAGACACCAAACTCCACTTTCCCTTTTCGCTCGAGTGCTACCATCAACGACACATTTTATACCTTTAGTATGCATTAATTAGCTTTAGAACTACATCAGTGGGCATCATTTTTATACGCATAGTACACTATATTCTCATTTCAAGGCAAAAGTGTGTCCTTGACAGTACAATCATATGATAACCATAAGGAAAAGGATAGCTTCGTACCTTTACTTATGAGTCATGATACCTGGCCTTTCCCTGCATATTGTATCGACTGTATATCAAAAGCTCATGTATATGCTTCATCATACGATAACACGCCCAGTCAAATAATCACTTATCATATTTCCCTTTGTCCGTTTCACTGACTCACTCAGCTAGGAACTAAACTAGGAGTGTCAGAAGTGTAACAGGATATGGTCCTGTTCCGCCTGAGGTTAATGGCAATGCTGCCTTGCACACGTTTACCTCCATCTACGCTGCAACCTTTTCTTCTCTGCTCCATACACAATCGGCTTTTCACACACACAAGATATAATAATAATAATAATAATATCTGTACAATAAAAATGTTGATAGTAAGTGTTGACATTTTTGTTACAGCTGAAAAATAAAAGCCAAATTATTCGCCCATAATGCAAGATACAGAATGGAGACAAAGCCTTAATTAACCTAATATATATATTTTTTTTAAATACAAGTAATATTACAGTCACATTACTGTCTTATTATTCATTCTCCTTTTCTTAATGCAAGCAGTTCTATACAGTAAGACTTCCATCATTCTGATTGGGTCTTTAAGAAGCAGGGAGTTCCTTAGAAAAGCTGGTGTTTGGTGCTCAATACCTTCGTTTCTGCTGAGCAATCAGTTCTGTTTTAACAGGAGAAAGTCTCCAGTAGCTTTAACTACAGATCTTCAGATAATGATGAACACTTTACACTAATGATCCTTAGAACAAATGTAAGTGTTTAAAATGAATGAGGAAATCATTACTACAGGAGGTACAACCACGATTAACTCACAGTGAAAAGCAGAATCGTAAGAGGGACAGCTTCTGTTTCACACTGACCACGTTTGATTTAAACACGTTTGATTTAAACACTCTGCAGCTGCCCTATAAGAGTAAAGCATTTCCTGAAGATAAGTGAATGAACGCGGTAAACTCCCCACGCTAAAGTGTAAGGCTGATTAATGAATTCTGCATCATGTGGTCGTGTGTGTGTGTGTGTGTGTGTGTGCAGGTTCAAACTTGTAGTTTGATATAAAATTAGTTGCACCTGGTGTTCATTTGTTGCTTGAACACTTCCACACCCACATGTGGTTCTTCCTCAAACTGATTCCACAAAGTTTGAAGGACACAATTGTATTAAACGTCTCTGTGTGCTGTAGCATTATAATTTTCCTTCACTGGAGCTAAGAGGCCCAAACCTGTTCCAGCATGACGATGCCCCTGTGCACAAAGCGAGCTCCATGAAGACNCACAAATCCCCACAGCCTCGCTCCAACATCTAGTGGAAAGCTTCCCAGAAGAGTGGAGCTTATTATAACAGCAAAGGTGGAATAAATCTGGAATGGGATGTTCAACAGGAACATATAAGTGTTATGTTCAGGTATGTACATACTTTTGGCCATATATATACATATATAAGAATACTCGCAAAGCCTCTTCTAGCAAGCTGAAGAAAGGCTTCAAACTGTAGGCTTTGTCATACATACACAACTACAAAGGTAAGAACATACCTATTTTATATATATTTATATTTATATAACTCATACCTTATATAAATATATAAATAATAACTTTTTGTGTCACTGAAGTGACAGTCTGTAAACGCAAGCAGCCCACTGGAAATGCCGTGTAGCCAGTGTTTCTACTCATACAGGCCAAAGAGAGGGTGTGTTTGACCACGTAACAAAGTGAGGCTAGAGAAGGGTGTGTAAACTTTCCTGTAATGTCATTTGATTGCTTTTATAGACTCTTTAAAGAGTGATTCATCTACGTAGATGTGTGTATTTTTCCACAGGTTCTCTTTAAAATTCTACATGAAATGTCAGAGCAGAAACATTAGACTGACCAATCAGGGAGAGCTTCCCTCATGACATTTGTGGTGTGTGTGTGTGTGTGTGTTTTGCAACAGATTTATTCATGTGGATCCAGGCAACATGTCAAATATAAAACAGGCTTAAGGCCAGCGTTGTGGCAAATGGTCCTGCCTTTTGAGATACCTGTGATACTACCAGGAGTTTCTGAGCATGTACACTACACTTTAACACACTCACTGATTCATGTTTCTTCATATATTGTAATGCTGGAGCCATTTTCTTATCAAAATATGCTACCTATAGTTTACCGCTGTGTTCTGATAAGGTCAGATTAATAAAAGTGTTGAAAATAACATCAAATATTTGTGTAATTTCTTTTACAAACATCCCTGCAAGGACAGTTTGATGAGATGGGACACTTAATAGGACACAAGATGGGTGTTTGTTAGAGCACCGCAAACACACAAACGCAAATGACAACATCTGGCCGAGCCGTAGTCAGCGTGCGGTCAGCGTGCGGTCAGCGTGCGGTACATACAGCACTTCCTGTGCGTTGTTACTCTGCTGTGATGGTTACAACCAACTGTACTGAAGGGGGCGATACAGTATCCTACATACCAGTGTCAGTAAGTTTGGCCTAAGACTCATTTTAATTTGAATTTGAGGAAATTAATTTGTACAAGATTTAAGATTTATTTATTTTATCTTGTACAGAAAACCAAACTACATTACCGGAGAGTCGGTACGATTGTAGCTCATTTGCTTTCTCTGAATGCAGACATGCAGGTATGATTCATGTGCCACGTCTCTGTGCCCATTGTGCCAAACTGGAAGTATTTTTTTTCTAATCTGCACAATATATATACTTTACAGTGATAGCACAGTATTCGGAGTTCTCAGTGTGTGTGCCTGTTTCTGTATCATTGTGAGAAAGCATGAGTGCAGCCTGCACTACAGCTGTAACACCTGCTATAATGTACAGTATACAGCATCTTTCTTCAGAAGAGACGGTTAAAAGACGCAGCCGCTAATATCCACCTACATAATCAGAATCAGAATAAGCTTTTATTGCCAAGTGTGCTCACACACACACACACACACACACACACAAGGAGTTTGAGTATGAAGCTTCCAGAACGCACATACCAATAATATGGCAAGACATATAATAATAATATCTAAGACTGTACAGTAGACACAATAGGCTTAAACGGAATAGATGTATGTACAGATGTAATACAGCTGTGTGCAAGGTGAAGGCATTGGCAGCAGCATTAAGGATATGTGCACAGGTAGTATAGGAAAGAATGAATTTACATATTGCACAAAAAATTGTATCCACAGAGAGGTAGTACACTAAGAAGGACCTAGAAGTAGTCATATATGAATTGTAACTGAAATTCATCTTTTTAAATTACTTAATATTTTCCAAGCCACACTCAGAGGTCTGTCACGTGGAGTAATGAAGGCGTGAGGGTTTAACGTGGATTTTTCTCGATACACATGTTCAGTATGTTTCCAGCATGTTTTTAGTTGTGTTATAATTCGCACAGTGTTACAGTTGTGCTTGTGCTGCTTTGCTGGTACAGTTGTAACACCAGGCTTCTTCTGGTTTCAGTGAAAATGTACAGAACTTGCTGTCAGTAGGGGTAAAATTGCGCTTGATAAAAGAAGCACACGTGCATGATGTTCTGTTGGATGTATGAAATCTGTCATTTAAATCCTAAATGAACCTCAAACTAAAAAACTAAATGTTAGATTTGTGATCTCCCCTACTGAAGGATAGAATGATAGCGTGTATACCAGTGTCATTAAACCACCTAGTAAGCCATGACTAGTTTATTTTATTTATTTTTATTTTTTTGTGGCTTGGAGGGAAAGAAACATTCAACATTGCAGTTCTGAGGCGTAGGAAAAAAACAAATTGCATTAACTGAAGAATAATATACCTAACCATTAATTACTCCACTTTGAATAACACATTTAAGATTAATTAAGACATTTAATTAAAAGTTATTCTCTAATCAAAAGTTTCCTTAATTATATATTTAAGCAGCTCGGTGCTTTTACATTTCTTTGGAAATATAGTCTAAATTCGATGCTAAAAATTCCTTTAATAATTTCTTTTCACAAGAAATTTAGTTTTTAAATGTAGTTGTTCCTCATACGTTTGAAAGAGTGTAAAATGTGTATATACAGTCATGAGAAAAAGAAAGTACACCCACCTTCAATTCTATGTTTTTATCATCAGGGACTAAATAACACTTGTGTGGTCCTCAACAGCTTCTATATACAAACAAATAACCTCTGGTGACAACAAAAAACACAACAGATTTCAGTATGTTGTCATTTTTTCTCCAAAAAGCAAACCAACATTGAGAAACCAAAAAGTAAGTACACCCTATAATCCAGTAACATGTAGATCCACCTTTAACAGCAATAACTTGAAGTAAATGTTTTCTGTAAGAGTTTATCAGTCTCTCACATTGTTTTGGAGAAATTTTGGCCCACTCTTCCTTACAACATTGCTTCAGTTCTTTGATATTTGAGAGCATTCGTTTATTCACAGCTTGCTTAAGATCCTGCTGCAGCATTTCATGGGGTTGAGGTCTGGACTTTGACTTGGCCATTCCAGGACCTTCATTTTTTTTTATTCTTTAGCCATTCAGTTGTTGATTTGCTGGTGTGCTTGGAATCATGGTCCTGTTGCATGGCCCAGTTTTGGCTCAGCTTAAGCTGCTGGACAGATGGCCTCACATTTGTCTCAAAAATATTCTGGTATAAAGTAAAGCAAAGCAAGCTCAAATCATCACCCCTCCACCACCATCCTTGACAGTTGGTATGAGATGTTTGTGGTGATAGACTGTGTGTGTTTTTCTCCAAACATGGTGCTGTGCATGATGACCAAATGTCTCCATCTTGATCTCATCAGTCCATGTTGTTCTATAACGTTTCTGGTTTGTTCAGATGCAATTTTGCCAACTTAAGTCATGCTCCATATTGTTTATGAAGAGAAGTTGCTTTTTCCTGGCCACCCTTTTCATGAAAGCCGTACTTGTTCAGTCTTCTTCTGATTGTGCTGTAATGAACATAAACATTTAATGTGCTTACAGAGGCCTGTAGGTCACATGATGTAGCTCTTGTATCTTTCGTAAATCTCTGAGCAGTAAATGGTCTGATCTTGGACTAAATTTGCTGGGACACCCACTACTGGGAAGATTGGCAGCTGTCTTGAAGGCTCTCCATTTGTAAATAATTGTTGTCACTGTAGAATGGTGAATTTCAAATTGTTTGGAGATGGCCTTATAACCCTTGCCAGATTGATAAGCAGCAACAATTGCTTCTTTGAGGTTCTCATGGCTGATGTCCTTTCTTCCTGGCATGATGTAGACACACATCTGAGAGCTCCAGAACACCAAACTGCCTAAAGTTCTGCTTTTATAGAGTTAGTCACACCTCTTGATGATTAATTAATCCTGTACATTTCATTTGTAACACCTGGCTAAAAATTACTCCCTTAATGATTGTGGAATAGGAAGGATGGACTTATTTTTTTGTTTCTGAATGTTGGTTTACTTTTTAGGAAAAATGACTACATATTGAAATCTTAATTTTAGAATTAATTATTTTCATCAATAATGCCCTCATTGCACATGTCCTAATACATACGGGAGTGAATAACAGCCCCAATTCGGCCTACCTTTGCACTTCCAGAGTAATGCCGTAACACAGCCACACCTCTAACAGTAGCTAGTCATGTTAAACATACAACAATTACTTGGTAAAATGTAAACATTTCACAAAAAGTGAGTATAATATTTCAATAGACAATCTATTTGCAACACATATTCGCCAAACAAAGGACAATAGCAGTTTCTAATGTATGGTGATGTAGAACCTGATGAGAGATGGTACACCAATGTGTCTTCCTCAGATGTCTGAATCATTAGTGCTGGGTTATTAACTAAGTTAAGGTTTTCTCACATGTCCCAGTTCACTTTAGACAGACTGAATTGTGGAATAATCCAAACAACCGAGCGACTTCTTTTTACACGTCTAGATGCCATTTCCAAATGTGTGATTCCTGTGAGTTTTTGCAGTAGGTTATCCCAAATAAAACAAACATGCAGCTTTAGAAATAACCTTATTAGAAGTGATATGTGTGTGATACGTGGATGTTGTTTTTGAAAGTTTATTTTTTTCTTTTTCAGTTACATACAGGATAATACATGTGATGTATTCAGTTTTTTGTATTTAGAGGAGCAGAGGCTACTGCAGTGTACACCAGGATTTGCAGAAAGCCTGCACAAACTGGAAAAAAAATGGTTCAAATGGAGTCAAAACATTCAAGACTTTATTGCTCCTTTCTATCACCATTAACCCAAAATTAATAGATTCAATAGCACAAATCTCAGCAGCCTTAACAGTTCCAAAGACAGGCAAAAGTGTGTGCACTTGAGTTGATTTGATTTGTTTCTGCTTTGTCTGAGCACAGAAAATTTCTCATGTGCCTAAATCTATTACGGATCTGTTTATTATTATTGACAAATTCAACATTTGTTACTGCAATACTGTTGCCTCCTGTCTATGAATAAAGGGTAGACTTGCTGTATTTCTGTAGGGCTTGAGAAATTATTTAGAAAAAAAAATTGATCGAAACTCGAAGCAGTACACTGTGCAACCTATTCTTCCCAGCTGTCACCCTGTGACAAATGCTTTTGTTTCACAAGGCCTCAGGGGACTACTCGGCCCTTTTTCTGCCGAAAGCCCTGCTTCTTTTCTCGTCCTGGGCCATTATTCACAATTTGTCTTGGAGCAGGGACAGTGGTGGCTCAGCTGTTAATGTTCTGTTCTGGTGACCAGAAAGTTGCCAGTTCAAATCCCAGGCCTGTTAGAGAGCCAAGACCTAAATCTTCAATTGCTCAGATTTAAGCTTAGATTGAATTTTCGAGAGTCACTTTGGATTAAAACGTTTCTGCCAAATGCATAAAAGTAGATTTACAGTTTAGTGACCACAAACAACACAAGCAGGTATATGCTTTACCAGCAATTAAAACACAGAGTAAAAGGGGAAAAATATCGAAGGTATGCTCTGACCTGCACTACTACGAGCAATCCACTTTACTGCAGGTTGGGCTTGGTGGAAAGTCATCTGCAGTGACGATCTTAGATATCATTACTTACATTGCTTATTAAAACGATGGTGTGAGCCTCTCAGCTCTGCATCCACTTTAATGTTATCGAAACATCTGTTACTTTAAACATCCTCCAGACGTTAATTATTTGGGAACTGCTGGCCAGGGGTGCACTTCAGAGCCAGTCTTGATCTAATAAAATCGTGACAGCTGGTCAGCTAGAGCAGAGGTACAATCTATCGAAAGCTCAGCAGTGAAATTATATCACAAGGACTCATCAGTGATGTAGAACACACATACATATGTGTATTACACACATACACACACTTAAGGACAGATAGGGCTGTCTGATGGTTCTGTTATCTGTCCTTTTGTGCATTTTGTACTTTGATTAGACAATATGTGCTTAGTCTGTCTACTGTTTTCTTGTCTAAAGGAGTTTTTGGGGAAAAAAGTATTGTAAACAATACACTTTGTTCACATTCATTATAGCCATAACATCAAATTTACATGAGTCATGCCTTTTTACTTTGTACAAAAAAAGTATGTATTCATAACCATTTATGTACGTATTTCCCATGGGCCTTCTCAGTCACTGCTCACGGTGTGTTAAGGATACGTGAGTGATGTGGGCTGAAAAATATCAGCCCCAGTGCACATGAAATCTAGTGGGAGTTTCCCTGTGTGTAGTCACCTGACATGACTGTCACTGATAGCCTGCATGAATCTACAGTCTGGGGTAGAAAGAAATCAGCCCTATCCTCACTTCTTATCATACTGTGTATTTTTCTTACGACCAGTGGTGGTGCTGTTGTGCTGGGGTCCACAAATAATCAGCCTCATAATAAGACATCTGATATCAGGAAATAATATGTGATAATAATATGTGATAACATTTGATATCAGGAATAATAATATGATGTGGATGCTAAAAATGGAACTTTATATTGATGACATTTTATAGTATAAAGTCAGAGGGGCTCAGCCCTGATAATCTGTTGATTACAGCCACCCTTACACTTGATAAATGATATTCAAAGGCACTAAGTGTTATACACCAGACTGGTGTGTGTGTGTGTGTGTGTGTGTGTGTGTGTGTGTGTGTGTGTGTGTGTGTGTGTGTATAAAACTAGTGAGCACAAAACGAAAAAAAAAAAAAGTGTTTCAGGGACATCTAGATTTCATCTAGTTAAAGCTTAATAAAACACAGAAAAGATTAATACTGTGGTCATATACAAGACATCAGACTGAATACAGAAGAAAAATTTTATATATATATATATTTAATCCAAGGCATCAATATTCAAACGCTAACAACCTAAACATTTCCACTAGGCTGACTAACTGCTAAATCATTTCCCTGAATCGACTTGATATAGAAGCTGCACAATAATATCAACAAGTGTATATGTGAAGATCAAATAAAGTGTGTGTTTGTGTTTTTAACATTTAATGTTCATAAGGGACTGTTCCTGTTTTTTTTTGGCCAATGGGCTAAGTACTAAATACATAAATACTAATCCTACTAAATAAAGACTTCTTGAGGAACTGTTTTCCTCCAAACATGGACACAGACACGAGGGGGCGGAGTTAAACTCTGGTGCTCAGTGATTGGAGCTCATTAGTGTGTACAGCTTATGCTCGTTAGTGGAAGTGTTTAAAGATACTGCTTTTGTGCCACGCCCAGTTTTAGGAATTATGCACCTATTGTGCTGGTTGCCAGCCGCCGTTAAAAACCAAGAAGAAGTTGTTTTAGGAATTCCTTAAGAGATGCCTCATGTCTGCTGTGCAGTTATTTTATTTATTTATTTATTTATTTATTTATTTATTTATTTATTTAAAAAATCCCACCATTGCTAACAATTACACATCACACTAGCATTTATATATATATACACACACTCTTGAACAAAATCTTAAAACATTCCAAGTATTCGCATTTCACGCTGGTGGATTGTAACCAGGTTGTAAGAACTGCTTCAAAATGGCAAAAGAAGAAAAAGGAGCAAGAGACAAAAAAACAGAGATTGGCAATTTATTAAAAA
>CM074949.1:4042032-4064461 GCA_037577455.1 Pangasius macronema
TTTTATGCTTCCAGGTCGCTACGTCACCCCGCCCGTGACGTCTCGCCCATCCATTGGACTGATTACACACGTGAATCAGAGTGCGGTCATGCTGAAGGCGTTCCCATAGTGTTTCGATGCAGCGTTTCTTTCCCTCGGGGAACCATAGTTACATGCGTAACCTGGAGACGTTCTCTTGATATCTGTGCTTCTAAAACTATCCAGGTCAGACAAGTACTTTATACTTACATTACTTGATTATGGATGTTTTCTGTAAACGTGTTAACTAGTTAGAATGACATTTTCTCAAACCTGAACAAAAGTCCTGGGTCTTCATTTTTGGTCTCAGATTGCTTGGAAATGGTGTCAACCCCTTTGTTCCTATGGCAAAATAGGGTCTTTCCTGTTGTTTTTTAAAAACTAATTCAAGTTTTACTATCCTGAAATTTGAGCACTGAACACCAATGATTACTCACTTAAATGAAAGGACAGATGTGTATTTAAATAGATCATTTTATTTAATAAATTGTGATTGAACTGTTGTTTCAACCCGTTAGCTGTATTTTACTGTTGCCTTGTTGCCTTTTTCTGATGGTAAAAGTATTTGGGTTGTGAGGTCCCAAATACTTGGCCACGTTATCTTGGGTGTTCCAGTCCTGAGGTGACACATCTGTTCAGTTATTGAGTGCTCTACAACAATTTGAGAAAGCTCAAATTTCATATGAGGATATATAACTTATTACTTTTCTTTATACGAAAGTTTTTTTTTTTTTTTGCAAAATAATCAGACCACTAGAGAAGCCTGAACAAACAAAAGAAAAGTAAAATCTCCACTAGGTCTGAGTGTCTCCAGACGCTCGTCCACTTGCTGCAGCTCATAGTATAGATTATCATGGTATTGAGGTTTAAGAAGTGGATGTTTCTTACCACCCTTACCTCACCTGCTACCTTCTGTCATTCCTTGGGGTCGTTCGAGAGCAATTATGAGTAGACTGCTTGACATGAATTAATTTCTTTAATTCATAATTGAATTATCTCTATCTCTTTCACTATTGGCTGTCTTTTTACAGAGAATAGTTGTGAATAAATTTAAACATAAATTTTCCAAAATTCTTTACATGAATCAAATATTTTTCTTGGCAGTGCTCATTTTTTGACAGAGCCTTTCAATATTTTCATGAAATCCTAACCTAATTAAAGAAGAAGAGTGATCATATTTACCCTCCAAAATACACTTTACCTTTTACCTTTTAACTTTATCAACAATTCAGTTTTCTTTTAAATCGTCATTGATCGTTCTGTTATGTTGTGTTTAATCAGCATCTTCACAGCTGCATGTCCTTAAACTTTGTGCAGCTTTATATTTTATGCAAGAGTAGTGAATGTTGGCCTCAGACTCCTCTGGTTTATTTTTATACCATCTATTTTCTTACTGAACTTCCCAATTTTGTAAAAAGTTACAAAAGAACATCCTGTAACTTCCTCTTGTCACATGGATGTCGTTATGTGCTAACACTCACGCTCATGCATGCTTGTCCTTTCTTGCGCACAGTTCTTGTTGAATGTCTTAGTCAAGTGCTACATTCATCTGCATATGAGCATTTGCATCTCATTTTCTGAACTTGTTCCAATTGCTGCATTTACAGGTGACTCACTCGGGTGCAAGCTTCCTGTCAGCAGTGTGAAAAGCATAAAATCTCCCTCTTCATCATAAAGAATAAATCTGCTAAGATTGGTTTTGACTAATAGTTAAATCTGACAAAACCTGTCAACCTCTGAGGTTTTCAGGTCCCTCAAAAAGGCAGGCACATTTGTTTCAGCACATTAGGACACAGTGATCAAGTGCTGATTATTTCTGTATAACAGCACGGCTTGTTCTAGTTCCAGCTGTAACATGAAGGGACTGTTTATATTAATTAGCACTTTCTAATATGTTATTGCTTCTCATACCCAGGACTTGTATGGCAGATTCTGCTCATAATCCAAGACTAATAATAAACGGATGTTAAAAAACATGTTTAACAAAGAAAAAAGTATAATCACTGAAAGTTTTTGTAAGTTTTGTAAACATTTATTTAATGTTTATGAAAGGAGTCATCGAGGGTCAGCACTTTGTAACATTAGTGCTTTGCAATGTTTAGCAGCATGGGAAAGTCTTCAGGACAGAGGAGTTTACGCTTTACGGTTTCTCTGGAAAATGGCAAGCTGTGTTTTTTTTAGACAGACAGAGAAAGAGTGAGAGAGAGATGCTGGTGAGGGAATGACTGTTTATCACAGCTATAACAGGAACTAACCTTCAAACTTTATGGGATTATTTCCTGTTTTTCCATGATTATTTTCAGTTTTGTAATATATTCTGATTTTATGATTAATGGATACATGATTTATTCATTTTAAGATCGATCCTTGAATCGTAATGTTCTGCCCTTGCCCATGTTTTTCTTCTGTCTTAGCCTTGGACATTATCTATGTGGTCTTGCATGTACCTTTTTGCCTGTACACATCAGTATGAAAAGAATGCTGTATCCAACTTTTGTTTAGACTATAGAGCGCACAGGTTTTATTATTATCTCTTTTATTATAACCTGGCTCTTGGTTTCCTGATTCTTCAGTCATCTTACTTCTGATGAAACTGCAGTGTTTTGATGGTCATCCCAAAAGATTTACAACAGCAGACATCACGCAACATTTAAATCTATCTATAAACAATTAAATGCACAATGTTTTGTTCATTAATAAATGAAACACTGCAATCTTGGCAAACTGCCATGGAATAAGCAGAGTAAAACACTCTAGTCTGTGCGGTTATATAAAAATAAAATATCACACCATGCCAAGGTGGATTATTTTCGTATAACAGTACGGTATGTCATATATTATTCCTTACATAACTGCATTTCTATCATTAGAGGATCTTCATCGTATAATCTGACATGGAGGAGACATTATCACACAAGCTTTTATTGGGATGATCTCATACAGTGTGAGAAGTAAGTAAATGCATTTTATTTATAAAGTACACTTAAAACAACAAAAGTTGACCAAAGTGCTGTACATAGAACAGAAAGACATAGAAAAGAATATTAAGAGTATGTATTAAAAAAAGAAAGAAAAAAACACCAAGCAAACAAAATACTGATTGAATAGACACAGATTAAAAAGCCAATTTATAAAAGTGAAAAAATAACTAATAATCTTAATAATAAGACTACTGAAATCATTCTAAAACCGGCTTTACGTCGGTGAGGATTATAGAAAGCTTGTAGTGCGGCCCAGTCATTAAGGTTTGAGGGAAAAGCTAATCTCAGGGTCTTAGTGATTGGAGCTCATTAGTGTGTACAGCTGATGGTTATTGGTGGCTGTGTTTTAAAAGAGTGCTCTTAGTGTAGCTCAGGTTTTTAAGAGCAGGCAGAAAAATTTCCTGGAAAGAATGAAATATAAAAGAAGTGAAGGATAAAAAATTAATGACTTGAGAGTAGGCATTTTGAAAAGAGGCTTTTGGAAGCTTTGAAACTATTTGAGACGTTATATTGAAAAGCAAGAAAGGAGGCATGTTTTCTGAACCTAGCTGTAATATTGATTTTATCTTAGATGGCAGCTCTGATATTATGCTGTCTGCTTGTACTTTTATTTTGCTATGAAGTCTGTAGCACTATAAATAAGTGCTTGTGCAACTATGTGTTGGGGAAAGTTAAAAGCAGTGTTGGAGAATTGTTGATTTTTTGGCTTCTTGGTAACAATTTCACTCCCTTTTTGTGGGGGGAAAAAAAGTGAAAACCTTTTAACATGGCACACATGAGACTGGAGAAAAACCTGACCTGTCAGTGGGCCTAAAGTTCTTTATGTCTAAGTAAACATTAGTGATTCTTTTCAGTAAGTCAGATCATTTTAGCTCAGCTTGCCAGTAAGAACAAGCCCAAAAGACTCGTTGCCATTTCTGTCTAAACCAGACAACGTTTGTGATCTGTTGATGGATGTGAATTGCACTGGATAGTGTAAAATCTATTTAAACGATCTGTTAAATCAGCAAAGCATTACAAATCTGCATTATTAGTACTGCACCTGATGTGTCTATGCTTCATTTACACGACTTTCCCTCATACCCACTCTACATACAGTACATCCTCTACAAGCATGTTGCCTTCGACACACAGCTGAGAGTCATACACGAGTCTCATCATCGTGTCTAATGATGCATGTGTCTCATCATTCGTGAACAGCTCAGATGTTGAAAGAAGGTTTCTATGGAAACATTTTGATATAAAAACCCTGCAGCAGCATTTATTAAAAGTAAAAAAAAAAAACCCAAATGGCTCATGTATGCAAGTCCAATCTCAACATTCACCTAAAAGAGCCGACTCATTTGTGAATGAAGCATCTCTCAAGCAGGCCATGTTGAGTAGCTCTCTACTTCTAATGTAGCACCTGTTTGTTTTTTTTTGTTTTTTTAAATCTTCTGGCATTATTGTGGTCACCGTGGAGTAATTCCCCCCTGTCAATTTGTGGAACAATCTATAATTATCAAAACCAAACCCACAGAATGGATAGAATACAACCAAGCTATTAATCTTTCTTTATTCGAGCTGCATGGTGGTAATATACAGTATTTAGCATTGTCTGTCAATAAAACAACTTATTACCTACAGATGTGGTTTGTGAATGTGTTACATCAGGTTGCATCAAGACAGAGCTGCTCCGAGTCTTGAGCTGTGTGTCTCATTAATGTTTCACATTTCTCAGTCTGTCATCATGTTGCCTGCATTTACATTACTGTGAGAAGACCTAGAACACACCTGGCAGTTTTTAAGTGATTTTTTCTAAAGCTTCTCTCAGAGTTGATTGTGTATTAATTCTGCGAATCCTAACCTGAGGGATAGGCTGATGCTGATACCTCCATTGCCTCCTCTGCAGCCCTCATCGATGCCCAGAGGAATTTTCCTTATAACAATTGTACTTCTTGTTCTCATTTCATCAAATGTTCATCGTTTATACATCTGCATACTTCCAAAATTTATAAAATTAAGCAATTGATTGATTGCTTGTAAAATGACATACGTCATATATATCACTTTTATCTCTTCCTTCTAAAGTTGATTATTTTCCTAGAACAGCACATCCTGAGGTGTCTCTTTCAAAGACGTTCTCAGTCTTTTTATCATTTACGTTTAATGCTGTGGAACGTCCACAAAACATTGCTTCCTTTTATCACTTGGATTACAGCAGCTAATAAACAGCCATTCCATCGCTTTCTCCTGACGTGAGAAAGACAGGAAAAAACGCAGCTCGTTACTGAGAAACCGCAAAACGCAGCACACGCCATCCTTACAATTCTCCATGGTGGAAAACTTGAACGAACAGCTCTGTTACCTCTTACTGTTACAAAGCACTGACACTGGAGACTCCTTCCATAAACGTTAAATAGACGACTCCAATTTCCTGTGAATGAGTCGTTACTATAGAAACAATAACAGATGAGAACACGTGCATTAATATAAGCTTGTGATTTGAATTACAGCTGGCGATACACTCCCAATTACTTAGAAAATGAATCAACAACAGTCAGATTTCACGGTTCATCAGCGATGTGGTATAAGTTGAAATAAATGGAGGGCCACTTTATCCTCCCAGGTTTTCTTTTGCAATATGACATTTCCTAGAAAGATTGTATAGATTATTTAAAAATATGCACATTGTAGGCCAAATAAGGCTTTTACATCGCTATAGTACGTTTGAGGTAAAGAGCAGAACGCAATTAAATGTAGCTGTGACATTATTAGTTAATTTGTTTAACATAATCACTTGAAATTAAATGTCTTTATTTGCTTCCAATTAGTGTTTGAGGGTTTTGTACTCAACAATGTTAGCATACAAACGACTGCATGAGCTAATGACGTGATTAATTTGCTCTAACACACGGAAAATCAGCTCAATCCTTTGCTAACCAGCTGAGGAGTTCGAACAGGTGCGTGTTAGTTTGATTGAACACAGTGTCTAATTGTCATGGTGTGTAATTTCAAGTCTTACTGACGACTGCCTTCCTTCAGAGTGTGAGTGGTTTCATGTGGATTGATGGCAGAATTTAAAACATTCACTTTGATGTAACTGATTCAGACCTTTTAAGTTTATTAAGGAGGCAGTTCTTTTAAAAATCATTTGTTTTGTTTTTTTAAAGTATCACACTGTAAAACCACTTTTAACAGCATTATTTAAGCAGTGAAGATGCCCATCAATGACATCTGGTGGACAAGCAGGTAAAGAGCAGCTACTAATCTGCTCTACTGTATCCTATTTAATACTAGCTACTACTAATTAAGCTATGCTATCTATTACATTTTCCTTACATTTATTTAAAATTATGTAAATATGTAAATTCTGTTCAAATAGTTAATCACATGATTTCCAACACGTTGCACATTAGGGGTAGGATTAAGGATGCACACTGTATCTACTGAATGAACCATTTCAGTGCTCTAAAAGCAAGAGAACACAACCTTCCTACAGCTAATTACTTGTTATAGTACTTAAATAATAAGTTCTAATTCATAACAGATTGTGTATATTAAAATGCACCTCTCAGGCATTTGTTTTGTGTGCCTGTTATTATTATCTGCAGCTTTCCAGTTCTCATGACAGTCTGAATATCCTGATAATCATACAGTGGCTTTGTGCAGGTTACAGAGTTCAGGATTTTACCCCTGATTTTCTGTGTAATGATTTTATAATGGTGTGTGGATCTCCATTTTAAATATTCCAGTTTAGTTATATCAGTGCTACATCACACTGCCACAAAACAACAAAAACAAAATCCTTCTGTCTGAGGATTTCTTTCCCTGGAAAGATAAAATAAATGGCTACCAAGAGACCTGAACAACAACTTCTTTCCCCATATGCTCACCCTCACCGAGTGAGAAATGAGGTGTTAAACAAGAAAGAAAGGTGTTTTCAGTGGATGCAGGGTTACACGGTTTCCTGTTCCATTTGTGAAGTGACTTGAAGTTAGAAGCTTGCTGTGTGCAAACTGTTGATCAGACGAAGGTAAGGATTACAAACTGGACCAAAGCCCAAAAGGACATAATAGGTTTGAGCTTTAATTTGCAAATCCATGCATTCAGTCTAACTGCGGTTTTATAACTAGCTGCATTCTCTATGAGGCATGGAAGTGAGGAAAGTGTGACAGTTGTCCTGAACCTCTATCTGATCATCTGATCCAGAGGTTGCAGTCTCAGCTGATTTGCTAATCGCAGCAGAATCAGGGTGAGCTACATCTGAATGTTTGAAAGAAAGCGATCAAGTTAACCTTCAACCCCCTCAGGGTTTAGACCCTATAACACTTGACCATACAGTTGCATTGCTGAACGTTTTTAGAAGATATAACAAAAATAATCTTGTTGTATAATAATGTCTACCTTTTTGTCATAATCAAGTTTCAAGGCACTGGTTAAAATGATATTATAGGGATGAACCCTTTCTCACAAATGAATTACTTTATGGCCACTAGTTTGTTATAAGATTAGTCAGGACACTGTTGGGTTTCTGTGTGTAGAGTATAGTGACTGTGTTTAGCTGCTGGTGAGCAGGGCGATGGGAAAGGGGAGGGGTGTGAGTCCTCTGCTGGGCAAACAATTCCCACCTCTCCACAATAATATCAGTACAGAGATAAAACGGAGAGCTTTTTAGATAGTAAAACACCATATAAAGAATTGCCACAATGAAATCATAATCATTTAAACCTAGTAGGCTAGATTAAAAAAAAGAAATGCTTAAGAAAAACTGCAAAAGCCCTGAGTGTCTTCTTTCATATGAGCCATTATCCATGACTGTGGAGTGTGACATCACAAATAAATTCAATGCTGAACGCGGGAATCCCCAAAACAGGCACAGACTTTTTGGCCTCGTAAATGTGTGTCGCTGTTTTGCTCGTCTCTGAAACCTGGAGGCCACAGGTTCATGCAAGTGAGGTAGAGTTAACTCTTCCTATAATAAACAACTCACATCTTCTGGAAACACTTGTTCCGATATACAAACTGCAGCTCTTTCTGAGCACACAATGTCCCCGCCTCATCATCTTGCCTTTAGGAACAAATATATCGTGTTACATCTTCAATATATAATGCACGAAAGCTTGTATTTCTTGTACACTGCTTGCTCTGATAGCACCACAGACACTTTGGATTATAGTTTTATTTTTAATCTTGATCTGTGTCCAAGAGTGTTTTTTTTCACTGCCACAGTAAAACTGAAGAATAATCATGAAAAGATAGTTCAGCTTCAGAAATGTCTGATGGAGCCAAAGCATTATGCTTTATTTATTATTCTGTCTTTAAAGTATTAAATTCAGATTTAGTCCATGCATTATTTTCCCATCAGCACTCTTCTCTGGCTTTGACCATGACCCTTTATGCTCCTATAACTTTAATATTGATCATAGTTACATGATTTCTTATTCCTCTGGTGTAATGTAAGCCATTTGCCTCTGTTTTTTAAAGAATTGGCTTTTCACTTTATGAATTATTTCACTTCATTAACCTTCAGATTAGACGCCTTTACTCAGTGTTGCACAACGTCGAAGTGCCGTGTTTACAGAGTTCTTTATTGTTGTTTTTTTTTGTATAGAGATAAGTTCCTTTCTCTATAAATATATTTTCTTTTGATGATTTGTATTGTGCTTATTTTATAGGATTTATGTCTATATGCACATGTTTATGTGTACTACTGTAATGCTGCAAATTCCCTCCGGATCAGTAAAGTGTACGTCTGTCTGGTTTTTTTTTTTCAACTCAGGACAGAGAAAGTTATCAGTGTTGTGAATGTTTTTGTTTTGCTAACCTTACTTAAACAGATGAAAACCTGTTCAGGACTACAAAGAAGCTAAACTGTCTGCACCCTTTGTCTTTAGTGATAGTTGGGAATAGAGCAACTTTATATAAAGTATGAACTCCTTGCTGATTTCTCATGCTCAAGCTGTCTTCTCTGCTTGCACAAGAAAGATGTGCTCTGCTTCCTCCAGAAAAATAAAGCTGTTTTTCACAACTTGTAAGCAAAATTTCACTCTGCATTATATATTAGTCCCACTGGAGGCAGGCCTGAGCCTCTTCAAGGCCCTAACCTTAAATCTACACTGGGAGCGAGGCGCTAATACGCCCTGGATGCGTGCTCAGACACACGTGCGCACGCACACGTTCATGAGGAGAAATTAATGTAGGTAGTCTACCAAGCAGCATGTTTTGGACAGTAGGAGGAAACTGGAGAACCTGGAGGAAACCCACAAGGACGAAACTCTAGCTGTGACCCCGCTGTACCACCCTACGCATACGGCCGCGCCCGAGCCACAAACCTGTTAACAAACCTGCTGGCATTACATTCCAAAACCAGATCACTATACTGAAGTGTTTATATTAATATCTTACGTACAGAGCTAAAGCAGCAACCTCATGTCTGCCTTCATATCATCCATCCGCTTGGCTGATTGATTAATGGGAAGAAATTTAACAAGTCTACGTGCCTCATACCTTACACTTTATATTACATCTTTATCTTTTGCCTGTATTTTAAAAAAAAGCATATGCACATGAAAAATGGGACATTCGTGTGGAACAGATATTTCCCCATTGTATTGCAGAGCACAGAGCACGCTGATCCTCAGCTGGTGCTTAACCACTACGCTTACTGACCCTTTGACTTGTTCTTTCCTTTTATTTTTTTTTAAACCGCAGACACACTCCCACACGACTACTGAAAATACTGCAGCACAGTTGTCAGTACTGAAGTCTTACTTACACACACACACACACACCATCATCATCTGTATCATCATCTGCTATCTACAGTGTAACAAAGAGCAAATCTTCATGTTTGAAACTGCTCTCGTAAATAATCAAACAAAAAAAGGAGACATGACGCACTAGCTGTCTGGGTATCCATGTTTTGTGACAAAAATCTGATTTATTTGTACAAGATACAAAAATGTAAACATGGCAAAATAAATAGTTAAAACAAGAATGTATGATTTGGACTCATGCATGATCCCTGCACTTACTGATGCACTTCTGTTTTTTTTTTTGCCACTGGCTAGATTTTCAAGTGCAAAAGCATGATGACAAGATCTAGAATTCAAGTAACAAACGACACCTAATGATACAAATAGACTATTTTACAAGGTAGTGATAGTTTCCAATTTTACAAAAATGTACACGTAGAATATTCACAAATGTCTGATATGCTACTATGCAGTGTAGGTCCACGTCCAGGTTCCAGCGTCTGGTCAGTGCCCTGTCAGGGGAAGGCTATGTCACCTCCATGGCCACAGTGGTGTCTGCTAACCCGTTCAGAGCCAGCCTCTCCGGCTCGTGTTTATCCCTGAGCAAAACACAACACATCTCAGGGTGTAATTACGACCACAAACGGTGCTGTGCTTAAACTCAGAGACGCACCGGGGAGAGAAAATATGAAGCAATTAAAAATTAAAAAGGGGTCTTATTATGAAGCGACCTAAAAGTCACTGATATTATGTTCATAGCTCAGAGTTAATACCAACGCAAAATGCTTCACTGACACACAAGACTAAGAGCTACGTGCTCCATCAGCAAAACTCAGCTGAACTCTCACACACGCAAACTGGATCACCGACTTTAAATGATGTAAGACTAAAAATCTAGCAACAAAACAGTGTTTAATATCTGAACGGAGTGAACGCCTGATGAAGTCTTTATCACTACTGAGTAATACTTTCACACAGTGAGCCTACTGTTAATGAAGGCTTTCCACTACAAACATGTGAATTCATTTAGCACATCTGCACCTTCCAAATTGTATTATTTTTTTTTTACCTGCCGAGTGTGACTTTGGGCACGCGCTCCAGACTGCTGCTGGCCACGCTGGCGAGCTTTAACGCGGGCGACGAGGGGGCGCAGGGTCGTGCGGGAGACACGACACTCACATGGGGCACAGACTGGGGCACGGCAGGGGGGCGGGAAGAGGACGATGAGCCTGAGGAGACGCTGCCCACTCCGAGTGGAGAAGAACAGCTGAACTTACTCTGTCTTGAGCTTCCTGATGAGAAATAAACACACAGTTGGAGAAGCGGCTATAGAGTTTTTTTAGGATTTAAAATAAATAAATAAATAAATAAACTACACAAATTTTGGTGTGTGTTAGTGTAGATTTTACTTCCACACTCTTAGTTAGTGAAATATTGTAATATTCAAAATAATCAAGTAGTACAAGAACAAAATCTTTTCAAAACTGCTGTTGACCCCAGATTTATTTATTTATTTTTTAAAAGCAATGTGCTTATTTCCTCTGCGAGTGAATCCCAGCCAGGTACAAGTAGCTCACCTGAATTTGTAAGGATGCCGTTGACTCCAGTGCTGTGGGGTTTGAGATCCTTGTTTGAGCCACTGACCACAGCAGAGGCAGCGAAGTGAGCGCTGGCTGAGTCTAATGTCTTGGACAGGCAGCCTGAGGAGGCTGACTTCTGCAGGACAGGTAGAGAGGTGCATTAGTGTGCGCTCAAGGCAAGCCGCCTTTTTAAGGGAAACAAATCAGATTTGCTATAAATCAGTATAGGAGTCTTTTCAGCAGCTTTTTGTCAACATATATAAAAAGTACTTAAAAGTGGCTTCTCAACTCCGTTCCTGAAGACTTTAAAATCGAGCTCATCAGCACATGATAAAGCCCTTCATGAGCTTAGTCATGTGTGTTGGGAATAGGGAAATCTCGGCATGTATGCGCTGGTGCACAGTGTAGCGCTCGGGTGTATAATACAGCGTGCTGGAGTATAGTGTAGCGTTCTGGCGTATAATACAGCGTGCTGGCGTACGGTGTAGCGCTCTGGCGTATAATACAGCGTGCTGGCGTATAGTGTAGCGCTCTGGCGTATAATACAGCGTGCTGGTGTACGGTGTAGCGCTCTGGCGTATGATACAGCGTGCTGGCGTATAGTGTAGCGCTCTGGCGTATGATACAGCGTGCTGGCGTATAGTGTAGCGCTCTGGCGTATAATACAGCGTGCTGGTGTATAGTGTAGCTCTCTGGCGTATAATACAGCGTGCTGGCGTACGGTGTAGCTCTCTGGCGTATAATACAGCGTGCTGGCGTATAGTGTAGCGCTCTGGCGTATGATACAGCGTGCTGGCGTACAGTGTATCGCTCTGGCGTATGATACAGCGTGCTGGTGTATAGTGTAGCGCTCTGGTTTCTTAATACAGTGTGCTGGCGTATAGTGTAGCGCTCTGGCGTATGATACAGCGTGCTGGTGTAGTGTAGCGCTCTGGTGTATGATACAGCGTGCTGGTGTAGTGTAGCGCTCTGGTGTATGATACAGCGTGCTGGTGTACAGTGTAGCTCTCTGGTGTATGATACAGCGTGCTGGTGTATAGTGTAGCGCTCTGGTTTCTTAATACAGTGTGCTGGTGTACGGTGTAGCTCTCTGGTGTATGATACAGCGTGCTGGCGTATAGTGTAGCGCTCTGGCGTATGATACAGCGTGCTGGTGTACAGTGTAGCGCTCTGGTTTCTTAATACAGCGTGCTGGCGTACGGTGTAGCGCTCTGGCGTATAATACAGCGTGCTGGCGTACAGTGTAGCGCTCTGGTGTATGATACAGCGTGCTGGTGTACAGTGTAGCGCTCTGGTGTATGATACAGCGTGCTGGTGTACAGTGTAGCACTCTGGTTTCTTAATACAGCGTGCTGGTGTACAGTGTAGCTCTCTGGCGTATGATACAGCGTGCTGGTGTACAGTGTAGCGCTCTGGTGTATGATACAGCGTGCTGGTGTACAGTGTAGCGCTCTGGTTTCTTAATACAGCGTGCTGGCGTACAGGGTATCACCCTGCTGTATGGCATAGTGCTTAAGGTCCACATACAGACACGTGTGCGTGGGAATGGCCAGACAGAGGTGGGTTCTGCTGCAGGCCTTGCTGGAGCATCTGAGCCAACTGCTGCTGGTGGGACTGAAACTGCTCCTCTGTGATCCCACCTACACAAAGGGAGAGAGTTAAGAGTGGAAATAAAAAAGGCCTTATTCACACAAAACCACAACCACTGTGGGGATTTTTTGTATGTAGATATGCAGATCAGAGGCAGGAAACGGTTTAAAGTCTACATTCACTCACTGATTTGTATGTTATTTATACATGAACAGTGATTTTTTCCATCCAGGAATTAAAATAAAATTGTCTAATTTACCTATTTTTTTTCTAACTGTACAGAATGGTGGCAGAATGAAACAACTACAATCCTTCTGCAGCACCACTAGATGGCACAAGAGGACTTCTACTAAAACCACTTGCTCAATTTAACTGGCAGTTATTTAAGAATTAACGAAACAGTATCCTTTACTATTTACTCATTCTTCAGTGCAAAAGAATCCTCAGCTGGTGCTATTAGTTACTAACCGTGTAAACAATAAGATTCTTAGACTGCATGGACAGATTCACTGTGATGCAGCATGAATTATAGAAACAAAAACTAAAATAATGCCTGAAATATTTTGTCCAAAATAAATTGAAAACTGGATTTTCTCTATAGGCATGATTTACACTTCTGATTCCCTTTCCTCAAAGGACAGACCACTGGAAATCAAAGGCCACCCTGGCCTCAAGCTTAAAAAAAAATAAAACTAATAAACCTAGGTCAATAATATCAGATAATTTTCCTGGTGAACTGAATGCAACTGGACGAGCATGTTTACACTTAAACCAAAAGCTTATGGTTGTACATGTTAAAATAAAAAGCCTGTGTATAGCTCCACCTAAACTGCTGTTCCTCGAACTATTTGTGACCGTCGTTCCTCCTCCTCCTTTCCTGTACAGGACTTGTCACAGGCCAGACGAGAGAAGGAAAGGCAAAACCAACTCCCCAGCGCCCGCCTTCATGGAGGTGGACCAGGCCTGGATGTCATTAAGGAGCTGAGCCAGAGAGCGCTGAGGCTTTGCCCTGGCTGATACGGGAACGTGTGTGTTCGTCTGAGTGTCCGTGAGCACGGGGAGGGAGTCCGATGGGCTGACCGTGTCAGGGTCCAAGTGCCTGAGGACTCGGTCCAGATCTGATGAGGTTCGGTCGAGCAGCACTCTACAGCAGTGTTAGAAAGATGAGGTCAGATTGCAAGCAGAGCACAGATAAAGCACAGAGCACTTCATTTAATCTCTAATATTAGCCATCTTTAAAAAAAATCTAGTGCCCTGTCAGCATTGTTAAATAGAGAATAGGGTCCGTGTTGGTCCCTTGTAAACAAAGCCTTCAATCCAGTACTGTTCCAGGCACCCATGTGATGTTCAGATATTAAAAATGCTGCTACATTTGTTATGCTTATATCTATCATAAATCTGACGGTCGGTTTCCCCATTTTACGTATTAAAAAGGTAGAACGTTACGACTAGTAAGACAAGATCCGTGAAATCAAAAACGGGACACGTAAACAGTATGTGCACTGAAACTTTAATCCTGTACCCCGATCCTAGAGGCACAATGTTTCTTTCCACTGTGTGTAAACCGACTTACTGATGGATGACAAACTTTCCCCTTGTGCATAAATAAAGTTTAAAAGGCATCAGATGACTGGTGGGTGTAAGAGCAGACAAGTCCACATGAAAAGGTGTGAGGTTGAGGGCTACCTGCCGCCACGGCCCAGGCGTCTGCGCGTCACTCCTATGCAGCGGCGTGGCACAGACAGAGCTGTGAGGGAGTTTCTCTGACACAGAGCATCGATGCCATCCAGACGTGGTACGGGAGTGCAGCTCTTATCCGTGAGGGGCTACACATAGACACGGGGTGAGGTGTTAAGACACTCGTGTCACTCGCGTGGCATTTGCGTGCGTGTTAATGCTTACTTGAACGTTTACTCAAATCCTCTCCCATAAAGCATGCTTGTGTGTCAGAAAGTAACTATACAATGAAAAGGCTTTATTATTAAAGCTTTATTAAAATGAGCATGAGACTCACTGCAAGGTAATGGCAGCCAGCTCGACGTCTGAAAACAAAGCCTCCGTCTGGGTCGTTCTCCTCATCCGGCTCAGACGATGGAGACTGGTAAAGAAAAAAAACGCAGTTTGTCTGTATTTCAATTTATTGCCATACCAGGTTCAATGACTATTTCATGGCAAATAAAGCTATTAAATCAAAGATTCAATAAAATTCAGCTCAATTATGCAACACCAATCAGAACGCTGAGTGAAATGCTTAACGTAAGTGTCTGTGCATCGGGTGTGTGCTTATGACTGGTCCAGAGTCAGCGTGACGGCTTACCAGCGGGTTCTCCTCCTCCCCGGAGCTGTGGAAGTCGTACTGTTTGATGTCGGCCTTGGTGATGGTGTGTTGGCGCAGCGGCTCCAGCTTGGGTCTGGGCGTGTACTTTTTATGCTCCCGGACAATGTCGAACTGAGGCTCAAGCTTGACTGGAAAGTGGGGCGGGTGGTGCTTAGGCACAGACTTGTGGGTCTAAAGATAAAGGAGTGAGAAGTGAGTAGCCCGATATACTCGCGACAGGCTGCTAGGCCACAGACGTTAGGAATTATTGTCAGGCTAATGGAAACTTTTAATGTGTTTCTGCGTTCATAATTAATGCTAATGTAATGCCTCTTCAATCCAAAAGTATTAGTGAAGCCCTAATGATTGGCTCACTGGTGCTCTATTAAACATTAAACAGGTTATAGTACGTGGTAAGCAATAACGCACTTCAGGGCATGCTGTTATCGGAAAATAATCAGTGAAGAGGCGGTGTGATGCAACGGATGAGTTACTGTGCCACTCTCAAGTCCTGTTTTCTTTCTCCTCTTAAACTACAGCAATTTCCTAACAATTCCAAGTCTTACTTATTAAAGAATGACAAGCAGCTGGAAGTTATTTTCAGAGCTGCTGTTACAGAAAATTAATCAACAATCGACATTTGGACGGCGCTGTGATTATTTTCCCTACAGTGCTGCCGTTATTGCTTTCCACTGTCCGGGGTCAAGAGTGCTTCCCAAGACAGAAATGAGACTTCACCTTAATTTTGTTTTCTGCTTTATGCCTGTTCCCATTGGGTAGACATATTGGAGCTGGGTAGACTGTTTTGTCTGCCAGTGGTGCTGAGACCTCATTTAAAATGTCTCCGGAGAAATCGCTCATTTGGTACCTGTGAAAGCAATAGCAAGTCAGCCGCTTGTTCTGAAACACAACACTGTTCTGGTGAGTAATAACAAGCTGAATCCTCAGGGTTTAAATTAAGCTTTGTTTCTTTTGTCTCAGCTGATATACACAAACTCAAAGGTTCAAATACGTGTCTTTATTGTGCATACCTCTTCTCCACCACCTCCAGTGTGAGGTGCAGCAGCTCTCTCTTGCTCTTTTCCCTCTTCTTAACCATCTCTAGGATGGTGATGGCTCGGCTGAACTCCCGTCTCAGCTTCAGCATCTTCTCGTACGATGCCTCATCGTTTTTACGGTTCTGCAGGCAGAAAGTCGACTCATCAGTCGTCGTAAGTCTCTGTCTAAAACCTAACACAAGCAGGAAGCTCCTAAAGCTCTGCATGCTCTTACGCTACAGGGCTCCTCTGGTTTTCCTTTCCAAAAAGTTGTTTTCCAGAATGATGGTCTGAATCATTTTCCAGGCTTGTTCAATCCTGTTCCTATTTCTAAAGGTAACTGTCTGTGTATCATGATATAAGAAAAGACTAAACATAATTATGGAGGTTGTGTCAATGGCTAATGGATTTCAATCGTAGTCTTTCGTAGTGTGTGTGTGTGTGTGTTTGACTTTTTCTGTCCATACTTTTCCAAGTCTTATGAATGAGTGCTTTTGCAGAGCTGCATGAAAGTGGAAGGAGGCCCCACTGTACAAAAACCACTCGGAAGGAAACGTTATAGTTCAGAGTCTGAGGTTACCTTCCTCGTCTGCATCTTCTCCGTGCGCCGGCGGAAAGCCACATAGGCGTCATTGTTGGTGGAGCCGTCACGCTTCTCCTGCCTGATCTGCGGGATGAGCGAAGGCCCGCGGCAGTTCTTCCTCTTCCTCACCCAGTAGTCGTACACGGACTTGAGCAGGTAGTCGTCTTCGTTCAGCAGCAGCTTGGCCTCCTGCAGAGTCACCAGCTACAAAACGCAGGCGCAGACAAGGCCGGAGTAAAAATTATTAATGCTTCGCTCTAAATTCGTCGTACCTCTTCCGTCAGGAATAATTAATCTGTGATTGGAGTAGACGACCTAAGTTGATAGGATTAGAGTGAGTCGACTGGTGTGTAAATTACGTTCGTTTCAACTTGCATCTCAACATTGCAAAAAGCTGAGCGCAAGATTTCATGTTTTTCACCGCAAAGAAAATTATCTTCAATATAATTAAACACACTGCTTGGCCAAAGAGAAAGTCACTGTTTAGATTTTAACAGGTAAATACATTAGAGTCTATGAATGGATCATTATTAGAGTGATTATAATGTTTCTAGCGTGTTATATGATTGGCAGCCAAAAACTGATGCACCGCTGGATGGAAATAAATGTTGTGATGTTTTTCCATCAAGAGGTGCGTCGATTTTTGGTCGAGATCTTGTGCACTGTACACTTGTACTGACAGTGAAAGAGATGAGCGCTCTGTAAAGTCTCCTCCAGCACGTCCCACAGACTCTCACTGAGGTTAAGGTCAGGACTCAGAGGAGCCAGTTCATGTGTGAGAATGATTCTTCATGCTCTCTGAACNAAGAACTGCTGCCAAACATATAACATGCTAGAAACATTATAATCACTCTAATAATGATCCATTCATACACTCTTATGGATTTACCTATTAAAATTTAATCTAGTACTTCCTATTATAAGAACAATAAACCAAATATACGATTACTAATTTCAAGCTTAAAGTTGTTTTGTTTTATTGGCAAATAATTTTGCTTCTTTCTAGAAATAAAAACTGTATCAAAAACATTTCAAGCTTAACCTGAGTAAAAACGTCTAGAAATGGATTTTAATATAATTAATAAGAATTAATAATATTTGGTCAACTGTAATCTTGGAACAGAAAATGCTACTAAAATCTGACTATAATCACGACATTTCCACCCACTAAGACGTAACAGATGTAATTTTCCTGCAGTGTTTGAGTGAAAGTATGAAAGGTGCTGTATAAAGTGTGTCCTGTTACCTGGTTAGTGCTGGCTTTCTCCAGCCGGTCCACCATGATCTCGAACTGTAGCGGTTTAAGCTCCATCTTGCGGTTGAGTCGATTGAGCAACGTCTCATCCTCCGAGTCCATGTCGTAGTCTGGCTGCTCGCTGTCCAGCCCGAACGCTGGACAAAAAAAAAAACAAACATTAGGGTGCCTAAGAGTTTTTGCACAGTACTGTATATTTCCATTCACACATGGGGTTTGTTCTCACTAGAAACAGCACACAAAGGAACAAAAGCTGAGAATCAGGGACTCACGCTGGATGTGGATGAGCTGTTTGGGCTGACGGAAGTCTTCCCTGTACAGACGGTCGTAGTAGGTGATGCAGCCGCGGGCCTCGGGCACCGGGATGACCATGCAGTCCTTCAAGAGGGACTTGTGGACGACCCGTGTCTACCGGGAGACCTCTACCACGAGGACACCCTCTTGTCGAAGGTACAATTTGGTCTTAAATGGCATCGATGGTCTGGTTCTTAGACAAGAAATCGATTCTAAATTGAAAAGTAAACCAGACAAATGAATTTGAAACAACAAGAGCTGCTGTGTTCGGCTTCGTAGACCTTCCTTCAGAAAACTGTCAAGTGGTGTGTGTTAAAATATTAAAAATATTAACACGCGTCTTTGTTCTGCACGGTCTTCTCCAGATCGGGTCTGAGGACGGAGAGGATTACGGCAAAACCGTGACTTCTTAATTCTGGCTGTTTTATGTTTGTCTTTTATGTTTTGAACTCGTCTCATCTTGTTCTTTTCATTTTTGTCTTGAAAATGTCAGCTTTTTTTTTTTTGGGTATGTAACTTGTAGAAGAGGGGTACTTGTGTATTTATCCAGAAACCATGGAGGATGTAAACTTCACACTAAACTGCACACTGCCCATGCTGTGTAATTACAGTACACGCTGGGTAATGTACAGGAACAACATTAAAATTTTTTTTTTTTTTCAAGAGTGAGACGACTAGAGGTAGTACTTTACAGTTCCACTCAAACATAAATATAAATCGCGTGGTGAAAATCTGCCAGCAGGGAATCGATGCTAAGGCTCTATAGACATTACATAATTTGCGTTGGTGTGATGCAACGTAATGAGCAGAACGATTAAGTTCGAAACACTCATTACCGGTTTACTGCATGTTACAATTAAACCATGTTATTGGCACCGAGCGGCTCGGCTAATTTCAGCCCCGGGAGTTTATTATTCAGTTCAGCCCATTTAAAACACTCACTACACATTCGTTCCCATTATTAAATAACTATTATATAAAAGTTAAAAAAAATCCTCAAGCTGATGAAAACCGATGCAACGTCTGACCTACAGTATAGTCACCTTCCGCTAGCAGCAACCCCACAGCCACTGTGTCTCAGTGTTAGATAGAAGAGAGTCTGAGTAATGTTGTTGAGGAAACACGAAAGAACACGTCGTTTGGGGCTGAGCGTCACGAACTTAAAGATTACAGGGGCATCTTAAGAACTGAGCTCTAACAAGAAAAGACACAATAGTATATTTCTTAGGAAATTTCAGGTTGTTTTCCGTAACAACGGCATGTCACGGATATTATCAGCACCACACAAGGGTCTGAAATGAAGCACCCTGGAATCCGGATTAAAGCACCGCCTGTAAGAAGATGTGCTTTCTGATATATGTAAGGTTTCAAAGTTGGTACACAGCATGACGCACTGCGCCGTTCTCACTTGTGTTCACTCGCGGTTGGTGGAACGTTCTCGTATAACATCACGCTCGGGACGGCACAGCCAATCAGGACGAAGGTGCTTCACTTCATGGTAACACAGTGGCAGCTTCGCCTGCACTTTCATTTCCTTTTCAGCTCTGCAGGAATTGTATGGCCCAACAACATGGTGAACCACAGCTTCAAAAATCCGCCTCTACCACAAACAGCACTTCCTGAGTCTGAGAAATGCACATGAGACTAGTGTCCTGATGCTGGCTGTGCACTCGGAGGGTTCAAAAGCTGTTTTCTGAGCTGAGGAACGTTGACGTGCCTGACGTTCACGCAGCACACTGCTGAAGTTATTTACAAATCGCACATATCATCACTTCACTTCTACACGGGTTATTCGGTGCCACTTTGACGCACCATGTTTGATCTGATCTGATCGTGTTTGAGTTACATATTGTGTGTAGCTCTGCTAACATGCACAGTGCATCTAAAGGAAAGTCGGCGAGCTTGATACAATTGTCTTGAGGTTTAAAAAAAAAAAGCAGCATTCTGTATAATTCCACAGGAAACGATGGGACCTGTCCTGTAACGCACAAGTTTCCTTCCCTGGTTTTGAAGTACACATCCGTCCTGCACATTTTAGCGCATCACCTGCTCTAAGACACCCGAGATCCTCAATATCAGCTAATTAACAGCCCTTTCTGAGCTCATGTGTGTGTTCTGGATCCGGAAAAACACCAGGACTAGGTTTAAAATCACTGAGTTATGCACCTCAGGCATGAAAGAAACCACAGATACAACATGTTACTCAAGTTTCCTGTGGAATCCTGTAAAGTTAAACTGAACATCATGTGGCTGAATCCCAAACGGATCCCTACCACAGATGTAGTGCACTCAGTAGGGAGCACTACTCACTTTAATTAGAGCACTGACACAGGGAGGAGCGAGTGGTTTGGGATGAAGGCCTGAGGTGCCTTTTATATTTTTAATTTTATTTTAACAAAATCGTTTATATTTACACAGTGAATTTAAAGAACTATCCAGAAAGTTATCTAACAGTAACCCATTTTTAATTTAATAAAAATCTATTTGTTAAATGAGAAGGAAGAGACAATGGCGGTGTTTTTATTTAAAAAAAAAAAACTAGTTTTTAGCTTGTTAGAAACAACAATATTGAGTTTCAGCATGAAGGGAAGTGGACAGTTGAAAATAAAATATAAAAAGAAAGTACAAAAGTGTGCCGGGATAAATTTACTTCACACACCAAGTTAACTGTCAAGGTTGCGTTTGCGTGTGTGTGTGTGTTGTTGTTGCTAGCCGGTATCGGCGCCTGTCGTACACAGGACGTGACGTAGTTTACGTCAATTACGTCGTTTTGGGCGTTCGTCACAGCGCAGCGTACTTACGTCGTTTGCGTACGCCGTCGCCGTAACGTCTTACGCGATTTGCGTGTACAGGGCGAGGGGAAGGCTGTTTACACTCCGCACTTTGCGTAAACGTGAATCGTGAATCGCAGCAACCCGCTACACACCTGAACCTTATTAAAATAAATTAGCTTAAAAAAAACACACACAACCCTTCACATACCGATTCCTCTTCTTTCTCCATCCCGGTGGGCATCTGCTGGACCGCGCGGCTGATGGACACGCAGTCGTTTAAGTCCGGGATGTCTCCGTTACTGTAAACGGGAAGAGGTTTGGCGGCGTCTAGCGCTCGCGCTCGGAACGAGAGTTTACTCATTGTTTTCGCCTCTGTAGAAGGAAAAAAAAAACACCAGTGAACGCGGAACCAAGTCTGAACTAAAGCGAATATTCGCGCAGATTCACCGCCGAGGCGACTTTTCTCTGGTCGGTCGCGTTCATCGACTCCGTCTCGGTGGCCGTGCGGCTGTGAAACCCATTTCTGACGCGTTTACAGCGACGCCGAACCCGCTTTTCTCCACCGCTCCGCTCCCGGAGCCGCCGCAAACTACCGCCTGTAATTGGGTCTCTGTCGCCGAGTGTGTCGTTAGGGCTGTCGGTGGCGCGCGCGCTGCGTGCGTGCGTGACGCAAGACGGGAGCCGCAATGCTGCGCGCGCACCTCGAGCATGCAACATGCAAACCGGGAAATGTTCCCGAGGCCGTGTGTGGGTCTTTACTCACCATGCTAACTCTCAGCGAGAGGAGAGAAATGAATGCGTGTGTGTGAGATTAGTCAGAAGCACGGCCTTATCCCTCTCACACGACACTTTCACACGCACACGCGATGTTTGTTTGTTTATTTATTTTCCCACATTTAGAGATCACACTCGCCAGATTTCTTTCTCTTGTTATTTACTATCTCTAACAGCTCTTGGGGATGATGCGCACTGTTGGTTACATTAGAAAGTGTTTGGCCTGAACGAGTTGATCACACACATGATTTTATTTATTTATTATTTTCACATTCCTGCAATATATAAAAAATAAAAAAAATGCGAATACTTGGAATCTTAAGACCAGGGAAACATTCCAAGTATTCACACTTCGCACTGGTGGATCATAACCAGGTTGTAAGAACTTCTTCAAAATGTCAAAAGACAAAAGAACAGAGATTGGCAATTTATTGAAAACTGCATTTAAACTCAAACAGGCTGTTCATCAGCTGATCAAAAGTTTAAGAC
>CM074949.1:4076664-4096266 GCA_037577455.1 Pangasius macronema
AAAAGGGGGATTAAAGCTGGAATATGATCTTCAACATGCACATATGGGTGTGATGGCCAGGTGTCCACAAACTTCTGGCCATATAGTGTATCGTGGGCTAAAGTAGACTTGCAGCTCAGTCACTGGGTAAGAGTTTCTCAGCTCCACGTTGACAGTGCAGCGAGTACGGATATTTTCATTCTAGCCATGTAGAAAGGAAGACAGCGGGCCACATTGTAACACACGGGTACAGTGGAAATTTGTATCGGTAGAGAATGTGCACATTCACATTCAGGTTTTATTACTGCGAGTGAGACATGGAGCAGGAAGGAGAGGACGATCCGGGCTTTCATACAGACTCCTGCTTGTGCAGCCACACTCCCTGCCTACTCACCGTTGTCCATCATTGTATGTCATTTTATTTTGGCACCTGTTCTTATGAAGTGTATAAAATATTCTGCAAGCTCCATCTGAGTCGGCTAGGAAATGCCTCATGCATGCTGGGTCGTGCGGCGCATGCCTTCGGCTCGTGACGCGAATGTCATTATAGCGACGATCCAAAAAGATAAGGAGCATACTGGTGCACAAAGAAAGAAGAAACCATAGGCTGACTGCATTAAAAGGCATAACTCGTGTTTAAGGTTGTTTATTAAGCATTTCTGCCCATTTGATCAAGCGTGCCAGGAATGAATGTGTCTTTTCCCTTCACAAAGAGCTCAGTACGGAGCTCTATTCTTGCAGCTGGACCCGTTCCCAGGGTTATAAACTCATTCTGAGAAACAAAACGGAGGAAATCAATATGAAATTTCAACTTTCAACTCGAGTGGGGTTTCCAACCATCAAGGATTTAATGCGAACTTAATCTGTGCAGCAGAAAGTATGAATGGAAGAGTGAAAAAACAAGCAAACAAACAAACAAACAATGAAATACTGCAAAGAGAGTTTTATCGACTCATCGTTTTGCCTATTTTAGAAAATGAAACACACCGGCATTTGATGTAAACACACAACCTGTATTCTGGGGAACTGCGAAACGCTGCAGTGGAAACACACCTAAAAACAAATGCAGGATTGGTACAGTGTAATCTGTTTATTAACATTTATCAGTCACGTAGTAAAGAAGAAAAGTTAAAAATAATTTTATATACTGATTTAAAAGCTTTAGCCATATAGTGGACCAATAGCCTGTAAACCGCCACACGAGCTCACGGCACAGATTTACGTTTAGCGACGCCCATAAAACTCCAGAAAAACTTACAAAGACCTGAAAATAACAACTAAGCAGTGAACAAGTGCCAAACCTTCCAGTAATGCAGCTCTTTTGGAAAGAAAATGTAATTAGAATAAATAAGCGATTTAAACTTAATCCGTGTATAAAACTGCGCTACCTTATCAACATTCCTGAGTCGCCTTGTATGGAAATTTCCCCCAACCCAGGAGCTCTCTTAGGACAGAATCTAACTGGATTTTCATAAATACCATTTCTTTCTTGTGTAAATGCACCTGAGAATGATTTATGAATAAATTTGTTCGTATCCAATTCAATAAAAAAAGAAAAAAGCTTTAAAAGGGCTCAGTGTGTGAATAATCACATCTGTCACCCCAAGAGCAGCAGTCCGGTGCTGATTGTGTGGCTTTAGACACGTGCTGTGTTAAAATGGCTCTGACTGACTGAAGCCCCTTCACAATAATTACTATTTAATGTCATTAATGACAGAAAGCTAGCAGGAGACAATCAGCCTTACTCAAAGAGAAGTCAGCTAGCTGCTCCAAAGTTACTCGCGCTGTTTGGCTAAATGTTTCTGTTCTTACCGTCTGCGGCTGTGCAGCGGGATGCCAGTTCCCACAGCACCAGGCCCACGGCGTACATGTCTATCCTGAGAAAGGCGTCTCGCTGGAAGTTGATGGCCCCCTCCAGCACCTCGGGAGCCATGTAGCGCCTCGTTCCCACCTACAACACATCACAGGGACATGCGGCTTGTAGTGCTGTGCGTGCAGCTGCAGTTCCCCGCTTCAGCGCATCTGAGCCAACGTTTCAGGTGATTATCAAGCGCTCTGTGAGCTGACTCAGGTATTTTACAACAAAGAAACCACGAATGTGAACTGCAAACACAGTCTGGTGCCTTAGCTTATCTTACTTATTAGCATTAGAAACGATATTAATGAAAATGTATCAACGATGATTATAAGTCAGCTGTCTGTTTCAGATTTGCAATGGCACTCATTTTCCTGACCTTTCTGGCACAGACACCAGGAAAGATGAGCCGAGCACACTAATATTATTGTACCTTTTGTTAAAAAAAAGTTATCAAGATCAGTAAGACTTGGCTTAAATTGCACAGGGATTTTTTGGGCAGAGCTTAAGAGCTAGTGTGAGCCAAACAGCTGCATCTCTCTCTCCTATCGGTACTCACTTGTCCGTGTGTGTCCCCGGCAGATTTGCCGGCCTCGAACCTCAAGGCCAGGCCAAAATCAGCGATGCAGGCTGTCAGATTAGCCTTCAACAGCACGTTCTTACTCTTGATATCCCTACACACACACACACACACACACACACACACACACACACACACACACACACACACACACACACACACACACACAGTGAGTGCAACTCTAAACTAATTCTTCCTAAATCAATAAATGCGCCAACCAGAAAGGCTAATAGCAGTAAATCAAGGTCACAGGACTCTTGTTTGATCTTAGTTTAATCTTTTAACATTTCAGTGAATATTAATAGACGAGTGAAAATGACTTGGATATCGGAAAACCTTCATAAACAAACCTGAATGATAGACTAACGTAAACAACGCAAAAACATCATCGATACAGGGTCAGGGAGGTGCTGGGAGGAGCTAACCTGTGAGCAATGGCTGGCTTGTGCCTGTCCCTGAGGCCAGGGACATCGGCATGGAGGTATGCTAGGCCTCGTGCCATGGTCTGAGCGATGTGGCAGAGCTCGTTCCACGTCACCACGTTGGCCTTCAGATAGTCGGTCAGCGAACCCTGCAGAGACAAGAAGCTGTGAGCGAACGACTTCACGTAGGATGACCAACCAGTTCCAAACAGCTCGGAGGAAAGGGTCTTACCAGGGAAGCATCTATTACAAACAATGCTAGAGTAGGAGGTAGCAGTTGCTTTGTAATGACTCATGCTGTAATTTAAAAACAGTAGGATGATGGATACAGATCATTCAGATTAAACCGCGGTGTTAATGGTGACACGCTGCGTCCTTTTAGTCCGAGAGCAGGCTTTTCTCTGCACATGGGCAATCAAGCCCTGCGTGTTTTGTATTGCAGTCACAAAACACACTTGCTGAAATCATTGCTTGTTTTTATGTCCTGGACCCATTTACGATGCCGCCATAATGCAAGAGGACTTTAAATATTAACCACCTGTTAAAATTGGTTCGAGTTTCTGCCTCTAGCAGGCACATGTGATGACTCTGCCTCGAGCTAGTGGCACAGATCCAGGAATGTTTTACGGGCAGTAGTGACTGTCACGGTTGGGATGTTAGTCTTGTTCTACCTCATTGCACTGAGAATTTCAGAAACATGGCTCAAGNGTGTGTGTGTGTGTGTGTGTGTATTTTATATATGTAACTTTTCCAGTATATGTTGCTGAGATATTCTCACGCTAACCCATCTGCCCATCTGCCATAATGTCACTCATCACCACTTTTAAGATTTCATATTTATTTCACCCACATTACAAACAGGATTCGAAATGTAACCAACCTGCCACAGGATACTGCCACAACAACATCACGACAGAGGAAGTGCTATTAACATCTGCATTACCGACTCAACTGGGTGCAACAGCAAAAGAGCACGTTGGATAGCACTCATGGATAGCACTGGCTCATCAAACTGGACAGTATATTGGGAAAAAAGAGACTTGTCCGGTATCAGTGATCCTGCGCCCACTGTAGCCTCAGATTCCTCTTCCTGGTTGACGGGACTGGAACCCGACATGGTCTTCTGCTGCTGTAGCCCATCCACCTCAGGGTTCGACATGTTGTGCGTGCTGAGATGCTTTTCTGCTCACCACGGTTGTAAAACATGGCTATCTGAGTCACTATAGACTGTGTGTGAACTAGAGCCAGTCTGACCTCTGACCTCTCTCATCAACAAGGCGTTTGTGCCTACAGAACTACCCCTTACAGGATGGTCTTTTTTAAAATACTCACCAACATGATCAAAGTCACCGGGATCACAATTTTTCACATTCTGACGTTCGATGTGAACACTAACTGAAGCTTCTGACCTGTATCTGTATCTGTATCTGAACTGCTCATAAATGGTTAATTTGATCCTTGCATGAATGAGCAGGGGTTCCTAATAAAGTGGCCTGTGAGTGTATATTTAATACTTATATAAACTACAACTACATGAACAACAGAAAGCTTTCTACAAGGCTGAACATTCCACCAAACTGACCTGTTCCCTAAGTTGTGTTACCTTTTCGTGGTAAGCTGTAATGAGCCACAGCTCAGTGTCCAGGTTCGCCCCTCTCTTCTCCGCGCCCATGAACTGGAGGATGTTCTCGTGCCTCATGCCAGGAACGTTGTAAATCTCATACTCATTCTGCCAAGACTGCTTATCCTGAGAAGAAAAATATAAGTGTGCTATTAAGTTAAGAATCTAGATAAGACGTTCTTTCTGTGACACATTACACTACAAAAGGCACTGGTGAAGTAATTAGGTCCGGTGATTATGCTGAAGTGAGGACAGGGAAATTATCCTGTATCTAATTTTAAGTGAAAGGGCAGGTGATGTCTGTGAAATATGAACGTGTAATGCGAACACCTATGCATTAATTTCAGAGTTGGTTTTATAGCTGATGGCATGCGAGAGTGCTGATAGTCCCTCGGTCAGCGAACTGCCTCTTGTGGAGAGAATAAGCTCGGTAGATTAGCTCAGCAGCTTTCAAAGCTTTTCACATACCTGAATAGGGAAGATCTTGACAGCCACATAATCGTTGAGCAGCTGAGCTTTCCACACACAACCGAACCGGCCGCGGGCTTTAATCTCCAGCAACTGCAGTGGCTTCTGCCCGAGGATGGGCGAAGGGGGCATGGGGCCAGGGTCCTGAAACACACGCACAGAATGGAAAGAAAGGGAATGAGGGCGCTCTTACGGACACAGTGGGACAGGCCGAATGATTGAGAGGCAGTTCTGCCATGGACTGCACTGTGCTCATCGTCAGCCACAAACATCTTTCTCAGCCTTCGGGTCGAGGGCGTGTTGGGTCACCGGAGATGCGCACAGGGTTGTGGGAGGAGCTGTGTCCAACATGCGCCACACTGGGCACTGGCAGCGGCCAGAGCGAATATTTAAAATATAAAATACATGTTTTTTTTTTTTACATTTAAACCAACCTCAGTATGACCCCAACTCTTGGTACCATTGACAGTTGGGGTCATAAGATTACACACACCTTGCGGAGTCTGCAAAATGTAAATAAAAAAAAAAAAAAAAGAGGCATCATAAAAATTGCACTTTGTTTTTTATTTACTGCCCTGAATAAGCTATTTCACATAACACATGTTTACATATAGTCCACAAGACACAATAATAACTGAATTTACACAAATCAACCGGTTCAAGAGTTTACATAGACTCCAATGCAGACATTCACTGATGCTCACGAAGGCAACACGATACATTAAAAGCCAGGGGGGTGTAAACTTTTGAACAGCATGAACAGTGTAAACTTATTATTTTGTCTTCTGGGAAACATTTAAATATCTTATGTAGCTTCTGAAGGGCAGTACTAAATGAAAAAATAAGATCTTTCAACAAAATAATTTAAACAATCATCCTGTTCAAAAGTTTACACCCCCCCCGGCTCTTAATATATTAAATGTTGCCTTCTTGAGCATCAGTGATGTCCTCAGTGTGAAAAGATCTCAACACCATGTAGCTGCTGTTGGAAAGGGGTCAGATATGCAGAAGATGGTGGAAAAGTAAAGAAAGCGCAGGACCTGGAGGATTTTGCTGAAGAACAGTGGGCAGTTTAACTGCTCAGGACAAACAAGGGCCTCATGAACAATGATCACAAAACATAAACACAGTCCCTGATCATCAAGAAACAACACACAGTGATAAGAATCGAGTGTATGTAAACTTTTGAACCGGTTGATTTGTGTAAATTCAGTTATTATCGTGTCTGTGGACTAAATATAAACATCTGCTATGTGAAGTAGCTTATTCAGGGAGGTACTAAATAAAAGCATGCAATTTTTATGATCCCTCAAAATGTTTTTTTTTTTTTTTTTTTTTTTAATTTTTAACATTTTGCAGATTCTGCAAGGCGTATGTAAACTTACGACCCCAACTGTATGGGACACAGGGTTCAGTGGCCACTTTTATAGTTTTCTATAACCACAGAGTGATGAAAACTGGAGCATGTTCTGTCTCTTGCTTTCCAAAAAAGCAAGCCATTGCCTGCACAATCGCTAATGGAGTTCTAAGCTGGTGAAGCATACACATACCAGCTGTAACTGGGATGATGGGGAGTTGACCCAGTTTGAAAAGCTGACTGGGAGTGGTGGAGAGAATCACATAGTGGACAATGACATATGAATCAAACAATGGCATAAACTTGAGATTGGCTGAAGATCATCCATGTTGTTTATGCATTTTATGTACCACTGAGCCATGTGAAGTGCTGGTTAAATGTAAGCGTGATATAAGCGTGTCCAGCGTGTGAAATTTTTTGACCAGTTAGCCTCTGTCAACTGACAAACAACTGCCTCTTATCAAATAAGCTAATTCCCACCTGTTAAACTATAGTCAGTGAATGCTGGCTGGCTCGCACCCAGCTCCCCTTGTCGCAGTTTCTATTGTTTTAATGTTGTACTGAACACAACACTTCCAGGGTAAAGGCAAAAGCAGTGGTATGATTAAAAAAAAAAAGGGGTGGGTTTTTTGCCAGGCTCCTGTGCTGATGCTGATACTTGACAAAAGTAGGGCAAATGTAGAGCAGCTAGGTTGGCGTACTTGGCCTAAATTTCATCCAAAAATTGGAAGTGGCACCCCTGAGTTGAGACTGAGATCCAAAGTATATGGATCTGGGTTGTGTACCAAGTTCTATTTGGTCCTCCAGGAATTTTCCACCAGAGAAAAAGGAGATGAAGTGACTGCAAGCGGGAACAAGACGGGCTGAAAGGGCAGAACATCCATCATGCGAGGGAGGAGGGGAAGCAGAGGGGGGAAAATCAGTCAGGGCAGGGGAGAAAGGGAATATTTCTGAGATTGAGTTGCTTTAGCTGTTACCCAAAACGAGCCCTGAATGAGCTGACACAGAAACGAGAGTGTCGACATGAAGGATCAAGCTGCTACGGTGGGAGAAACACAAAGAAAAACACACGCCCTAAGCCTCCACTGCTCCCTGTCGCAGCAGACACAATAGCCTGGGTTATGTTGACTTTTGCCAAATGTCACTCACGTCGAAGGCACAGGTCGGGGAAAAAAATGACAACGGCTCTTTACTGCACTGTTACACAGCGCTGCTTTTACATGCGTTGCTCTTCTGTAATTTAAGAGAGTGATCTTTTTCCCTGGACGCCTAAGGTGGATACTGGACGTTCACTTACAGGTTACGAGGGTACGTGTTAGGCCAAACAACCCTAGACCTGAGCAGAACATGGCCAGGAGGGACTGACCTGCCTGTACCTTTGTGTTTATTGTTATGGTCTATGGTCTAACATGTGCTTACCACCCCCAAATCCATAGTTTAATACCCGTGTGAAACTTGGCCAGTCTGTTTCTCAGGAGAGTTGGGTACAGTTAGTCTAACGTAAGGAGGACTGGTAGTCCAGACTAGCTTTCATTGGGGGAAACTGGAGCACTTTGAGTAAAGTCGTTCCTGTATTAATGAAATGCCTGATGCTTTTTTACCCCCTTAATCAATTCTGGAGACTACAATAATTGAAACTAAAATCGAGACATTTCACCAATCAGTATTACATGAATGATGGTGAAACACCCTGCCATATCATCATATGATTTTGTAACATGTTTTTTTTTTTTTAAATCTGTTTACTATTAGACTGAATTCGGACTGAATTAGTTTATCAGTTTGTAATAAATAGTTTACTCGATGATGAAACTCTCGCACCCGGACAGCAATAGCCTTACCACAGGAGGAGCGAGTTTCAGGTGCGTTGTATTTTCTACAAACCCAGATGTTTGCGTCACGTGGTCATACGATCACGTTGCGTTCACGACATGGTGTCCGAGTGATGATTTTATTTTCTTTCTCCTCCTGACGATTCTTTCCCAGGTAGCACGTGTAGCTCAGGTTTGACCTTCCAGACCAAGTATACGGTTGAATGCCTCTTCTAAACCATCCATCTTTCATGTCGCCATTCGGGAAGTGTGTAATATCTGGGGGAGGGTCACTGATACGTGCGCTACAAGACTAAATACGATGAGTAGTAGCAGAAAAGACCAATGTGAAAAATTACACCGAGGCACTGTTTGAATTAGGGCTGAATATTAAGCGCAAGTCAAACTGACAGACATTTCCAACGTTCATCCTTGTACGCTTGTTCTGTGCATGCTTGGAGGCGTGCATACAAAGGCAAGGCATCTCCGCTTTCCATGCACCTTAATTAATCTTCTGCTTGATTCTAACGAAGTACAAGGGATTCTCCTCTTATCCGTGCATTGTAAAAAAACAAACAAAAAAAACCCCAACAGAATCTCAGTGTGCTAAAGCGTAACAGAGTGTGCAGGGATCAAATCAAACACTCAAAAACAAAATCACAGGTTTTCCACCTTGTTCTGGAATGCGACTCAAAAAGAAAAAAAAAAAAGAAAAAAGAAAAACCAACTCTGATGTTGTTGAAAATAAAAAGGAAGGAAAGTAAGCAGGAACCAAGACACGCTCTTCAGAAAGATGAGTAAATTAGACTTATCTTACCTCTATCATGATATGAAAGGCGTGCTAGTCGAGGGAAAGGAAGGAAGCAGAAAGGAAGGTGTTAGTTTGTGAGTGAGTGTGAGATCGAGACAGATGGGATGGAGAGAATCTGGGTCAAATGTAAATCCAACTTGGCCTGTTTAACTGCACTGTCGGCTGGTCAGAGTTAAACACTGATTCAGAACGTGAACGTGGGGATTCGACGAGTCTCCGATGCCGCCACACTACAGCAGAGGTCAGTCTGAGGGCCACTTTCGCTTGGAAAGTATGCTCACAGGGTCTGAGTGGATGCAGACGTCACCACGTGTCCTCTTCTCTGTTCACTGTGTTCATCTTTCATGAATGCTTTCCGTCCTTTTCTATCTGAAAGGACTTGCATCCTGACTGCACTGAAGGTTCATTAAGGTTTGAACTATGATGCCAGTTGTGGTTTCATATGACTCTAGCTGAATATAACTTCTTGTTGTCTCTGGAATATTGACATCTTAGATGACTTAAATCTATTCTTAATCTTTTCCCTGTTTTTTTTAAAAACACATACTATGCCATCGACTCGGGCCTGGCTGAGACGTATGCCTTAAAACTTTAAAAAGGAAAAAAAAGAACGAATAGCAGCGTAATCGAGTGGAATTATTTATATACAGTATATCCTGACTGCTAAAAAAAGACCTAATGGTTGTGTCTAAATCTTTCAGGAGTCCAAATGGCTTCAGACTTCAGTATCTGTTATATGTAGGTCAAATCTATAAAATGCAATTTGTGATGAATGACTAAGGGGTGCTCTATTTTTTTATACTCCAGAGAAATAAAAACTGGACACAAAGCAGTTCTTAAGTAAGTAAGAAATCCGACTGAAATAGACGTCGGTATAGTGAGTCTACTCCAGGAGAAGAGATCGGTACATACTGGACAGGAAATAAACAGACCATCAGTTTCACAAAGGGCAGGTAAATACTTGTTCTCACTGTTTCAGTGTATTTTTTTTCTTTCCCATTAAACCTGACAGAACAGTGGAGCAGCTCGAGCACGACAACAGAAAGAGTAAAAATCGTATCAGTCGTATCGGCGTGTCTGCGGACGTGATCGAGGCGGCGCTCGTGATTGGCCTTCGTTAGTGAGTGCGGCTGATGGCCATTAGTAGCTGTATTAAAAAAAAAAAGGCTCAGTGGAGGATTTGCTGACTGATTTTGTCCCAAAAAAAGTCTGTGAATGAAAAGAAAAGAGTGGTGAAGATGGTGAAAACTGTGGGAATGTGAGGAAGTGCAGGAGGCATGTTGTATATATGTTAGGGCATGTAAGAATTTTTAAATTATCACGACTTTATTTAAGAAATACAGAGATAAAAGTCTCAGGTGTTGGTGCTCCTCTCAGTTAATGGCGCTCTTTAGTGTACAGTTGGCATTTAAAAAGAAAGAGAGCTGAGGTGTCAAATAAGGGATTGCTGTCACTTTTAATTAAGAGCGAGGGAATGAGTGAGACAAAGAGTGTGAACTGGGAGTACGAAGGTTGGTAATAATAATGATAATAAAAAAGAGGCGCACTAGTTGAACTCTAAACTAGAGCTACTCTAGTCGAGTCATACTGCAAATGCACACTCAGCATCTTCCGTATTTCATTTCTGTCGTCTAGTGGGAGAGTTGAGGCAATCTCTCTACAAACTACAGACCGTTTCTGAGCCCACAGGAAGCATGGCTTGGTTACGAGCAGGAAATAAATATATAAACATGTTCTCTATAGCTTCCCTCCTTGAAATGGAATGAACCAGGCAGAGAAACATCACAGGATGCATTAGGAATCAAAGTGACTTGGTAAGAAAAAACAAAAACGTACGTTCATCAAGAACAGATTAAAGCGACTGCATAACAGCTCCAGGATCAATAAAAGTAATGAATATGTTTGTGAGGCAGCTCTTGTTTTCCTGAGTGGATTTCAGGTCAGAAAGTTTTGAACAATTAGCTCTCTTCTCTGGTAAATCTGTACAGCGGGTAAAGTATGAACACCCCCCACACCCCCCTTCTCTATTTACATCCACTTTCCTTTACATGTCCCTCACTTGGTAGGTGGAATGCTGGACATCCTGATAAACAATGAAACACTTATCTTTGGCTAAAAATAAATGGCTCTGGACAGGAGACAGGGGCCACAACACACAGACCACAACACGGATAATACACCAATGGACTCAAAATATCGTGTGTCTGGAGCTGATTAACACACTCTACGTTTTTAATGGCAAAGTTTGACATATGAATGAATCTCGAGGCGAAATTGTGTCGGTGAACACAGAATCGGTGAAATCTTCTGACATGTCATTAATCCACTCGGGCTGCATACCTGCGTCTTGGGGGCGGGGGAGAAGGAAATTCTGCAGCGTGTTAAGAAAATGTCGGCTCTGATCCACCCAGGTCTTATTTCTTGGAAGCGACTGAGATTGATTAGTTTCGTATGGTACACAAAGGCAGCGTAGTGAAAAGCAGGAGTGAAAGATGGTGATACTTGGTGCATTGTTCGTGTTTCGAACCATAACAGCGACTGTAAATGGTCAGATCCAAGGCAGGACAGGTTTACAAACGAGGCAAAAGAGTTCTTTTGGGATGCAGTGCGAGCAAAGACGTCCAGACGGATCTTTTGAGAGGAGGCCAAAAGAGAAGAGAAGAGAAGAGGAGAGGAGAGGAGAGCTGTCTTCGAAAAAGCTTTGAAAATGCGAGCGAATGGAAGCTCTTGGGCCATCGATCAGACGAGCTCACTGTTCTGTACCTCGCAACACCTTTTTAAAACCTGACCTACTTATTCGAAGCCGAGCGTTTCTGTTCAGCTGCCACGGATATCACAAAGCCAGAGAAGAGCCCTGTTACACGTCCTGTCAGTGCCCTGGAAAATGAGATCTGGCTCCTGTTTGCAAGTAATAACACAAAACCTCTCGCACCTTCTCTAACTTGCTTCAAGCTATGTTGAAATGTTTCAGCTTCTCCGGAAGAAAAAAAAAAAAAAAAAAAAAGACTTTAAATCGCAGCATTGCTCCTTCCAGCACTCAGAGAACAAGTTCAGGCTTATAACAACTGATAGCAGAGAAAAAAACACATTGGCACTTTTTTTTTTTTTTTTTTTGGGGGGGACGGACCAAAAGTTTTTTTATATGTATATATATATTTGTTATTATTATTACTAATACAGAAAGGGGAAATTCCACTAAGCGAAGGCAGGTTGCCATAAGGTCTTCACAGCACAGAAAGATCGTTATCTTCTCCGTACCATGACCAGCACATCAACAGACTGGTTCGCTGAATGAGAAGGAAATGTGTTCAACTCTGTGTAGCAAAAAACAAAAAAGGGGGAACTATATACAGCAAACACGAACAGTGAAACGCTTCTAAGATAAAAGATAAAAGTTCTGAGGAATCATTTCTTGCTCTTGCCAGTCTAGGGGGTCACGGGCTTTTGTGTCCTCTCCATGAGGGCTGCGTGACGAATCGCGGTTTTAAGGCTGTTGTTAAAAGCTGTAATAACAGCCTGGCTTGTAAAGTGACTGAAAAATTCACTGACGATTGCTTCAGCTCCGAAACAGGACACGCTGTTAGAGCAGGACAGCAGAGCAGAGACGTGCACGTGTGGACGACCCCAAACACGGCTTTCGTTTGCTGTTAGACAGAAAAAGATGAGAGCTGTGAGGCTGAGCGTAGGAAAACAACGACCAAAATAAGGAGCCAAAATGTACATGAGCAGGAGTCTGTAGTGAAAAGCGAAGGCGACCATTTTGTTCGGAAAATGAGTGTAGAACTTCAAAATGTGGTGTTTTTATTTATTTAATAAATTGCATTTGTAAGAGTAATTCTGATGGAGATTACTTTTAATCATTCTCAGGTACATATGCAAAGACAGAGGTGTAATTTCACTGCATGACAATGAGCTGTTTTTCTTTATATCAGATGGGTTTTGCTGTGTGTAGTGTAGTATGTAGGGTGCATAAGGCCAATTAATACTTACACCCGTGCTAGAGTGCGTGAGTAGGGTACAGAACATCATCTGGGACAATGTCAAGTCATAGACCTAATATTTATCAAATGTATATGTGTATGTGTATGTATATGTATATGTATGTGTATGTGTATGTGTATGTATATGTGTATGTATATGTGTATGTATATGTGTATGTGATTGTATATGTGTATGTATACGTGTATGTGTATGTGTATGTGTCTGTGTATGTGTATGTGTATGTGTATGTGTATGTGTAGTCTACGTTATACAGCAGTTAGTTCCGGTCCATAATCTAATCCATAATCGAGCGGCGTTCCAAGTGTGCTGATATTTATTACAACCGCACCAGCAAGACGTTTCACTGTGTGTATCCCTCCGCTCATCTGTGTTCGCCCCGTAAAATTCCACTTCCTAAACTGAAAACGGTTACTGCAGTAGTGTTAGTGGCATCATCAGCAGACATGGCAAACGACACACTTTATAAACGATATAACTTTTGACTTCAAATCAGATGAAGATGGAAAGGAGGAAGGGAAGCCAGTTTCACAGGAAGCACCCTTAACAGGAATGTACAGATCAGTGCGAGCCAGCTAGCTCAGAAACTGGACTGAAGGCGCGCACACACACACACACACACACACACACACACACACACACACACACACACAACAATATATACACACACAACTGAGTTTTGCACATTTATGCTGTATACTTATTATACTGCACACAGGCTGCTGCTCTTTTGTTTACACTTCTGTTTTCACTCTTTCAGCTGCTTGTATTGCACTCTTGTGTCACTAGATGCACTTTTAAACTGAACTGTGTGCTGGTCGGAGCTGCACTGGGACTCGCTGTGCCCGGTGTCTGTCCCAGTAGTCACTGTACTGTCTTGTTCTGTCTTGTGCGTCTGCACGTTTGCACTTGTGCACTTTATGTATAATTTATGTCATCCCTGTANTGGAGCACCTTGGTCCTGGAGAAACGTTGTTTCGTTTCACTATGTACTTGTATATGGCTGAAATGACAATAAACTCCTCCTGAACTTGAACTAACCCGCTGGCCGACGGGCTATAAAGTGAGTGTGGCTTCTTCAGGATCGATTTGTGCTAAATAAACAGAACATTTGGCCACACTGTGTCCGAAATGTCACTTGCTCGATGTTAACTTCTTGTTTATAGAACTGATGTATATAGAACTGATGTATACTGTGGCGACCTACAGCACTCGCCCTGCAGCTGAATCACAGTAGTGAGTGCGATATCGCTTAATTATACAACAGCGGCGTTCCGAAACCGCCGACATTCAGTGTGAGGTCGCTGTTTGTACTCCACTTGCCTGTGTTCGCGACATAAAATTCCACTTCTAACAATAGTTCATTACATTGAAACCGTTATTACACTTAGTACCTGTCAGTCAGACCGTGCGTTGGCATGGCAACACGCAACACTCTATCCAGCTGCAGCTTCTTTGAGAATTACTTTTACTGATGGAGCAAAATAAATAAATAAATAAATAAATTTGGCCACATTGTGTCTGAAATGTTAATCAGTATCAGTTCCTTGTTTATAAAACAGCTGGTAACATTATCACACTCGCAGTCCTGCTGTTGTACTGAATACTGAATACTGAATACTGAATACCAGCACGGCTGTGATTACTGCAAAAACACCTTTAATACCTTTTTCAGTAATCATATAAACATAAACTCTTCCATGTTTCTCTTGCGATCAGTGAAACAGCGATCACTAGTGTTGAAAGGTGCCTGGGGGGGAAATTCTCCCAGACCCGCTCTCTCTGATGCTAGACGAGATGATGTGCACGGGTACATGCCTTTGTGCTTTATGAACTTGAAACTGTACAATGTTCAGAGGAAACGCTGAGGCCTACCTGCGTGGGCACCAGGACGGGCGGATACGCCAGCTTGTGATGCCGATACATCCAAAAGGAGAGGAGGGCGATGGCAGCGATGCCCATGATTGGCACCAGGGAGTACAGGAAGGTGTTGAACAGCGGTGGCTTCTGGGTAAACGGGTTAGACGTAGCTGGAGAACAAAGAGAGAGAGAAAGAGAGAGAGAGAGAAATGTCAAAAACCATGTTCATAACTTCAGGTACAAATGTACATGCCAGGTTACATAGTGGATTCATTTTCTGGAAGCATATTACCATAAACAGACACCGCACAAATGTGGAATAATGAAGCAAGACAGGAAGCACTGGTAGCTGTGCATCACACTGATTTCTCTCACACACGCACACACACACGCACACACACACACACACACACAGAAGGAAGCGGGAGCATGAGCTGCTAACTCACTAATTAGCACAATAGCGAAAGCAGCTCTACCCCACTGTGCTCAAGTGTCTGAAACAAAATCAAACGAAACTTGTTAAGAGAAATATCTGCAAGTCTGGGCATCTTCTTCTTCATGAAGTCTGATTTCTGCAGGCTTGTCACTGACTCGAACTGCCCCTATGATTACAGAATCATCGCTGAGATCTTGGACGCGGCTAGTTTTTGTTTTTTTTTAAGGATCCTTGCCAATCACGTGCTTGTACACGCATTTATACAGACTTTCATGTACACAAAAGTGCCTTTCATCTTAAGTGGAGAAACCATGAAAGCTTCCTGTGTGTGTGTGTGTGTGTGTGTGTGTGTGTGTGTGTGTGTGTGTGTGTGTGGTTGCGTGTAAAACCAGGCAGTCTGTTTAGTAAAAGCACGCTGCACTTCAGCTTGTCGGGGATGGGTTTGAGCCAAGATAATCGCGATACGGTTTCCCTCCTGATGCTTCTCCGCTTTAGCCAACCGTAAAGCACATCTTATACCGGGGTATTTAAGCACATCCTACTTAAATAAATACCCCCGTGGAAAAAAACAACACACACTTCCATCCCCCTATTTCTCAGTTTTGTCCGAGTGTAGGGATTGCCTCATTCTGGCACGAAAGCGCTCTGACCGCAAGCACGCTAAACACATTCCACTTGTCCTAAAGGTGAAGTGTGCTTAATGGAGTTCTCCGCATCCCAGCGAGCTGCTGCTTTTTAATATCTGGGGCATTCTGTATCGAGCGAGCTGATGCTGAAAATAGGCCTGTGGTTGCGTAAGCTAGCGCTGCTGCTGTGAGAGGATACCAAAAGCCAGCCAGCATCTGAATGTAAATAACCGCATGTCAAATCCTACATGAGGTGTGTACTGTTTTGTTCGACAGAGAGGAGAACATGTTCATACTCGGGCAGAGGAAATGTTTCTCAGTGTACCATGCTTACCATTTCCTGTACTTGGCATTGGTATGCTTTTAAAAGAAGACAAATAATTGCCAGAAGTCCAGAACATTCTCCGACAAAGTGTTTAACTTCCAAATTCTTCTACATAGAGAGGTACACTGATAAACGCTGAATCCCAGCTATGTTAGGAATGACTAGCGATTGCCTGCAGAGTCTTCACGTACACGGCGGAGGATTTTCATAAAGTGGCACATTTATCCTTTGGCGGAAACTTTATTCGAGTTATTTATTTAAAATATTTTTACTCAGCTGCTTTTCTCTTCATATACAGTACATGATGGCCAAGAATGGTTTTCACAGGTTACAGCACATAAACAGGACACACTTTGAGCGATTTAACGTGATGGAAATGAATATACACACCCCGTCCATTATTTATTAGGGACGCCTGTACACCTGCTTATTCGTGCAGTTATCTAATCAGCCAATCACGTGGCAGCAGAGCAATGCATAAATCATGCAGATACAGGTCAAGAGCTTCAGTCAATGTTCACGTAAAGCATCGGAGTGAGGGGAAGAAAAGGGACTTGGCTGTGAAGAGTAAACCACTCTTTACATCCATGGTGAGCAGAAAAGCATCTCGGAACAGACGACATGACAAAGTCTGAGGCGAACAGTGGTCTTCTGCTATTGTAGCCCGTCTGCCTCAAGGCTTGGCAAGTTCTGAGATGCTTTTCTGCTCACCACGCTTGCAAACGGTGGTCATCTGAGTTACCGTAGCCTTCTTGTCAGTTCAAATCGTTCTGATATTTTGTTTGAGGTGAACATTTACTGAAGCTCTGGACTTGTATCTGCAGGAGTTTTTGAATTATGCTGCTGCCACATGATTGGCTAATTTGATAATGCATGCATGAGCAGGTGTACAGGTGTTGGCCCACTTGCAGCTACTGACTTGACTTGGGCTTATAGTAAATAATGTAGTTCTTATAGTAAAAGGTTAACGGTGACATGACTCATGAGGGCACTCGCGTTTAGCTGAGCTTCACAAACATACACAGGCAGTAGCATTGCTAGCCAAACTACTAACTAACTACTTTAACTAATGACATTTTTTTAATAGTGAGGTGGCAATGTCTCTTGAAAAAAAAAAAAAAAGTTGCTCTTAATTAGCTGTAACTTAGTTTCTCGAATGAAGCATACCATTGGGATGAAGAGGAAGGCTGACTGTGAGAGGAAGCCCGTCTGTCCTGCAATAACACTCCAAAGCTTATAGAAAGGCTTCTCAGGAGAGACGAGGCTGTTACAGCCACAAAGCTATCTTAGCGTAACATTCTCCGTAAAGCCAACAGTCCCAGTATTAACTTTTTGTTGATTTTCATGCGTGACTGACGTCAGACAAAGATGCCCTCGCTACACCGATCCATTACGAGCTCATACCCATGCAGAAACAGAACGACCATAGTATCAGTTTACACAAGAAGAAACGTGTGACCTTTTCCTTTTTTTTTTTTTTTACAACATGAAAACACAGCTGATAAAATCTAGAAATGAGGATGAAAACTAAAACCCAACTGACGGAGGTAGTGCCGTACTGGTAGGACCAGTTTCTGGCAATATTTAGCCCAAAATTTGCATGAGTACAGAAACGTGTGGTCACGTGTGGAGTAATAAGAGCTGTCATGCTCCAGTGAATGAAAACATTTCTATAACATAACCTTTCAAGCGTGAGCCACAAGTATAAGCAAAGTCGATCCCCTTATAAGCTTTGTGAGAAAGAGTACGGCATTGGAGACACAGCCTGTATCTGGAGGGGGTTATACTCGGCGGGACGGACGGACACCGACACAAACACAAAGGACTCATGGTGTTCATGTGTTTCTTCTAATGACATAACAGCCAAGCTGGGTCAAAACCGGACTGCTGCTTGTCAGGGGCAGGGCTCAGGTGCAGCATTTGGGCTCTTTTCTGTACTCGGAGCAGGAGAGCTAGTGCGACCGTCTTCACCACTCTGGGAGAGTTTAAAAACACGCAGATATTTTGAGTGGTTGATGCGACATATTCTCCGACGCACGTTCTCTGTCCACTCGTACGTGTCTCTGTGTGTGTGTGTGTGTGTGTGTGTGTGTGTGTGTCTGTGTGTGTGTGTAACTCCGCCGCACGTGATACAGAGCAGAGGAGAATTGTAAAGGCGTGAACATGTAGAGACAGGAATGATGTGGTGCCGTGTAAATCAGATAAATAAATAACATAAGGCTATTTATTTGTTTAATAAACGAACAAGCTGCAGACCTGTTCTATAGGAAAGGGAACCTTCAATGACTTCTGCTGTGATCTGATGCTAGATAGAAAGTAAAATTAAATAAAAATTTGGTAAGTAATTTGGTCTGTAATTTTCTCAGGGGAAAAACACTGACATGGCCAATCTGGGTGGAAATAATTGCAAATCTAATCCCATTTGGAGTCTTTATATATTTAAAATCGTTTGTAAAACACTATGTTTAATTCTTTAATGAAAAAAACAACAACATGGTGTGTAAACTCTCACAACAACTTTCGTTTTCTTCGTCAGCAGAGGCTGGTTCGTGCGAAAGAGCTAGCTAGCTGCTTAGCGCCATGACTCACCAGGAAGGGTGACTGTTTCTGGAACAGGAAAACACTTAGGTAAAAAAAGAAAAAGAAAAAGAAGGAGTAGCAGTTTGAGGAATGCGGTCTTAGATGAAAGGTGTGCTAAATGAGTCAAAGTGGGGTAAAAAGACAAGCGTTTATTATCTGATGCCATTTTAGCTGTTGATATGCTTCATTTATTGCTGGAGTAATGTGCTGATAAATAATAAAAGATGTCCATAGCTTCGTTTTGCGAACTCATGATGTGTTTGGAAAAACAGTATGAACTGATCATGACAACACACTAAACGGAAGCAGGATTGTGTAATAAATATTTTAACCACTTCATCAGATCTGTTTTGCATTGATTGAAGCTTACGCCGAACTACAAAATGTAAATTCTTCCAGAAATGGAGTCCCAACATTCATTTAAAGCGTGTGATTAGTTATAGGAAGTGTGGTCCGACTGGTTAAGGGGATTAATAATGATCTCGAGACACAGAACAGATGGCAGACACTCGTTTCAGAATCAGTACTGAAATACGTGAGTGACAGCGAATCTGAATAATCTCTTAACTATGAATTGTTATATATAACTATATATATATATATCTTAAAAGCATGAAGCATTTTACACATTGGCTCGCTCGCTAGTTCAGTTAAGTAACATACATACAGTATATATAGTGTACGCACTATATGGCCAAAAGTTTGTGGACACCTGATCATCACACCCACATGTGGTTCTTCCTCAAACTGTTTCCACAAAGCTGGAACCACACATTTGTATAAAACGTCTCTGTATTCACTGGAGCTAAGAGGCCCAAACCTGTTCCAGCATGACGATGCCCCTGTGCACAGAGCGAGCTCCATGAAGACAT
>CM074949.1:4096366-4107940 GCA_037577455.1 Pangasius macronema
CAGCCTCGCTCCAACATCTAGTGGAAAGCCTTCTCAGAAGAGTGGAGCTCATTATAACAGCAAAGAGGGAATAAATCAGGAATGAGATGTTAGGCAAGCTCATATGGATGTGATGGTCAGGTGTATGTGTGTATACTGTATATTTATAAAGGAGAGAAAGTTAAGTTTTTGTCTGAGCATCACATTCTTTTCAGGTCAAAGTTCCCCAAATATAATCTTTATAATTTGAAGAAAAGACGAAGAAATCTCTTAATTTCGGTTTGTGTCGAAGTACGACTTCACGGCTAATCAATGTCAAAAACACCTGAACAGAACATAAGAATTAAAAGGTCACCCCATTCCCGTGGATTAAAGGGTGTAAGTGATGCTCAGTGACAGACATGCAGAGGGAGAAACAGACAGAAGTATGGTTCAGCGTGCACGAGTAGAGCGAGTGTCCAGAGCGAGGAGTGAGAGGTAAAAAGGCCGGAAGAAGTTTCAGTACCCTTAAAGACTCCACTGCTTCGGTCGGTGATCGGAGTCTTACTCTGTATGGGCTCCGGGTTGTAGAAAAACTTCTCGTTGCACATGTTGCCTTCGCAGCAGCAGAAAAACACGTCGGGGTCCTCTTTCCTCTCCACACACTCCGTGCTGAGAGACGAGGAGAGAAAACAAACGCTGTAATGATGACAATTCATTCTTTCTAAAAGACTGAAAGTGTAATCTGGTCCTGTCTGTTTATGTTCGCTTGAATGGCACTACACCGCCAATGATTATTATGTAATTTGGAACAAGGTAGCTGGTAATCATTAATGTGTTTGGTGCTGAAGTCCAAGCACACTCGATGCCCCCTTTCCGCGTGTGGTTTTGAGTCAGGTATTTAGTTTTGCAGTAAAACACAGTAAATAACACTAAGGAAGGACGGATATCTTTTGTCAAAGGAACACTCGTAAGCTGCCAGACCACATAAGAGCGGCACACGCCTCTTAGCTCAGAGCAGATAAACGAAGATTAACTAAACAAAAAAAGCCCACTAGAGGAAATCGTGCACACACGGCTGCAAACATAAGGAGAGTGGATCGCATTCCAGGGGCCTTTTGTTCAGATAAGTAGGGAGTGAGAAAGAATGAAAGAGAGAGAGGTGAGGCTGTTAACTTCTCATCATGCACGTGCCACGGGCTGCTTTTATTTTTTTTTTCCTTTTTTTCAAAAAGTCCCTTCCAGTTTCAACGGGTGTGAGGTAAACAGGTTCAGCAGCATGCTAGGGCAAGCACCGAGAGCGCAGGCAAGTGCCTTTCTGCTCTGGCTTTCTGCCACCTTACTACTGATGGACAGACAAGGACGAGCGGATTTTTTACCTCCTCCCCCACCCACAAAGGCAAATGGGTTCACGTCAAACCTCGACAGGAAAACATGTTTACTCAAAGCCGGGACGCCTTTGCATCAATATTCAGCGTGGAATGTGGGCTATCTTTAGTAGGGGCCCATATGGCTGATGAACGGGGGATTTACTGCTGTCCCTGGACACAAAGGGTCGGCTAAAAGAATGTGTAATCATCGTGACTTTTCTTTATTTGCGACCGTCATCTGGACAGAATGATTCATTTCTTCCATTAATTGTGGCAGGAAATTACAGAAGCCTCGGCTTTGCAAACTTCAGGGGCAAAACTTCTTCGAGAGGTTACACTGGATGATGAAACTTTTGCACCGGTTTGGTACTCAACGAAAAGCGGGACACATGACAGTTATAGACTACCTGTCACAACTCTGGGGCTGGAGTTCCTTATTTATTTATATATTTAGATATATATTTATATATTTATTAGAGGGAAGACTGCATGAATTTCAAGCTATGACAACTGTACAGCCCAGTACATCATCTGCTTACAACTCATATTTTTTTAAAAGATTAAATGCCACATAATACTGCAGCAGGATTCACCTACACTGCTCAGGACACTGCCAGGATATTTTATATTTTACCTCGAAATTGACTGTAACCCTCAAATATGAAGGTCTGAATTAATTTTGTCTTATTAACTTCCAGAGGGAGAAAAGAGCCGCTGACGAGTTTGTGTTTACGGTACAAACGAACCTGTCTCATGGGGGCTCCGTGACATTAGGTGTAACTACACACAAGCTTAAAGTGCCCTTGTGGTGTAAGAGGAAAACACTTCGGGGTGCTGACAGCCCACACCACAACCGCTGTGGACTGTTTCCTTTACAACAGCGCAACCTGAAGTGTTTCACTCTTTTAGACTTGTTTTATTTTCCCCCAGCTTTAAGCTGGTTTGTAACATGAGATGTTGCGAGCACAGCGTAGTGATTTGTTGTGCTGAAAGCCAAGCGTACCTGTCGTAGCAGTTAACGTCATCCAGCCAGCAGCCCTGCTTCACCACTGCTACGATCCCGGACAGGTTGCGCCACGTGGCGAAGCAGTGCAGCCGCTTGTCCTTGTCTCCTACGCAGGCCTCGATGCCGGTGCGGTTGCCCTGCTGCTCCGAGCTCGGACTGTAGTTGTAGTGCACACACTCGCGTGTCTCGGAGCGGCCCAGGATGGCTCCTGCACAGACGAGGGAAGAGGGACATTTTATCTTTTAATGCTGAAGCCTTCACTGTGACAAGCGGCAGCGTGATGCAACTGCTCAGAAACGGCAGACACTCAGTCCCAACGGGTCGCATCCCGAACCGATGAAAGAAGCATCGCACGGTCACCTTTTCAGGAAAAAAGAGACTGGAAGCTCTTGATAACACGACTCTAGCTCTTTACACATCATACAGGCTGCACTGTAGCCGTCTAATATTGTTCAGTTTGTTTTTTATTCATCTGTTGTTAATTTATCAGCATAAATCAAGCTCAAGCTACGGTTTAGATCTACTGCAATACTCTTCCTCACTGTTATGACGGGATTTTAAATAATGAGTTGTTATTTTAAATGTGGGCTACCAAACAGACAACACAGTAAAATCGAACAATAAACACTATTTAGCCTCCGTGACCAAAAGCAGACCATGTGTACTCTGAGGTGGCTCGCTCTATCTTCCGGCCACAGCGGAGAACAAGCTCTGTGTGTGTGTGTGTGTGTGTGTGTGTGTGTGCGTGTGTTGCATATCATCTGATGCATCCTCTGTCAATGTGCATGTTTACTATACAAACAAGAAGCCATTATCAACAGTCATTATCGCTCCTGATCTCTCAGGCATTTAAACATGAAGGCTCTGATTGTTCTGAACACAAGTATTTCACCCCACAACTAATTTTTTCTTTTTTGGGATTGTTTTTAGGCCCAGCCTGCATAGACTGAAGATCACTTAAACGTTTAAACAAGCGAGGTGTGAAAAGACGTTTATTAAATTTAATGAGAGGTTGCTGAGTCACATTTACGTCTTTAAACGCTTGCTGGCATTTGCATTGCGCAACGTTGCCAATGGTTGTCGCCTCTGAGCTACGAGCACCCGGGGCGACGTTAAGGAGCAGTTGGAGCTCGGGGCCAGGTATTTGAGAACTGGTTGTGCAGGCTAAGAGGAGAGACGACTGGCGCCATCTTAGCAGGGGGTGGAGGGGACGGTATAGGTCAAAATGGCAAAGCTTTGATAGCGATCGTGGAATTTCAAGGGTGCTGCATAAAAAGAGATACTTGTAATAAGACCCCCATGTACCAGCTCTGGTACACATTCCTGTTTTTCTTCCCCTCCACTGTGTTTTCATTGCTTCCTATTAACTCATGATCAGCACTGAGGAGGCAAATCAGTTTTATTGGCAAGATCACTGGCAAAGGAAGTTGACTTGATCATTGCTTGATCATTGCCCAAAAAAACGTATATTGTATTTGTCAGGACAAAGATTAGGCTGCTCTCGGGATAAATGTGCAAACGCGCTGCGTGTTGTGTGGTGATTGGCGCACCAGCCGTGCTGTACAACAGTACAAACGACTACAGCTGTGGCCTCTGACTTCTCCCGTTGGGCGAGGGGGGGGGGGAAGCTAAATTTAGATAGCGAGATGATATATTCACGGTCGTCTTTACTCATCTGCGCTGTTGCAGCAGTACGATCAGAATGCTAATCTGTCGCAAAAGGCTTTCCCATGACGTCAGTGCTGTGATGGAAAACGTTATAAACGATGCGTATCTCTGTCTTCAGGAAAGCAGGACGGGTCAGGACGGGGCATGGACCGAGCCTGCTGGCTGTGGTAGTGTGCAGAGCTGAGTGAGGGGTCGATGAAATCCGTTACGGGAACGACTAACGCGTAATCTGTGCTATTGATGATTTTAAACAGTGATTTGTAAAATACCCAAATGTTTGCATTTTACTTACAAATCAGAAAAGGAACAGCAGCTTATTAAAATATTCTCAGTTTAGTGAATTTATTTAATCTACGAGATTAAATGAACTCCTCACAATGAGAAAGGAAAACGCATGAAGCATTCAGTTATATAAAATTTAGTGTAAAACTGTTTTCATGTAATTTCTCACACTGAGAATATGATGATATTAAAACACTCGAAATGCCGTGTACTTCTCTGTTTTTTCTCTTCGCTCAGTCCGAGTATATCCGCTGATCGTGAGCGATCATGTCCCCCGAGTGAGTAGAGCGATGACATAATCTGAGCGTGGATGTCTTGGATTTGTAATTTATACGCTACATTTAGACCGAAGAAGTGTTTTATATATATTTTTAGACAAGGATGAAAGGGCAAGGGGGAAAAAAAACATGCGGGCGGGGCATGGTGGGAGTGGCAATGTAATTAGCATGATCACTTTTTTATTTTTAACAAAAGGATATTATTAGAAATATTTCTAGATGTCAGCCAGTGCTAGTGTCAAGAGTTATAGTAACAGTTGACTGGCCACAATTCTACTGTTCAAAAAAAGTGTGCTTTTGTCTGTCTTATTGTACACATCACCAAAAATAAACCGATGCTCAGTGATTCATCTGACTGCTGAGAATGACTCATTAGGAACAAATGATTTGGTGGAATTAATTAGCTAATAGCCCCCTGGTGGGGATAAACAGAGAGGATCAGTTCCAGAGACACAACAAGTCGCCTTAATCAGGATTACGGAGAACATGGAGGAATTACTGTTTCAAAAAAACGGATGTGCAAATGAACAAGCTTCTCCAGAGCTGAGTTAAACTGAAGCATTGGAGGAGGGAATCGATGATTTGATCTTGATGTGATTGTAATTTGTTTTCGTTGTGCATCTTGATTATTTATATACTGCATGATCAAACATGCCATTCCAGATTTATTCCACCTTTGCTGTTATAATGAGCTCCACTCTTCTGGGAAGCTTTCCACTAGATGTTGGAGCGAGGCTGTGGGGATTTGTGNGTGCAGGACACTCGAGTTCTTCCACTCCAACCTTCACACACCATGTCTTCATGGAGCTCGCTTTGTGCACAGGAACATCGTCATGCTGGAACAGGTTTGGGCCTCTTAGCTCCAGTGAAGGGAAACTGTAATACTACAGCATACAGAGACGTTCTGTACAACGGTGTCCTTCCAGCTTTGTGGCAACAGTTTGGGGAAGAACTACATTTGGTTGTGATGGTCAGGTGTCCACAAACTTTTGGCCATACAGTGTACCCACTGCCTACATTTATACCCTTTCAGTATAACCACTTGCAGCTTCGAAAATATATCTTTCAATTAATTTATCCTCAATAACCAGTAAGTATGGATCTGGAATACTTCCTGAATGGGACACCGGTCCGCTGCAGTTCGTATTTTCACCCACTGTGAAAAATAATGTATTTCCACTAGGGCTGTCAACGTACAATAGACAACAGACACTTGACCAAATGCAGGAAAAAATATGATAACAAACGGTTCGACTTCCTTTGAAGATGATCTTTAATTAAAACTGAGGCTGTAACTCGTGTACTTTTGCAGCAGTGACGTTTCTCTAACTTTACAGTACTGTAGCTAAGTAGAATAACTCGTATCTTAGCTTGACCTCTGTATCATCTTCCTCTGATAACTGTAACATCCTCTTTATTTTCTAAAACTGCTTATATCCAATTTCGGTTACAGTTACATTTTTAACATCCATGAAAAAAAGTTAGTTCCTGTTATCACTTATCATTTAGCAGCTACAATCTAAAAAATCTCTCCCTCATTAGCTTCTCTGTTTTCTTACTTCTCGTTCCACCACGTTTTCTGGCGTTCCCTCTGGAGAACGTCTGGTTTCAGGCGTTAACGGGTGCGTGAAGCTTTCTAGGGAGCAGAAGTAGTGGGAATAGCCAGTTCACCCTCTAAACTCTCCTCAATGTGACTCGATAAATCTTTGACCCATATTCTGCTGCTGGCCGGACGAACCCAAGCGCTCCTTGGCTGCTATTTTTATCGAGGAACCGTGAACCACTCTGTCAGCGTGGCTAACCGAGTTTACAAAGCTGAGCGCCTGAAAAAACACACGGGGAAAGGTGTGATATAAACAAAGAATTCTCTGAAGGCACAGGACCTGACATGTCAAAAATATGGTAACTAATTTGCTTAAAAAAGTGTTGAAACAGAACTTTTTATAAAAGAACTGCCACATTATCCTGTACACAGCAAGCTGCGTGAGATGCCTCCTTCTCTTGTTCTACAGTTATGCAAATATGTGCGGGGCAAAATCTCGTTAAGCTTTTTGCTCAACTCCGTTCATTCCAAATCTTGAAATCTGACTTGACACTTTTCATCTCTAAGTCCTGACCTTCACTTCCCCATATGTGGCCTAATATGCAATTTATTCTTTCTCTGGCCTCTGGTGAAATGAGAAATGAAACCTAGCAAAGCAAAAAAAAAAAAAAAAAAAAAAGATAATCATCCACAGAGCGCTGCAGCCTTTTGAGATCAGTGACACGATATCTCCTCGCTGGCTCTGCGGTTTTGCCTTACAGATCGCTTACCAAAAAAAGGGACTGAAATTCCTGGAACAGGGATTTTCCTCCACAGAGAATTTGAAGGCCAGCTTTCTCGAATTGCATGCGGCCCTCACGGCAAAACAATTTGTCCCGTTCAGTGCAATTTGGACGCGATACGGCGCCGCGCTGTGCGCCCGTGACGCTATAGTGCGGTCACGAAGGCGCTGCTGAAGAAAACCAACGCTGTGAGAATGATGTACGGGTGCAGGCGCCGCTGCGGCGGTTCGCCACCTTAAAACAATCTCTTCCTGCGATATTTAAAGTTTACTGCTTATCTGCGAACACAAGATGGAATGAAGATATTTATGTAACAAAAGGTCAGCCATTATCAAACGGGTAAATCCCAGTCTCTCCACTAGACCACTACTTTCAGGCCAGTAATAAAATCCTGCGGACGTGTCGGGCGCTCGTGACCTGCCTGCCGCTTATCGAGCTTACATCACTTCCTGCGCTCCTTCCTAAAGGGCGAAATGCAAAACAAGGCATGTCCGCTACGGCCTGACTCTGAAGTGCTAGGGCACTTCGCCTGAATAAAACGTATCCGTCACCGAGGCCTAGAACAACAAAGTGCACTTAATAGATCAGAGAGCATCTGTTGTGATGATGGATGGAGAGCAGTGAAGAGTCCGGGCAAGATCCTTCATGCCGTGTGCCATCGGGTTTACGTACAGCGCTTAAACTTCAAACCGTTTGTTGTTTTTTTACGTTACGTGATCTGCACTCAGTGAATACGCTGAAATGAAATCCTTTGAAGCTCTATTTTAATTTCTTAAACGTTTTTTATGTTTGTTTTTAATTTCGTTATTGGAAACTGCAACACAATTTTTTTTTCTTTTTGCAATTTTGAGTCTTAGACCAAGATTCTTTCTTTTTGGACGTGTCTTTATACATTTTTTAATTTTATATATAAATAATAATGCACACCTTCTGCCCAATCAGTATAAAATGGTGGAAATCTGCTTCTTGTCAAATGTTCCACTATAAAATGTGTTCATCTTTACTTCCTGGGACTGAGGAGCTCCTGCTATGTATATAATTAGTAAAATGTTAAAGGTTTAATGCCTGCTCGTTCGTACGGATGGATGTTAACACTCTGTTTCGTTGATTAAATCTTGTAGCCAATATAGAATTTACTTTCTTACAATTACAGGACGAGTCTGGTTAATGCCGTTTATTTTGTGAATGACGTGTGCACTGTAGTCACTAAAAAGTTATGAACTGAAATTCTGTGTGTGTGTGTGTGTGTGTGTGTGTGTGTGGAAATCAAATGAATCAAATACAGACATTTTTTGTCTGAACCTTCTCGTCCTTGATGTTCATTAAGTCCAGCGTTATGAGCTGAAATGTTAACTAATGCTGCTCCTGGAGCTTGCACAGAGTCGCTGTGAGGATGTCGATATCAGATCAGTATCAGGTGTCACTCGATGTTCGGAGCTTCAACGTCAATGTCATGTTGAAAATGGAAGAAACTGGGATTGGTGCATTTCTGTTACCCGGCAATACAAGGCACATCTAATGGGATAATAATTAAAAAAAACCATTACATCACGTTTGTTCATTACGTCCTTCCAAGTGAGATATTAATCCTCAAGTATTGATTGTGCTCATGAGCTTCCAGCTGCGTGATCGTTATCGAAGCCACGAAATGCATCCAGTCGTCAATTACGCCGTGCTGATGCATGGTGTTTTTAACATTAAGAACTGAATTCAGGTGCACGCTAAGCTAAACGGCTATACTGCTGCTGTAGTTACGCTAAATGAGAACAAACTCCAGACTGTTCAGCTTTCTGTCTCTGTGGCAAGCGCATGACGCAAGATTTTTTAATATTGTCAACTGTCAATCTGCCAGCAGTAAGACGCAAAAAAAAAAAAACCCTGAAAAACTGGTTTTGAACAAAGATTTCAGATCGTATGCGGGGGAAAAGGTTTAGCGTCGTTTCTCACAGCGCCGTGTGAAGTTTAACATCAATCCCTGCACCGCATAGGAAACACGCCTGATTTATGATTTAGACAAAGACGTAAAGAGAAAGATCCGTAAGGAGAAATCCGCAAACTTCTTCTTCTTCTTTATGTTTTTTTTACAGAAATTCCTTATTAAAATCCTTATAACCTGGGTATTTTTACCGAGAATAATCACTAGATTAACTCAAGAGGAGAAGATCAGTAAGAGTTACAAAGCCTGTCTCATTTAAACACCTTTTCCCCTGATTAATCGATTACTATTTGAGTTCTCGACCCTGATTGGTCAGTAGATGTGCATTATTTCTGTATGAGAGCACGGGTAGTTCCGGCTGTAGCGTGAACAACAGGCTAATATTAATGCGCTCGCTTGATACATTATTGTTTCTATAGTAACAGCTCATACACAGGGACTTGTACAGTGGAAATATTAATAAACAGAATTAAAAATGGACTGTTGTTTAACAAAGCAATTGTATAAATAAAGTGTGTGTGTGTGTGTGGGGGGGGGGGGGCGATGTGGCACAACATGAGTACAATCACTCTCAATCACAATATATTAAAAAATATGCACTAATATATTTTCTTATATAAATGTGGTGATAGTTTTTCCTCCACAGGCAACAGGATAAAATTACTGTGGAAACACGGAGTTTCTCCACTCTACGAAAGTTGAATCGACACGTTGTGATTTATGAGAAGTTTTGTAAACAATAATTGAGAACCTAGCAGGCTTCAGATGAGCTGCAGGTTCCACGAGCGCTGAGTGAAACAGGGTTCTGCCTGCCGGCGAGCGTTCGAAGTGCCCGCGATAACGAGGTCATCGTGAATAGATCAGGTTACAGATGACCAGCGCGTGGCTAATGACCGCCGTTAGCTTCACCTGCGCGGCGCCATGAAGGGCGCATCGGTGTTAATCCTGGAGCGTAATCCACTGGAGGAGATCGAGTCCCTAGCAGTGGTCACGTCGTTAACATGGACTCATCGCTCAGCCTGGCGGGAAGCTGTTGTGGTCGGCATGACGATGTTTTCCATCTTCCTGCGGCGCTTGTGTCGCCGTCAGTGCGTTCCCAGCGTGCCTCCTCCACGGAGCGCCGGCACCTGCTTCTCCTTCATCTGCTCATTAACTAATGCGCACTTACGCTTCCTGCGTTCGCCTCCGAGCTTCTCGGGTCCTGTGAGTTTCAGAGCATTTCTCACACGCGTTCCGCTTTCATTTCTTCTGCACCTGCATTATACCTGGCTCATCTGTTGGCCGTTGAGATAAATCCGAGGCTACCGTCTGCGCCGCTCGTGATCCGAGTGATGGCTGGAGTTACACATTTTACACTGAACACTCATTTGGTCTGTAGCCAAGCGAAGGCAAGGAGAGGTTTGGTGCATCATTTATTTTATTTTATTTAAAAAAAACTGCCTCTTTCCACTCTTTATCACGCTTCAGTGGATACGAGTTTCCATTTCCATTGCGGTTTTCATTTTATACAGTGCATACAGATGAAGGGACGTTACACAAGCCGTAAATCACAAGTCACTGTTACCATGCCGAGGATTATTTTCCTATAACAGCGTGTGCTAAAGTGTTTTATTCCTCTTATACAACAGCAATTCACCGACAAGTATTTTTTAAATTTATGTAAAAGAATTAAATAAAGAATCAGCTCACACTCATCACGAGTTGTACTTATTATCAGTTTGTAGGGTTTGTTTTTAAGTAATTTAATATTGCTGAAAACAATTCTCACTTACGTCATAGCGACTGTAAACAGCTCTGTCCTCACCGTGCTCATGTTTTTCCTCACTTGTTGATAATAAGACAAAAAAAATGCAGCTTGTCAAGTTCCAGAGACACGAGAAAGCACAAACTCTTCACAGAGTGATAGTTCAAAGCGTTGACACTGGAGACTGCTGCCATAAACGTAAAATAAAAAAACCTCACCATATCAGTGATTCTCCATTTACTTTGTTACGAACAACTACGACGCTTGGAAGCTGATATATCACATTAAAATCCCATTCAAATCCCATTCAAATCTATATTTCTGACATTTTAATTTTTGGGATTGTTTTTTTTACAGTTGTGACTTTTTGAAATCTGAAATCTTACCCACAGCAATTCCTAAACAAAGAAGAAAACAGATAAAATGTTAATTTATTAAATACACCCTAGAAAAAATTTAATTTTATTTAACGGGACGTGTTTATAATTCATACAGTGTAAACAAATTTCATATTAAAATACTTTTGTCAGCTTCCAAGCTGTTGTCCATAAACAACGCATCTTTAATCACTTTCCAGACTCGGCTTATGTGCAGCTCTCGCTTTATGTGTTAGACAATAACGTGTTAGGAGGAGCGCATTAATATAAACCTGTGAATTGAATTACAGCCGGCACTAACGTCAGAGCTGCTGCTATAGAGAATTAATCGACTCCTTCTGACCAATCAGAATTCGGAGAATTCAACAGCACTGTGGTATTTAAAAAAAAAAAACACAGCACAATCCTACAGACTGCTGTCCAACCGTTAGCTGACGCTCAGCTAAACAATACGCCTAGACACGTTCAGTTTCACGCTGCAGAGGCGTCACTATTTTCACTTGAATAAATCTCAACATTCAAATAATTATCAAATAAAGGAGACTGGCTATCCTGGAGTCTCGGGTCCGGCAGGGATTGTAGGTGGGGGAGTGAATGACCAGCGCTCTCTGCCACCCTCAATACCACCAC